>CM018585.1:2582500-3177207 GCA_009078335.1 Salix brachista
GCGAGAACCAGAAGCCTCCCTCACCAAGAACCGGTGAAAATTTTGATTTCCAAGACACATAGCAACAGAAGCTATAAAACTTTTACTTGATTTTCTAATCAATCAAACAAATGGTTTGCTAAAGCAATTGCCAGATTTGCACGAGAAGAGGATCAACATAGCTGAAACAGAAACAATAAAAACAACAGTAATAAAAAAGGGTTAAAAAATTACCTGGAATTGCTTGCAAGAGCATCCAGCGGCGGAGCTGTATCACAAAATCAAAACCCCAGGATCAAGTTAGAAAACAAAGTTCTTGACAAGCAATCAAAATTCATTTCTCAATTTCCAAGAAAATGGTGGAAAAAAGGATCAGCCAAAGCATAAAATGTCATTTCCACTCAATTCATTCGCTTTGTTAACACAAACCCTTTTGCTTTTAAGGAAACATCACAGCAAAGTTTCTTTTAATTTCTTTTCTCTGTCTCGCACTTCCCATCAACCAAAAAAACGATAAATTAAATCTTTAAAACGAACAAAAAGTAACTGAATATGCAAGTTATACTATTCAAAGAAGATCCAGTACAGAATCCTATATGCTCGAATGATCAGTGTTCTGACCTCTTATGACCTGAGTCACTACACAGCTCCTTATTCGCTACTCAACCTGTTTCCAGCTTCCTAGTAGTGATGGTGGGTATTTATATAGGAGCTATGAACCAATACAAATGGTATTGGTGTTAGTTACCATGGTTAATTACTTACCGCGCACACAGTTAGCGGTTTTTTGCTTCATTGTCTATTTTTTGTTTTTGAGTCATCTGACCACTGAGAAATTAGCACATGGTATCACGTCATTGGCTTAGCTCATGCTCCTCTCCGAGTTGGTAAACCCCACCGCGGTCCTTTCTTAGAAGTTTCTTTCTTGGATAAACTGCACTTTACCTCTTGTAATTTCACTATTTTTCATTTTAGCCTGCTCCAGGTTTAAAGTTTATCAATGCCACTTTAGAATTTTCAAAAAGTTTCAATATCCCCCCCCCCTCTCTTTTTTTTTTTAATTTTTTTTTAATTTTTTTTTTATCTAGTTTTGTTTTAGTGTGAACTATTTATTGTTGATCTGGTCGTGGTTGTAATAAAATATATTTCATGATCACATGCTAGATAATACTTAAAAAAGCCTAGTTCAACTAAAAAAAATAATCCACAATTATCTTTATATGACAAAAATAAAGTAACAAAATAAAATAATTGAAAATGTCTAAATCTCATTTAATGCGGTAGTATTCTTTCCTTTTTTGTTTTTTTTGTAAAATACTGCTATTTTTTGTAGAATACTTCCACACGTATATAATGTTCTCCTTCTCGTACGCCTAAGACAACGTTGGCGTCGTCTTGTAAGGGATATTCGTCCAATATAAGAAAAGGGTGGCATGTTGACTTTCGGAAAACTACAGTCTATACTATAAAACTCTGATCTACAGGAACGTCGGCGGCATGTTTTGTATCCATGGCCTGAAATTGTTTTTTCATAAATGATAAAAAATAAAAACCACTTTTTTTAAAAACCACTTTCTTTAAAAACCACTTTCAAAACTCTCCACAAACCATCTTTATTTTCAGAGATATTATGTTTTAAATATGTTTTCTCAGGGTATTTGAAAGGATCAACAAAAAAATCAATCTAATTTTTTACTCGAGAGCAGCTGCAGGACTTGTTCTTTAGCTAATTTTATATGGGTTAGCCAATTTAAAAAAAAAAAAGGAGAATAAAGAGAGATAAGCTTGTGCCACGTATCCCACCGACTGCGTCCCTCCTGATGTGATATGGGCGTTTGGGAAAAACTAGAGCCATAAAGCGACTCGAGAAATCCAAAATACCAGTCAAAACTGTCGAGAGCTACCTGGTAGTGCTACGTGCGTGCCGGGGTTAGTATTTGTTTTCACACGTACGGTCATCTAAAAACAAACCTCGGTGGCGTGTTTAGATTTTCATCGTAAAATCGAAAATAAACTAGAAAAAAAAAGATATTATAATAATAATAATAATAATAATCTGGGCCGATACAACGGGCTAAAATGATTTTCCGTCACCAATCTCCAATGAAAATGGACGAAATAAATATAAGTTACAGTAATAATTCTATAAATAGACCAAAACAAATCGTTTTTTTTTTAAAACAAAATTGATACACTTCGTAAACCCCACATGGACAGACAGATATTTTTTAAGAGTTTTTAGACAACAACAATATACCACACGACAGAACATGTCCAGGGACATGGATTGTCATAACCCAATTTTTGGGTTACTCCCCAAAATAAAATAAAAATAACAAAAATAAAATAAAAGGAGTCGGCGTGGGTAGAAAAATCAATCTGGAAATTTTGGATGTTGTCGCGAGTCTAATCGTATCTCTTTGGTTCCAAAAATAGAGAAAAATACAGATTTAAGGCAAAAATAATTTATCGTTGGATGAATCTTTGTAAAAACTAAGTTAAACGACATAATTATATTTTTTATGGGTTGATTCGATTTAATCGTCAACAAATTTAAAGTTTAATTATGATCGGGAATTAATTTAAGGTCCAATCGAAGGATTTAATTAAGTGCAAGGACTTAATTATACTTTAAATTGGTCAAATTAATTTTATTAAGGGCTTAGTCAATGAGAAATCAATTTCTTGAATTTAATTCGGGCTCAATTGATGAGAATTGAATTTTTGGAGACCGACTTGAATTTTTAAGTCAATAATGCAAAATCAGGGGCCAAATTGAACGAATTGAGAATTTAACAGTCAATTGAGGGTTAAATCGCGCAATCGGAAACCAGAGACCAAAATAAAAAGGGCACGCACATTTAAGGTTGCTGTTGAAATTTTGACGGGGATACAATTGCATAAAATTAAAAGTTTAAAACTAATTGGGGGTGCAATTGAACCAATCAAACATTGAAGGATTAAATTGCAAAAAGCCAAGATTGCATGTGCTGCACTAGTCCGACAACGGAACAGTGCAGAGCACATCTCTGCAACCCACCTCTGCAAATCCTTTGCAAAGGCAGAGGCCACTGCACTGCAACCCTCTGATTTCTGCAAAATGCAGAGGCCACGCCACGGAACACGACGCTGCTACTCGCCAACCTCTGCAAATTTTTGCAGAGGCAGAGGCAGTAACCTCATGCAATATGCATGAGAGCTGCCTCTGCCCCTATAAATAGAGGGGGAGAAGCGAGCAGAGAGAGGGAGGCGAGTTTTAAGCAAAAAAGAAAAAAAGAAAAGGGAGGAAAAAGAAAGAAAAAAAACAGAGTAGAGAACCAGAAAATTTACGCAGGAGGAAGAAAACAGAAGAGAGGAGAAGAAAACGCAGAAAAAACTTGCACACGACAGCCACCTCTTCTTCTACCTCATCTCATCTTATCCATCTCCGACAGAGCACGCAGCAACCATCTCCCTCTCTCTCGGTTGACAGCCGACTGTCCTCTCTCTCTCTAAAAAACAGTCACGACGTTCCCTCTCTCTCTTTAAAAACCACCACATTAAGCAGCCCTTTTCTCCTCCGTCCAGTTCCCTGCGACCTCCATAAGCTCCCCAACATCGAGCTAGGCCTTCTTCTCCAGCTCCGGCGAGAGCTCCAGCAGTGACAGAGCACAGCAGCAACAGACCGGCGGCTTCCAACGCCCCCTCCGGCCACCACAGGCCACCGTTGAAGACGCCACCACCACTGGGACAACCACCAGGATCTCCTCTACCCAACGGTGCTAACAGGTACACCTCTCGTCGAAGTCGAAAAACTACTACTCATCGTCTTCTTCCCTGGTCTGCATGCAGCGGGACGTGATTCACGTCCCGCTGTTCATGCGGGCCGGGGCTGAGGGAGGCAGGCCGGGCTTTGCTCCCGGCCCATTGCTCGGTCTTGGTGGGCTGCGAGCCCACTGGACTGAAGCCCAGACCAAGTTTATTTGGTCTTCCAGGCCAGCCAAAAATATTTGGGCTTCCAGCCCGTGAGGACTGGAAGCCCAGTCCAAAACTAATTGGGCTTCCAGCCCGTGAGGACTGGAAGCCCAGTCCATGAAAACACTTTGGGCTTCCAGCCCTTAATGGCTGGAAGCCCAGCCACCCCTTTTGGACTTCCAGCCCGTGAGGGCTGGAAGCCCAGCTCACTAAGGCTGGGCTGTCAGCCCACTGTGGCTGACAGCCCAGCCCAGAAAAAAAATAAAAAAATAGAAAAATAGAAATTGACAAAAAAAAATTATTTTTTTTTTACTACTATTATTATTATAAAAAAATTCAAAAATATAAAAAAAATGTATTTGTTTTTTGTGCATACGGCCGGTTTCCAAAGCTTTTCTCATTGTATTTTTTGTAAAAAATATGTTGCATCTTTTTCCATATTTTTAAAAAACGAAAAATTTGGATATCGTAACCAGTTTGCGATTATCCGTTGGAAGTCGGCCAAAATATCAAAAATAATTTAACAATTATTTTGTTTTAGCTTTCGCGGTGTAAATTTACATTGTAAAGTACACCCGCAAATAAGAAAATATGTTTACTACGGTGTAAAATTACATTGTATAATACATCCATAGATTAAAAAAGATTTTAACTACGGTGTAAAATTACATTGTAAAATACATCCGTAGATAAGAAAAAAGATTTTCAACTGCGGTGTAAAATTACATTGTAGAGTACACACGCAGAAAAAAAAATGTATTTTTGAAAATGCAGTGTAAAAATTTTAACTTAGAAAAACAATCAAACAACAATGCAGCTTACCTTAGGTAGGGTGCACTGGGGGTGATGCGTCTTCCCCTTGCACAACAAGTCCCCTTACCCAAGACTCTCGCAGACCAATAGGTTCCTAGTAACCTTAATACTAGGTGGCGACTCCTTAGAATTATAGTCGTAAATTTTACGGCTATAAGCAACCCCATTTTCACCGCGCGCCGTTGTCTCCCCCCTAATCAAGGGGTGAAGGCGGGGCGCGAAGCGCGTAAAAAATCGCCGTCGCGACATGGATATAAGCATCCGCATAGTTTTTTAAAATTTGTCAGGATCCAACAACTAATATGGATTTAAAATTATAAACAATAATTTATTCTAAATAGTTTTTAGATGCAAGTAAATCATATTTCTTTAAAAGTATATTTTGTGGGCTTGGATGAATGAGTAAAATCTTGACTGATTTAAATTCTTATAAGAAGTGCATATCATAACTTTATACAAATCATAAACTCTCTGTCATACGTCACGCCTCTTGAGAATAATAATTAAATCTAAAATAGATATTGACTTAAATTGATTTGGATGAATATAAATTTTATAGACTTGATTTGTCTGGGGTAAAACTCGAAGCTAAAATTTTGAATTTTAAGTTGAGTATGGATACTAGTTTATTTAACAAGAAACCTAACCTCAACTTGATTTGAAATAAATAAATAGTCTTAAAATTCAAAAAAAAAATACTTACATGCCAAGCAAATCATGCATTATATAATTTTAAATTATAACATTCACATTTTAGCCATGTATACTTGAAACTCAATTGAATGTATAAAAAACTCATAGTCACGGATAATTATTTATAATCTGAATTTGAATTTAGATGTGACTAGCACAAAATTTAATCCATGAGTATCTCCAAAGGAAAAAGGTATTTAAAGAAGCCAAATTGATAACATGGCTTTATAACATTTTTTTTTATATTTACACTCCGATGGAAAAAAAACTATTTAGAGAAGCCAAATCTATTTTAATTTATATAATATTGATACAACTATTTATTAATAATAAATAACCAATACAAATACAATCAAAACTATTTTTTTTCATGTGAAAATAAAAAATAAAAGCTAAATTTTTTTGTTTTTTTCATTTTGATTCTTTTTTTAGCTCTTCCATTGGAGTTGCTCTAAGCATCTATTAACATTCGTATCATAAATTTAATTTGATAAAACTCAATTAATCGAATTAGAATTTTAACGATACATTTCACTGGATTGAATTCAAGGATTTAGTTTTTAAACAAAAAAACATAAATGTAATTAAAATAATTCATCCAAATTGAGACTGAACATTTAACGCTAATCCCCCGGTCGGGTCATCCAACTCGGCAAACGCCTCAACTGAAAGCCCACGCAAATGTTGTTGGGCCTCAAATTATCTTACATTTTAATGAGCGCAGACCTGATACCCGAACCTGCAGTTTCTAGCTTCTAGCAGTAGAACTAGAAAGTGAAGACCCTTGAAGTGCTAACCATGGAGAACTCGAAAACAAGCGACAAGCTATCTGCCTTTTTAGAATCTGGAATTTACAGATTCGAGAATTCAAATGTTGTTTTTATAGACCCGGTTCGAATGTTAAACCGGTCCTATACCCGCTTCAGGTTTTCACCATCTGCCTACTACTCTCGTTTTTTCGATTCCAAAGAAACTATTGAAACCTCAAATTCAAAGAAACGAAAGCGAAAGGAGAAGAAGGTACCCCACGACTTAAACGAAAGAGAACAAGCTGCTACCCTGCGTCACCAGGTAACCATAAATTCGCTGCCCATTTACTATTATTTGGTGTTTATGATTTTGTGTGCATTTACTTTTTATTCTGATCTTGTGGCAGCAAGTGAGGCCTATGTTGTTGAAGGCCCATGAATTTTTGATGGAAGCTACCGATCTCTTGGCGATCATGAAGGGTTTAAGGGGTGACAGTAATATCTGTTCTTCAACAGAATCGAGTGAACATCACTCTTTTATCGAGCTTGGAAAGGTTTGGCAAGCTCCTCTCTATGAAATCATTCTTAAAGCTGCCTGGAAAGGGTTAGAAAGAGTGGTTCCTGTTTTTAACAATTTGGTTGTTAATGAGGTAAGTGATGACATGGAGGCAGAATTTCTAAACAAGAAATATATACTGCCCAGAGAGAGTTGCTTCTACATGGTATGTTCCATTGATTTTGTCTACCTGTTTAAAGTAGCCAACTTTAGCTTTATGTCTGTTAAATTTGGTATCTTTCGATAATATGATTCATCAAGGCTACCTCTTTTTCTGGGGGAGCAGTTGACTGTCTTACTTATTTTTTGCATGTTTTTTTCCTTCTACCATGTGGAAGTCTGATTTGGGGCAGATTCACAACCTTATTCATGGTAATTACCCTCTAGTAGCCATTGTTCTTCATATTTCTTTTCTAGCAAGGAACATCCTTTGTCTGTTAGTCTTGGGACCCATTTGTATTGTCAGGCATTTGCCAGTCATGCCAATATGATGTGATCAGTGGCAGCTCTATTATCAGCATTCTTTGTAGCTTTAAGAAATGAGTGCTAGTTCATGCATAAAATTTCTTACATGCTCTATTTGTCACTCATTTTGGTTCTTAATGTTGCAGAATGCAATGCTGGCTTCAATCTTATAGTGATCGATCCACCATGGGAAAATGGAAGTGCACGTCAAAAACTCAGGTAGACATTTCCGTCCATGCAGGATTTCATTTATTTCCATCTGGTTGGTCAAAAGTTAGCTTTTCGTGATAGTTGTTTCTTTTTCCTGTAAATGCATTTTCGGTTATAGAAGTATTTGTCAAACAACGTATGCTTTTGGCACATTACTCCAGCATTTGGAAATGAGCTGACTTGTGAATAAATGATGGGAAAAAAGTTTCAATTCTCTGACTCTGTACGCAGGAGAAATTTTTAGCTGCAATTGTTGTCTTCAACAAGTACCTTTTGCTCCAATTTGAACATCAGTAATTATGTCAACCTCGTCCTTTTTCCTTGTCATGATAGGTACCCAACTTTGCCAAACCGGTATTTCTTATCCCTTCCTATTAAGCAACTTGCTCATCCAGATGGAGCACTTGTAGCCTTGTGGATGACCAACAGAGAGAAATTGCATAATTTTGTTCAGAAAGAGCTATTTCCCTCATGGGGAGTCAGTCACGAAGCTACTTATTACTGGTTGAAGGTGCTCCCCCCTCTCTCTATGAGTGTGCGTGTGTGTCGACCAATCTATCTATCTATCTATTTGATGGTTATCATTCCATTGATTTTATTTTACTCGAATGTTACAGGTGAAAGCAGATGGCTCACTGATTAGTGATTTAGATCTCTTTCATCATAGACCTTACGAATGCCTTCTTTTGGGCTATTTTCATGGACAGGTGAGAGTATGGAGTTTCAGTGGATTTGGATTTAGTAATACTAGCTGAATGTTCTTTGTCTGGATTTACTTAAAACCTGAGATTACCTGTTCGTAGCTCATCCTGTTGATTTATTTTCCAGGGGACAAACTCTAAACAGCCGCCAAGGCTGAGACCTATTAAACATGATCAAATCATCATAAGCATCCCAGGGGAGTACTCGAGGAAGCCTCCAATAGGAGGCAAGTTTGTTCTGACATGGCATTAACATTTTCACATGCACACACACTATCAGAAATTGGAGTTGGCAATCACATCTCCTCTTACCACCTGCTGTCAAGGTTACTCAATTTGTAACTTTTTCTGTACTAATAAATTCTTAGTGCTTGCTCTTCCCTTGATATCAATAGAGTTGCTGCTGGAGCATGTTACACACTTTAAACCTGCTCGATGTATAGAACTATTCGCTAGAGAGATGACAGCTGGATGGACTTCTTGGGGAAATGAACCGCTTCATTTTCAAGAGTCGACATACTTTGCAAGGGATGAGATCGACAATACATCCTGATGAAGGCAGTTTTGTAGTGTACTTGCAAGGGAGCTTGTAGCTGTTGACATCCCTCTTTTCCAATTATATGCTTCTTGTAAGTTTTTTTTTTTCTTCCCCTTCTCATGTCCTTCTGAAGTTGTATTGTTAAAGAATGAGAGGTTTGGACTAGCCTTCCAAGTGTTATTTTAGCTTGAACTGGTTGCCTTGGTTTTTCCCTGCCGTTGACAATTTATTTTTCCTTTTGTGAAGCCTTCACTGGATTCTCTCTTCACTTCACCGATTACAAATGCATGCAGGTAGCAAGCAGATGGTGAACTGGTCTGGTCACCATGTTCGAAAGCCAATCAATTCCGGAACAAGAGTCTACACAGTGTATGTTATTGCGGTCACTTTCCCTGTCCGGGCTAACGGAAATGACTTTTAACATGCGCATTCATTGAGTGTTCAGATTAGGCAAACGAGATTAGGATAGTGGAGGAGGATGTACTGAGATATTCATGGAATGCTTTTCCTAATATTCAAACATGCAAGAAAGTTTCACCAGGCAAGTTGGAGTAGATTGAAACAACCTGAGCACGCCCTTTTGTTTGTATCACTTCTCCCAATTCTGCACCTGAGACCGTGAGGCATCTCAGAATTTCCCAGCACAGGATGTACTCGGTAGGACTAGAGAAAAAGGTCCGACAGAGAGTCTAACGTCACACGTAGGATTTCTGACCACCGGCCACAGACCTGAGGGATGTCTGTGATTGCTATAACAAAATCACCTGCCATTATCAAAATCATGACCTATCTGGGCAAGTGATCATTCATGCAGTAACAATCATATCCATGTGCTCTTGTGTTTGTCTCTCATGTGATAAGTTTATTATGCATTCTATCAAATATTTAACGAAACAGGTTGTCGTCTGTAATTGAATGATGATTGTTTGTAACCTGCAGGGTGATAGGAGGATAAAAAAAAGGGTTTCAGGAGAAGGAGCTTAGCATTCTGCAAAGATTTAAAAAGAAAAAAAAACAAAGGACTGCAACTAGAAAAGTTTTCAGCCCCTCCAAATAGGGTAAAACTGGCCTTGAAAATTCATGTTTAGGAAGAAGCTCAGTGTTGTGGAACTTGTACTGAATCTCTTGCTCAATCCAAATAACTAAAGAGCAGCAGCTGTTACTTTTTTCGCCATGGATTCGTCCATTTCTTTTCTTCCATGTGCATTTGGTTGCAGCATTTCCAGCAGCCTCCTCAAGACAGCAAGAAAAATCTTAGGAGTGATAATGATCGATTTTCAAAGTGATATTTACCTATAAATATATTAAAATAATTATATATATATATATATTAATAATTTATTTTTAACATAGCATATTAAAATAATTTAAAAATACTAAAAATATAATTTAAAATAAAAACAATTTTTTTTTTTTTTGAAAAACACTTTTCCAATACTTCCAAACAATCACTCAGTATTTCAACAACCAGTCCTCACATAAAATAAATGAGCTCATACTATTTGAATGATTGAAGATTTTAAGTAACTTTTTAAGATGTTTTGTGTTTAAAAATATATCAAAATAATATATTATTTTTATTTTTTAAAAAATAATTTTGACACAACCATATCAAAATAATACCAAAATACAAGAAAAAATATTTTAAAACAAAAAATATAATAATTTGTTTTTAAAATTTTCTCAAAAATATTTTAAAAAAACAGGAAAACCACCACTTCATCCGCCTTTTATAAAGAACACAGAGTTGCATCCATTTGTCTATCCATGAGAATTCGAACAGGTATTGACATGAGAGGCCAAAACCCAAACCATTTCATGAGGTTCGGATTAGGCTTGCCTGAGCCCACCATTCATGTTATTTGGGTTAGGACTTGCTACCGACGTGAGAGCTTAAACGCTGGCCGGGTCTTACTAACCTGAGCCCACTTCATTCATCTTGATGCTTTTGAGTTAAGTTTGTCCGAGCTTATTACGCAAGGAGTTTGACCCTAGCTATTTATGAGAAACCCGCCAACCTGAGTCCACAAGACCTCATCATGGCCTGATAATAGAGATTTTTAATTATTATTTGGTGCCGTGTTTTTTTTTTTAAAAAAAATGAAATTAAAATTTCTTAATTTTTTGATATATTGTTTTTAAAAATAAAAAGATATTTATTTTTTAATAAATGAATTTATTATACTAGAAATTCTCCAACTGCACATATCATGTAATATCATCTTTATATAGTTATGATTTTGACTGAAAAATCCAGATTTAAACAGATAACATGGTTGAAAGCAAACATTTCTAGACACAATGTATAACATTAAGATTAAAATTTTGAGTATAATAATTCTTATATGTTTTTAAACAATAACATTTAAAACTATTTAAGTTGATATAGTTAATTAAAATTTCAAAACCTAATTAATTGTTTTTTAAATAATAACAACTTAATTTAAATATGAACTCGACCTTGTCAATCCAATCATTATGAGAGATTAGTGTCTCCTTAATTTTATTTTTGTAATGACATGATATTTTAATAAACATAATAGCTAAACGATTCTGCGATTTTTAAAATATCAACTCATAAAACTCATCACAAGAAAAATATTTTCCCCTTTTCTTTTATTGTAAAATCTCAACAATACCCCTACTACATGGCAGTATACCACGTGTGACTGCACAGGTTGCGAAAGAG
This sequence comes from Salix brachista, assembly GCA_009078335.1. Lineage (NCBI taxonomy): Eukaryota > Viridiplantae > Streptophyta > Magnoliopsida > Malpighiales > Salicaceae > Salix > Salix brachista. The sequence continues at coordinate 2,593,848 of CM018585.1, forward strand.
TTTCTCTGCTGCAAATGAGAAAAACATACAGAGTTAAGAAATAATATAAATTATATTTTGGAATTTTATTTAATATTTAAGTATTTAGATGAGATAATTTTTTAACAAGGTGTTAGAGCCTTGTTAACTCAACAATCATGAATTCAAATTTCACTATCTCATTTTATTTGATAAAAATCAAACACAAGATAATGTGGACTTGTGCAAATTTCAAGCTTAAAAAGCGTTTGCTTGAAAATATATGTTAAATAATAATATAAATTATATTCTGGGATCTCATTTAACAATTTAAATATTCAAGTGAGATGATTCTTTAGCATAGACCCATATTTTTTTCATGTTGTTAATTGTTGCTTTGGTATATCTGGTTATAACAGCATCATGAGTGGCACAAAATTAGGCATAATTCACACACTTTAACAGGAGTTCGAGGGGGCTGAAAATGGAAGAACCCTAAGTTTCTCCTCTCTATCCTCATGATGCAAGACAAAGGTATGAACGCGATGTTTGGTTCTGCCATCGATCAATCTCTCTCAGCTAACAGTGCTCGCCTAAGCATTCTGATCACACGGAACTTCTTTGCTATTTGCAGGTCTGCCTTCCTAATATTGATTTGGAAGGCAATGTGTGCCTAAATATTCTTCGAGAAGACTGGACACTTATCCTAAATATAAACATTAATTAACATCTATGGATTGTTTCAACAAATCACGGTATCTACTTTTCAGCCAACTTTATCCCATCATTTAGCCCGCAAGGAACACGTACGACCCCTTGATAACTTTTAATTTTGAATGTCTTCATGTGCAGCAACCAAATCATGAAGATCCTCCCAGTTCTGATGGAGCTACTGTGCTGAGAGATGATCCGACTAGGTTTAAATCGAACGTGAAGAGTGCAATGAGTGGTGGTTCTGTCGACCGGCCGGCCTCGTTGGAACAAATAATTTGCTTCAAATCAATTTTCTCTGGCTTTTTTGGATCTGAAACCTCCTGTCCTTTTATTATTTTCCACCGACTTTGTAGCGATTGGAATTGTATTAGAACTGCATTTTGTTTATCTCTGTCTAATTCGGATTCGATTGTCAGCGGAGCTCTCCCGTGAAACGGCATCGTTTTCTCTCTTTTTACTTCTTTTCAGTTGTCGGCATCAAGTATTTTTCATCTCCAGCCGACCACGTAAGCTTTACCCCAATCCATCTCAACCCTACACGCTAACCCCCTTTCTTTATGTCCGTGCAGGACAGCTTGTCGGGAAAGCCATTTCCCATTTGAGAGCTGCCGGACTGTTAACATGTGCACTTCTCTTCCTGCCTCGCTTAGCACCCTAACGCATATTCAATGCATCCGAGCTCTCTAGCAAGCTTTGTGTGTTCTGAAGCCCACCCTTGCTGCTTGCATGGATGGTTAAAATATTCGAGCATTTTATCGATTCATATACTTGAATGTGTCCACGCCCACAACCTCCCTGGATGAAGAAGAGAGCCTTGCTAAATTGCAACCACTCTTTCCAATCCTAGTCAAGAGAGATTTTCTGATATAATTAAAAGGGCTCGATGGATAAAAGCTAAGAAAACAATTCTCTAAAATATATGATTTTTTTATATGAATAAACACCACTTCTGAAAAATATACTTTGTGGATCTAGATGAATGAGTAAAATCCCGGCTATCCTAGATTCTTATAAAAAATACATGTTCTAACTCAAACTCAAGATCTGTTATGTTAATCGCAAGTTCATTACCATCACACTAATATTACATATTAAAAATCTTGCGCTGTTTTCTATTTCAATTTTCTCCCTTGCCATCACACAATCAGTGTGTGGCATGACTTAACCCAACTTTTCACTTTGAATTTCACCTAGTTAAATAAAATGTAGCGAAAAAGAGTTAAATTAAAAGCATGATCGGTAAAATTGAATGTCCAACTGACTCGAACCTTCCCTTAATCTTCGCCATTCTTTTTGTTAAATAAAATAAAAATAATTTTAATTTTAAAAAAAAATATGACTTAATTTTGAGCAAACTTATTCGTCTAACTTAAAAATTATTTCTAGTTATACATAAAAATTTATAATTTTTCTTCGCATTAAAATTATATATAAAAAACCTGAAACCGCTAAACCTGTATAAAACCATGGGAACTTATTAATTAATCAAGATATTGTATTATATAAACTCTAAATTGAAATCTGGGCTAAAAAAATATTATTTAATTGTATTTTATAAAAGCCATACTCGATAAAATATAACTAAAAACATTAGAATAACTCTGATTATTTGAGTGAAAAATATTAAAAGAAAAGAAATTATGAAAGGTGAAGTGTAAAATAGGGTAAGGGTGGAATGGGCCCCGAGGAAGCCGAAACAAATCTATAGGGTTTTAATAAGTTCAGTGTCTCTGGTTCTAATAGCTCGGAGAATAGACACGTTCTCTCGAATGTTGGGTCCCACCCTTAACGGCTTGGACCCCATGCTTGAATTATTAGGTTATTACATGACAGGTACCGTAAAAATAGCATAAACCCACACACGCGGCAAGCTCCCCGCCCCCGTCCTTTTCATAAAATAATATTATCTTAATATATTTTTAATTAATAAATAGTTTTAGAAAACACCCCAAATTATATCATCAACCACATTCTGATCATGGTTGGATTTCAATTTGAATGGTCTCAATATTGATTTGACCAAATTCAAGTGATTTTATTGGTTAGCTTGTAACTTAAATAATATGGTCAAATCTAATCTATACCTGACTAAGTTAACATTGTAAATTTCCTTAAAACAAACAAAATAGTATTATTTTAATAAAAAAATAAATTCAAATTAATTTATCAGACAAGAAACCGACAATTTTTAAACAAATGATAATACTTAAGCCCTGTTTGGAGTTGAGCTCATGGTGAAACCTAAACCCCTTCAAAAGCACGTATGATGTTTGTGATAGTCTATTTGTTTTTGTATTTTAAAGTGCTTTGTTATAAAATTTTGTTTATATTTTTAGAGCATTTTAATGTTTTAATATAAAAAAATAATTTTATAAAATAAAAAATATTTTAATATATTTTTAAATAAAAATCACTTTCTAAAAAGTTACACCGCAACTGCACCCTCAACCCAAACACAGCCTTAAATAAAAAACCTTTTGTTGTACTGAAACACACCCTGCCTGCCATTTCTAGCGGTAGTAACAGACTTTTCCTTCTTTTTCCTTTCTCGTTTCACTATAAAGCTTTATTAAAATAAATTCCCAAAGAGAGATCCTTCTTGTAGCCAATTAAAATCGTCTTCATCGTGAACTTCTCCTCTTCTTCCCTGTCTTTTCCTTTTACTCGAGGGAGTTGTGTATAAAGAGAGGGAAAGGGAGAGTTTGTGGTGGGCTGTTGTCGGGGAAATGACGTCAGATGGGGCAACCTCGACGTCGGCTGCAGTGGCGGCAGCTGCAAGGAGGAAGCCATCGTGGAGGGAGAGGGAGAATAATAGGAGGAGAGAGAGGAGGAGAAGAGCTGTAGCTGCAAAAATATTTACTGGGTTAAGGGCTCAAGGGAGGTATAACTTGCCTAAATATTGTGACAATAATGAGGTATTGAAAGCTCTCTGTGCTGAGGCTGGTTGGTTTGTTGAAGAAGATGGAACTACTTATCGCAAGGTATGCTATATTTATGCCCCTGTTTTTCCATTTATGGATCTGCACTTATTGCTTTCCATTCACCTTGTTTTTCCTCCCTTTTTAAGTCAGATCAAGCTTCTATCTCAGCTTAACATGCTCTTTTGTATATGTTTTTTTTTCTTGCTTGCTTGCTACTAATACTGTACTAGGTTTTGATATGAGCATCGAGGAATCTAAGATTTAACATCCGGTCATTTGAAGCTTAAAATGTTAATAAAAATGGCTTTAATCTGAAGTTTTTTTTTTTAAAAAAAGGGAAACTTGAAACTTATTGAATTAAGTGTGATTAGCTATTCCTGATCGGTTAATTAGGCTGTTCTCTGTACTTTTTCTGTGTTTAAAGTGCTTAAAATCCAATCAATTAAGCTTGAATTGCGGTTATCTGTGATTCCAATCACCTTTTGTTGCTTAATCTGAAACTTCTTCACCAATGTTTTAATGTCTTCATGACCCTTTATGGTTAGCGGTGATGATTGTCTGAAAATAGCAGTGCTTTGTTTGCTTGATGTATATTGTCCAGGGACACAGGCCACCTCCTATTGAGATAGTAGGTACTTCGACGAGATTAACCCCATACTCATCCCAAAATCCTAGTCCACTTTCTTCATTGTTTCCTAGTCCAATTCCTTCCTATCAAGTCAGCCCCTCGTCCTCCTCGTTTCCTAGCCCGACTCGTGGTGATAACAATGCCTCTTCTAATCTCCTTCCATTCCTTCGAAGTGCCATTCCATTTTCTCTTCCTCCTCTTCGAATCTCAAACAGTGCGCCTGTAACCCCACCTCTCTCGTCCCCGACCTCGAGAAACCCCAAGCCAATTCCCAACTGGGATTTTATTGCCAAACAATCCATGGCCTCCTTTAATTACCCATTCAATGCAGTGTCTGCTCCGGCTAGCCCAACTCATCGTCAATTTCATGCTCCAGCCACTATACCTGAATGTGATGAATCTGATACATCCACTGTTGAGTCTGGTCAGTGGATAAGCTTTCAAAAGTTTGCGCCTTTTGTGGCTGCAGCAATGCCAACCTCTCCTACCTATAATCTTGTGAAACCAATGGCTCAGCAAATTTTGTCCAACAATTTGGTCAAAGAGAATGGAATGCCCATGGATTTTGAGTTTGGTAGTGAACAGGTGAAACCATGGGAAGGAGAGAGGATTCATGAAGTAGGATTAGATGATCTAGAGCTCACCCTTGGAAGTGGCAAGGCTCAGAGTTAGAGCGGACTAATACTATAATATATCAGTATAATTCATGGCAAGGAAATGCAGGAACATAAGAGAAGTTATACTTGTCTGGTTTGTGGTTCACAAGCTTGTTTTGGAAGTGCATTTGCAGTTTGTTTCTTTGGCACAAAGTACGTTTCCAGAATCAATACTGGTTCTTGAAAGGAAGTAAATTTTCATGTTTAATTTTAGGAAGGGAGTAAATTTTCATGTTTAATTCTATGTTTTTTTTTGGTTTCTGTTTCTTTTTAACTCATTTGATGGTTAAATTTACCAGCTGAATTGTTTGGAATCTTTTACAAGCATTACATGTAGATAATGTGGGATCTTTCTCAGTTTGATCGAGAAGTTCTTCTATTTGTTACTGACTTTGAAAGAACCTGCTGACAACATTAAATCATTTGTTGATGTTTTACTTCACTAAGTTAATGAATGTTTGTGTTTCAGTGCTGCTTTCTTTTGTCTTTCTAATCTATTCTCCCGGCTACTGTATATTGTCATGGTGTTCATGATCGCATTCATCAAATGAGGCTGGATTTTGAATGGCATTGCCCGACAAATCCCACGTTCACTCGTGGAGAGATTCAACACTAAAACAAGGGAATGGGAATTTAAATGATGAGGGATACATATTTTCATTAACCTTTTCAACTTGTGTATTAGTACACTTCAATATCTCAATAAAATTTTGTTTTTTAATTTTGTGGGGGAAAAAATACAATGGTTAGTATTGTGAATTGAAGAGGTAAGGAATGCAAATTAAAAGCATGAATCCGTGCTTTCCCCTTTGCGTCACAAATGACCTACCGGTCCCGAAGATAGATTTTAAAATAACCATGCTTTAGATGCGACATGGAAATGAAGGTTTGTGCTTTTTAGCAATATAATTCATTAAAGATTTTTTTTAATAACAACAAAAACAGATGGTAATGCATTGTTAGGTGCATCAAAAGCTTCATGCTTTGAGTGTTTGCGGTGATTTATATTTTTAAATACATTTTAAAAGTGCATTTTATAAAGTACATTTCACTTATATTTTATCCAAATAATGTTTTGATAGTGATTTTATAGTTCTGATAGTCAAAATAAAAATAAAAAATCCTTCAATATACTTTTAATTAAAAAATATTTTTTTTAAAATATCTTACACAACAATACTAAACACATTGTTGTAACATAATTTAATTATAATTATTAAATTTGATTGACCGATCCAATTTAATAGATGATAAGTTAATCTAAGAAGCTTGCAACGAAACTCATGGGGTGCTTGGGAATTACTCCAAAAATGTGTTTTGAAAAAACAAAAGGTTTTTTTTTTTTTGTTTTAAATGAATTTTTTAGTATTTTGAGATCATTTTGATGTGTTAATATCTAAAATATTTTTTTTAAAAAAATATTTTAAAAGATTTCTAAGCGAGAAACAATCGCAATCATACTCTCAAATATCTTTTTAATCCAAGTTTAAAAACAATAAAGTCAATATCAAGAATTTTTTAAAAAATAAATAAAAGAATAATAGATATGAGCTGAGAAGTTAATCCAATAAATTAGTTATCGAAGCTTTTTCCAAGGTTAATCCTTTGATCTGACAACCATGAACATAACACGCATTTGCCAATTGAGTTTGTTTATAATTTCGCATGAACACTACAAAATGTTTCTGGTCAAGAACGATCGAGGAGCTTGTTGTCTCGTTGGAAGGACATCAATCAGTGGTAGCACTCATAACTTTGTTTCCACAAATGCTATTCCATAACGTTATCTTCTTCATGAGTGACGGTCAATTTCGTAGCCATGAACTTGGCGGGGGAAAAGGTTGATAGCTATGGTGTTCATGATCTTCACAGCATATAACATGGCCTATTACGAGGCTGGCTTTTTTGAAGGGATGGCCAGACAACTTCCATGTTCGACACATAATCTAAAAAATAATACAAATTATATTTTGTGACTTAATATAATAGTTTAAGTTTTTAGTTGAGATAATTTCATTACATGGTATCAGAGCATTGTTGATCAAACAGTCACGACTCACGAGTTTGAATCTCATTATCTTCATTCTATATGATAAAAAACAAATATAAGGTAATGTGAATCCGTGCAAGTTTCAAGAATAAATGGTTTTCATTTGAAGGGGTGTTAAAGAATAATATAAATCATATTTTAAAACCGTACCTTAATAACTTAAATTTTTAGATAAGATAATTTCATGACAAGAAGATAAATATAAATAAAAGGGGATTGGTGTAAATATAATTATATGAATAGTTGTTGCGAAGCAAATCATGGAGGGGCTATTGTTTTAATTATTTATTAGAGATTAATTGATGATCAAATAAATCTATTTATTCTTCTTGATGAATAAGTTTTAAAAAGTTAGCCAAAATAATAATTATAAGTAAATTAATATTCATAGAACTCGAGGACCAAAAAGCGGTGATGACTGAATGGACGAGGGTTCCTTACCTCCCCCATCTATTTTGGTGCTGGGTTTTGAAGGAATTTGTATCTAGTTATTTTTTAAAATAAATTTTTATTTAGAAATAAATTAAAATAAATATATTTTTTTATTTTTTACAAATTATTTTTGATATTAACATATAAAAATAATCTAAAACATCAAAAAATCTAATTTAAAAATAAATAAAAAATCATTTTTTTTCAAAAATATTTTTAAACACAGTATCAAACACATCATCAACAGTATCAAACACATCATCAATGGTCCTTAGCATGCTTGAACACGGCAATTATAAAATTTACTACTATCAAATAACAAGAATTTTTTTATTACAGTAATATTTCGTTAGGAAAAGGATACACAGGTGGGAGAAGAAACTATGCTGCCTAGAAAACTCAGATGTGAATACTGACATTACAAAAGAACAACTGCTCTGCTACTTGTCTTGCTATAGTAGTTTTATGAGTGTGATTAGTCAGGGAAAGGGATATATATGGTCCAGGGATTAGTCATGAGACAAGCACGTGTTCCCCAGAGCCTTGGCAACTATCTCGATCTCTTGACTCTTGGGGGATTTGAAATTCTTTTCGACGTCTGCATTGCATTCTTGGTATCGGAAGCATGATATCAGATGATCGTTAACGATTCCTGCCACCTGCATGAACGAGTAAACAACAGTGGGCCCAACACAGCGGAACCCTCTTTGCATCAGATCCTTACTAATCAGCTCGGCTTTTGGGGTCTTTGCAGGTACTTGACGCACATAGCGAAAACCATTTCTTAATGGCTTCTGGTTCACAAACCGCCAGCAATAGTTGCTGAAGGAGCCGAATTCCTGCTGAATCTGCAGATTAAGAGCAAAGTTAGCTGCTGCCATTTGTGCAAATGAGTTTCAACTTAATGCTGCATTGGTCCAAGTGTAAAACTTAGTTGCTCTTGGATTTGGATAGCCCCCTGCCCCAAATTAGCCAACGAACAAAAAGAAAAGTTAAATGTTCTCTCGCTGAAACTGATAAGATGTTCCCCTCTGTTTTCACATTTCTATTGTCATTATAATGACGCAAAGTCCAAATCTTGGCAAGATAAATATTGAGACCCCTTTAAACTTGTTTATGCCCATCAGGGCGGTGTTGTTAGTTTAAAAGGGTAAGAAAGCTGAATGTACAACCTCCACTAAAATCAAGTCAGCCTCCCACAAGCAAATATGAAACGATACTGGGAGCCTGGTTGGATTGATGATTTAATTACCTTGAGGATCTGTTTAGCATTCTCCACTATTGCACGGAGCTTTGGTTCAGATAGCAACAGGTTCCCATTAACTTTCAATGATAGGAGCTTCTTCTCAGTAAATTGTGCAATGGATGATGGGTCAAATTGGTCAAACAGCTTCCTGGCATTAAAATACAACAAGAATTCACATAAATTTCATGAAGTCCATTTTTTTAAAACCAATAAACATAAAAAGTGAAGACCAACATACCTGAATATATCTCTCATGTGAAGAATTGCTAGCCAGCTGAGTTCTGCTAATGCTTGTGAAAATACAAGTAACTCAAACAGCTTCCTGTCATCATGAACTGGAATTCCCCATTCTTCATCGTGGAAAGACATATAAAGTGGATCTGTGAATAAAAGTACCATGGAGCAGACCTTAGAATTTAGTCAATTTAGTTTCCAATATGATACGTTGACAATTCAGGTGACTTGGAGAAACTAGGAGAAATAATAACCTGAAAATAGCACATAACTTGTAAATTGAGAAAAATGGACAAAACCTATACCATGTTAGTACAATTCAATGAAATTACCCGTACATTATTCTACCATCTTGAAAGACGGCCCAAAAGGTACTCTGCGGATTGCTCATTGACACGCTGTCATAACATTTAGCACCAAAAACTATTCATGGTATTGGCTTTTCAAGGACTAGTTCAAACTCTCTATTTTGTCAATAAAATGAAAACAATCCATGGAAACATTTTGCACCTTCTAGGTACTTTTGTTCATCTTGTCCTGTTCTTCGTAGATCTATATGTAATTGCTAAGAAACTTTGTGAGTTTTACCTTAGTTTATTTAATCACTATTTGACGAGTCAGTAATAATCTCACGGTACGTTCAAGAATTATCTCTGGATCTGGGCTTTTAGTATGATAATAGATTTCATCAATAGTAATATGTCACAATTTGAAGCTGATTCAACAAGAAAGTGAGAAACTTGTTATGTCTCAACCTCAGTGCAAAGAAACTCATATTCATACAGTCCCATTATAAAGGATGCTAAGCTAGATCAAAGAAACACAACAAAATCAAATTTATGGAAGTTGCATGGCTCAATCTCCTTTTCCAAACCTGTAAAATGATGCCTATTTAAGAAATGAAGACAGGATGAACACAAATCTCCACATTAAACAAATAGAAAAGCATCTATGACTAAATAATGATACAATTGCTGGTATAACTTATGGATTTTCAGTCTTTCTTGGTGTTCTACATTTACTAAGATAACTTCCCAACATCCCCTTCATCTCAAACTTCAATACCTTGGTTGGATTCTCATCTTCCACTTCACCACATATATTTATTTATTTATTATGAATTTTCACCACATTTGTTGCATGCTCGCCCTGTTTAATTATTAACAAAATTTTGCATCTAACTAACGATCCATGAATATAATCATTCGTAAACTGCTGTCATCTTCACTATTTCCAGCTACCATTTCTTCAAAATTAATCCATTATATGATCTCAAACACTAAAACTCAGCTAAACAAACCAAGAAAGACATCAACATTCTTGACTTTAAGAAGCTAAACTATGCCCTGCTTTATATTGGTAGAGGGTGATATAAAGTCTCTAAGCTTAAGTTTTTGGATCGGTGATTCTTTGAAATGCTATCAGAGCTTCCATGATCAAGCGATCAGACGTTCAAATCTCATAACTCCATTTAATTAATAAAAACAAGTACAGGATAGCAATAAAAATGCATATAACCTTAAAATTCACTAATTTCTTACCAGAATTCGGAGTAATCCAATCGCACCTCTTAACCGGCCCCTCTTTCTTCGACGAGACATCCTTAATTTCACCTCCATTAGGAACATCCTTGACGTGTTTTATTCCATTAAGTTTCACATTCCTTCCAGAACTTGAAGAAGAAGAATAAGAATCCGAAGAGCACGTGCTATCCACTGACAAATTATTCTTAACTGCAGCTTGAGACATTTTCTCCACAGGTTTCTTTGGTTTCTGCTGTGATTTCTTTAAAACCTCAATTTTCCTTTTTGCCTCCTCTAAAACCCTAACTCTGTTTCCTGCCGGGCCAAGTATCGCTCGTGGTGGCTCATGCGTTTGTTTTTCTGCCGATCTTAGCTTAGCAGCCACAGACATTGTTGAAAATTACTGAACTTTGGGGGATTCAAGAAATGGAATCAGTTAATAGAGTAAATGGAGTGGTTTTGAAAGGAAATTTGAAGGGCTGGAGAGGGTTAGACGGGAATGTAAAGAGAGTTAGGGTTTGGGTAGCAGGAGGGGAGAGAGCAGAGGTGAGGAGAGAGCTAGGGAAGGAGGGAAAGGGCATAATAACGAACGGGCTTTGGAGGTTTTAAAAACGGGAGCCTGGAGAGGGTAAAGCACTGGTTATAGAAGGTCATCCTGCTTGCGTGTCGGTTACCTCAGACCGTTTGGGTGCTTGAAAAGTATGGGGATATGGACTCATTTTCCAGATTTGCCCTTCTTGAATGAATACAAATCAAGGTCATGGGATTTAAATTAGTTAAATCTTGACTTGGCGTATCCTCGTCATGGATCATGAAAGTTACATTATAACCACCTCTCAAGTGCCAAGAAAAGCACCATATTAAGGTCATCGATGTATTAATTGGTAATTATTGTAATGATTTCGTACCTTTTCATTAGATTTAAGATTATGAGATAATGTTAGAAAAAGGCAAATATAATAGTCATTAGCTTATGCCAAAATAGCATCATTACTTGGAATGAGAGAAGATTCATCATTACCATCCTTAAATCATCTTTGGCGTATTCATAAAAATAATAATGTTTAATTTATAATTTAATTATTAAACTCGAGTAAGTTTGACAGATTGGTACAAAAAACTAGCAGCTCGACGGATTAAGTTTTAATTTAAACTGGAATAGATATTGATCAAAATAAATTCTTTTATAAAAATAAAATGATATTATCTTAATTAAAAAATATTTACTCAAGACACTGTAGTGAAAAATAAGGTGTAATAATTAGCAAAGTGGCGGGGGTAAATGTGGTACTTGAAGATAAAGAGCAAAACTGGGAAGTGGCGGTTAGAGTAGGGAAGGAGCAACCTTAGGCTAAGTGTCGAAATCAGTTGGCAATGCAAAATGGGGTGTCGTGTGAAGTGGGCATGGTGGTGAAGTTCCTTACCGTTAAGAAAAAGAATCCAAAGATCTCTCACCAGAAGAAAAAACGAAAGCAACAACAAGAGTGGGCACCTAACGGCTATGTAGTGATCTGCTCTATCCAGAAGAATACTTGAATGGGCCGGGCTGTGTGGGCTTGCTTTAATGATAAGTTTCTCGAGTGGGCTCGCAAGTGGATAAGGAATTTGAAATTCACTGCAGATTTGCGTGCCTACTCGGCAACATGGCAAGTGAAGCCTTCCTCGGGATCTAATGTTTGCGTTATCTCCATGACTGTTGATGGACAACGGCTTCCAAAAATATATGAATTATTAGATTAGATTAGTTTATATATCATCAAATAATTATTTTATTACAATAATTATATATATATATATATAAAAGAATCTCTTCAAAATGGTCTAGTTTGATTTGAGCTACGTTTGTTAAAGTTAGTTAGATCTTCAAAAACTACAATTAATATTTATTTATTTTAATTTAAAGGGAACCCAAATTAGGATTCAGGTTAAGGAATCTAACGAAACGGAAAACACAAAAAGAATACGATCAATGTTAATATTCTGTAAAATACTGATTGACTTTGGCCAAAAGGCTTACAATTATATTTAAAACAAAAAATCTAGCCCTAATCCATGTTGGACAAGAAAACAAGATTAATTACCAAAAATAGAAAAACTGAAATAATTGAGAAAATTAAAACTGCAAGAAATCCTAAGCAAGTCAAAATTGTCAGAAGTCGATTTGGACTTGAAAATCAAAAGTTATGGCTAAAATAAAACTTTTCTAAAATGAATAAAAAAGGGTATTCAACAATAGCAAAGTTTAGATTATTGATGGTCTCACCGAAACGCATTAACTGTGCGAGTTTTGTGTCATTTCAACTTCGACACTTGAACTGCTGAAATTCAATTGCCCTTAAATTTAGGATTTTCTCTTTTTAACATGTACACATCCTCCACTTATTCTACATCGGAATCTTTTAAATTAACCAATCAAGATATATCAACTTTAATAATTTAGTTGTACGTGTAAAATGAAAACAAACCAAAATTGACTATGAGAGACTCTGTTCTCATTTGTTTTTTGGTACAATCGTGTTTTTTTTTAAAAAAATAATTTTTTTAGTGTTTTAGAATTGTTTAATAATAATAATTTTAAAAAACAATCATAAATACAATAACAAGTTTTGGTACGACAATACATATTCCCAAAAGTCTTGTAAGTTATTGTCTAACCACAACAACATAAGGTTATTTGAGAGTATAATTGAAGTTATTTTTAATTTAAAAATATATTAAAATAATACACAATATTCTGTGTGTACAATGCATAATTTTCTTGCATGCGACGCAGCGCTGACTTCAATTTATTACAAAGAATATAAAAGTTATATAGAAACTGCTCCGATCAAATCTGGATATTTTTTCCAAAAACAGTAACTGCCCTAGACTATCGTCAACTACCCACTGTTGTAAGTAGTTGTAACTTCTCCGGTTCAGCCACCAAGCTAAACCCTCTCTTCCAGCCTAGCTACTATCTGAGATCCCAGTTTTTAAAATCGTTCTTTTGACATGACATAAAAAAACAGAATGTAAAATTGCGTCATGAAATTGGATTGTAAAATTGAAATTATATTTTTTAACTATGTATTGATAATTTCAGCTAATAAATTAAATTATATTAATATCCGATAAAAACAGCCAATAATATTATAATTAATTAGTAATCTAAATCAATAAAAATATATATATATATAAATCAAGAAATCAATAACATGAAAAAAAACTCAAAATCAAATTTTCCAATATGGTCAAGTTACCGAATGATACTAAGTACACAAAAATCCTGTGATAATTTAGTTGTTCTCATCATAACAAGTTATAATAAATCTTTTTTAGGTTACAAGCTAATGAGTCTAAATTAGTAATTAACTAATTTTTAACATCAATTAAATAAATAATATACGATAATGAAAACAAAATCTTTATTTTAAAATTTAGTAATCTCATAAAATCAGACTGTTTTTATTGATTTTGCACAAATCAAATATAATTTTATTAGTTTTAATTCCTGTTGAACGTAAAATCATAAAATTTTAAAAATTAACTAGCTATTTCGATAAACTTGATCCGAGCACTGTTTTTACTGGCACGCCCACACGCCTTGACATGTGTTCTAGATAACCTTATGAACACTATCAGAGTATATCTAACTGATAGCAACTCCAATCACTCTGAAAATTACCGATGGCAACCTACCATTCCCCCCCGCAAGTTGATTGAAAATTTAAACTTGCTCTCATCAGACACAGTACTCTCCACCACTCATCCTTGTATAAATTTCTCCACGACTGTACATTTGCATTACAATACGCACAGAAGAAAACAATGTTAGTAGTTGAAAATGAATCAGCAAAACCCCATGTTGCAATCATGTCAAGCCCAGGCATGGGGCATATCACCCCACTTCTCGAGATCGCTAAACGATTGGTTGTTCGCCATGATTTTCATGTCAGTTTCATTGTCATCGCCACCAACGAAGTCTCTGCGGGCCAAGACAATCTACTCAGATCATCCATCCTACCTCCAGGCCTTGACGTCGTCTATCTCCCTACTGTCGATGTTTTTGCGGTCACCACAAATGGCATGCCGGTGGCCGCTCGTCTGAGTGTCATAGTGGAAGAAGCCATCAAGTCCCTAAAATCTGTCCTCGTAGAGTTGGGAAAGATCAAAGCTGTTGTCATTGACTTGTTTTGCACCCAGGTTTTTGACATCTGCAGTGAACTTTCAATTCCAGCTTACTTGTTCTTCACTGCATCCGTTGCTTTGCTAACCTTTTCTCTGTATTTACCAACTCTTGACCGTGAAGTGGAGGGTGAATTTGTAGACTCCCAGAACCTGTTAAGGTCCCAGGTTGCCCTCCAATTCGACCTGAAGACCTCTTAGACCAGGTCAAAAACCGTAAGATTGACGAGTACAAATGGTTTTTATTTCACTCCAGCAGGTTCCATTTGGGAGCACTGGAATATTTCTCAATTCCTGGGAGGATCTTGAACCAGCGAACTTTAAAGCCATCACAGAGGATCCATTCTTCAAACGTATCCACACACCACCGGTTCACCCTGTCGGGCCCCTGATCAAACAAGAAGAGCCTCTGACTGCCTCTGATGCTGACTGCCTGGCCTGGTTAGACAAGCAACCTCCTAATTCAGTTCTTTTTGTGTCACTAGGCAGTGGCGGTACGTTAACAGTTGAGCAATTCACCGAATTAGCATGGGGACTTGAATTGAGCCATCAAAGGTTTATTTTTGTTGTTCGTATGCCAACAAACAGTAGTGCCTCCGCGGCATTTTTCAATGCATGGAGTGATGTCAATGATCCAAAGGCTTATCTTCCTGAAGGGTTTTCGGAGAGGACTCGAGAAAGGGGACTGGTGGTGCCATCATGGGCACCGCAAGTTTTGGTGCTCAAACACCCATCAACCGGCGGGTTTTTAACTCACTGTGGGTGGAACTCGACATTAGAGGCTGTTACTCATGGCGTGCCTATGATCACATGGCCACTTTATGCGGAACAGCGAATGAACGCTACAATTCTAGCAGAGGAAATTGGAATAGCTATCAAGCCGGCAGCGGAGCCAGGAGCGAGCTTGGTGGGACGTGAAGAGGTAGAAAGAGTGGCGAGACTTGCGATATTAGAAGGGAAAGATATGATGAAAAAGATCAGAGAGCTCAAAGATAGTGCTGCTAGAACTATGGAGATTGGCGGGTCGTCTTATGATTCGCTAGCCTGTTTGGCCAAGGAATGGAAGTCTTAATTAGTTCACTGTATGCTCTGGAGGATCATTTTGGCTAGTAGAAAAATAAATCTCTGTTTCCATGCCAGTGGCTCCGTCACAAGTTTGTTTAATTTTCTTTAAACTATCAAGCAATTCAAGTTTTTGTAATAAAGAACGTGCATGTTTCCGTAATTTTTTATTGTCGTAAAATCCCATTTTGCCCCTGACGAGTCTCCCACTTAAGCCGCCATGTAGGAGTATAAATGCCAGACATATTATTGGTTGTTGGCAAATTTAATGGGTTAGAGGGGTATTTTTTAATTATTTTTGCATAGTGTGATTGAAAAATAATCTCAGGAGCCAAAACATTTAAGCTTCTATCGAGGGGCTTTTTTTTAATTAGTGTTTTTGAATTGCTTCGATGTAATTTTTTTTAAAAATTTAAAAATATATTGTTTTTTTTATGTATTTTCAACTAAAAGCTATGTTAAAAATAACTATTACGACACTAAATTAGATAATAAAATAATTAGGACGACATGACAAAAAAAAAAGCATGGAAAAGAAAGTTGGATAGAGATGAGTTTGATAAATGTGGTGCGCCATATCCGGTGCGTTGAATGACAAGTTAAAAAGAACAAGAAACCATTCCCCGCTGTCTATTCAGCACGCTCTCCCAAGCCATTAAAACCAAACCATTCCCCATCCATATACACACGAAGTCACCACCACCACACCGCCTGCCATTCATATTATTGTTAAATTTGAAAACAAATTGTTTTATTTTAAAAAAATTAATATTAAAATATATATTTTTTAAAATCTAAGAAAAAGAGTATTTATTCTTGTTTTTGTGCCATTAATACTCAAGTATTAAGATATATAAACTCGAGTAGAAAAATAATTAATGAATAGTTCAAGTGATATTTATAATTTTTAAAGCTTATCGTCTTCGTGGAGTGAAAGGGCCAGAAAATCATTTTCTTTTGATGATATTAATGAGATTTAACAATTATTTTTGATGAAGAAATATAATAATTTTCAAAAAATTAATGAGATGAAAATATGATAATAATCTTAAGATAAAATCTCTCATTACCGACACATATCTTTGACAACTTTCAAACTATTTAAATTTAACTGGTGACGGAGTCTTGGCCTAGTAAAAAAAAGGACCTGTTTTCTTTCTTTGTACCAGTTCGAGTTCTTCTATGCATGTCTATCATACCCGTTGTATTTTACTTGTTCATTGAATTTGAAAGATATTCAGTGGATCCAGAAATTAATTGTAGTGTGTATTTAAACTGGTCACACCCTGATTATATATATAAAAAGAAAGTTTAGCGCGTGACCAAGCATACGAGTTTTACAATTTACCAAACGCTCTTTACAATCTCTAGAAGGTTGCAGAAGCTATTGCAACTGTTTCCATATAGATGTCTACTAGATAACACTCTTCAAAACCCACGAGTTCAAAGTTGACATTTGTTCATCACTTTGGCAAGAATCATAGCTCAATGAGTGCTGTCTAAGCACTCCAACTTTGAACCTCATCAACAAGCACGTAGCAAAGATATTTACGCATCGAGAATTCCTGTAGAGAAAACTTGAAAAAAAACAGGAGCTGGAGCAGGGATATCCCTTCAAACCACAGTTTGTTTCCTGTAATGCTTCAGGCATCTAGGACTCACCTGGAACTGACATTGCCGGATAGAAAATGATTCAGATTTAATGTCTTTTATATAAAACTCTGATATTCAAATGTGACTTCTGCTGCTGCAAATCCATATTCATTCAAGTCATATAAAAAACGGTATACTGATTTCCAAAGGCTATCACTTTATCAATCGAATCCAGCAGTTGAAGAATTAGCACATCTCTTACTGCAATTTGGAATCCACTAATTACTTTCAATCTTAAGAAGAACAAGAAGAATTCCTTAACAGCATACTTTCCATTGTTGGTTATTGGTTTGATCTCGTTTGTTCGTCCACGAGGGGTGAACCTGATCTATTTATCTAGAGAAATTAATAAAAAGTAACAGCTAAAGTAGTCGCTTATCTATTTATATAAATATGAACATAACCCTTATGAAAAGATATGGTTTTTATAATTGAAGAAGACAGTTCCTTTTCTTTTCTTTCATTTTAATTCTCTGTATTAACTTGTTAAGATCTGCAAAAACATTTGTATTATGAAAAATCACTTTAATTCTAGTATTTGAAATGATACTGAAAAGTTATTGATCAGAAATAAAAAAACAGAATATCAAAAATAAATTTTCTTTATCGATAACTGACAATCTCAGCAAGAGACCCAACTCTTATGAGTACTAATAAGAGCAGATAAAAGGCCTGCGCAAGATACCAAAAGGGGCCCTGAAAATTGCCCTCTGCCGTCACGAATATCAGCCGAAGCCATTAGCCCATCAGCAAGATCCTGCACGATTGACAATTTCTTCAACAGCTTCTTTTCTCTCAGCCTCCATAATCTCCTCTCTTCCTCTTGACACCCAACTCCGCTCGTAATTGCAATTTCAACGCTGGATTCCAGACACACCTCGTCTTCACCCAGTTTCTTTAAACCTCTAAATTTCAAAGAAATACTCCCGATATACCCAACAAACTCCGCCCACGCACTGATTTTTCCTAAACTTTTGGAGTGTTTGCTATCGATCAGCCCCGATTTAGCCAACCAAACAAACTGCTCAACAAAATAATACAAGCCCTCACCTCCATAGGCAATGATGGAAAGGATGATTTCCTGTTTTGAATCAAAATGAGAGCCTCTTAATGCGTTGGCATCTTGCACGAACTTCCCAAGTCGAAATGCTTTGCGACTGAGTCCAACACTTGACTCGAAACTCTTGAGTCGTTTCGCTACGGTTAAAGTTTCGGGGAGGACGGATGAGGCTAAGATGATCTTGGTTGCGTAACGTGAGATCTTGAGGAGCTTGTCAACCCCATCTCGCTTTGCAAGGTATACCTCTAAATGATTCAAAAAGTCTCCTTGTCTCTGTTTATAAGGGATTTCATTGGCATTTGTGGGGTTTGTGAAGGCTTGGGATCCATGGTTATGGTGATTCAAAACAGATATAAAATTGCGGGAGAGAGTGCGTGTACGTAGCAGGAATGAGAAGGAATCCC
Source organism: Salix brachista (assembly GCA_009078335.1). Taxonomy (NCBI): domain Eukaryota; kingdom Viridiplantae; phylum Streptophyta; class Magnoliopsida; order Malpighiales; family Salicaceae; genus Salix; species Salix brachista. The sequence goes on from CM018585.1 coordinate 2,612,553, forward strand.
TCGCTCGCTTGCTTACCTGCCCTTCCTTTGTCTCGTCTGCTTGCTTTTTGTTCTGCGTGCCACGTTCATCAGCAAACTAGAAAATAATATTTATTTAGTCCTCCTTCTCTTATTTATTGCTTTAATATAGCCTTGTTTTTATAATTTATTTGGTCCCTTCACTCAAGTAAAATTCCTACTGTGGTCTTCCTGTATTAATTTTTAGCAATTTATCATAAGCACATGGCAGGTGATAATTAGGTTAACCCGTGAACCAGCTGGTTAATTCGAGTTCATCTAAAAAAACAAATTATTTCAGCTAGTTATTTTAATTAAATGATATCATTTTAAATAAAAATAATTGTACTTTACTCAATCAAGTATCATAGGCCAATTGGATCCTAGATTCAATGTCGAGTCCCCTACGTTTGCCCAATCGTCTTGTAGCTCGGCTCGGCTTCAATATCAGCAAAACGAAAGGGCTTCAACGGCTATGATAAACCAGCTGCTTGCTTGCTCTCTTCCATAACAATAGCTGTGGAGCTTGGTTGCTTTCTTCCATCTTTTATCTTAGTTCTGGATGTTGGGATGAAAGGGAGAGCGCATTAGATTTTCTTCTTCCAAGACTTGCATCAGAAGTTATCGTATGGTGTTTATCTATGAAGCTTTTTCCTTTTTTATTTTTTAGGAAATATTAAACTAAAAAAAACATGTTTGAGAGAGATTGTGATAAAAATAAAAAGTACCTCGTAACTTGTAAGAATAAAAAAGAAATATGTATTTCCCTTCTTTGTATTCCTATCTCATGTTATGTCATTCCTACGAAACAACATTGTTTTGATATTATTTTAGTAAAAAAAATTGACTGGAGATAAAAACCAGGTCATATCAAGTTTTGAATGGCTAAATTAACTTAGAGATTGTTTGCTTTTGTATTTGAAATTGTATTTAAATGTGCTTTAAAAATGATTTAGGTTTAAAAGAATTAAATTAGTGTTTTTTAATATTTTCCATCAATTTTGATATATTAATATAAAAAATGTTTTCATATATTTTTAAATAAAAAATACTTTTAAAAAACATCTAGCACCACAATATAAAAAAAATATTATTGTGCTAGATTACTTTTCAAAATATTTTTTGATTGAAAGTATATCAAAATTATTTATATTTATTTATTTATTTTAACAATAATATATCAAACAATGAAAACAACAAAATTATTTTTTAAAAAAATATATTAAGTGTCTGTGTATGATTGGAATTGTTTTTGAAAATATTTTTTGTTCATAAATATATTAAAATAATATTTTTTTATTTTAAAAAAATTATTTTTGACATCATCACACAAAAATAATCTAAAAATACCAAAAATATTTAATTTAAAGAAAAATAATAACATTTTTTTAAAAAAAAAATTAAAAATATTTTTGAAATGTATTTGTAAACAGGGACTAAAAGAGAAAACAAACAGGATAATAGCTGCTGACCGGATCGTGATTTATAAGTATCCCTCGGCAATGGTCACATCCTTCGTTAATATTAAAAAACGTCAAATTGAAAGAAAGAAGAACATGTACCTTAAAATCTTATCTCACGCTACAGAAGTCCGAAGGCAGTGTTTAAGTTGGTTAGAAGGCCCACATACACAATCGTCAGTTTGATGGCTCATGATCACAACCGTCCACTCAATTTAATCCAACGACTATACTCACAAACTTATCAGATTTCACAGGTATATGCATATCGTGCGAATCGTAAAATTCTTTGTTGCCGAGCCGTAACAGCAAACTTCCTTCCTCCCTCCCTTCCCTGCCGAGAGTAAAAAAACACACTAATACCACACCACAGCATAGCATGTCAACTCTCATCTCTTTTCCTTCTCTGATCGGATCTGCTTGTCCTGTCCAAACTCTATCTATCCAATTATTAAATGATTTCTAATCCTTAATTACTCTCTTTATTATTTTTATTATAACCTCTTGCCATCATGGATACCGAGCTCAAATCCATGAATCCGGACCCGTCCAAAACCGACCCGGTATCCCGAGACGATGGCTCCAACTCGAAAGACGACCGTCCGCTGCTTAAATCGGACTCGAACAGAAACAGCTCAACGACAGGTGAGAGCATTGAGGACCTGGAGAAAAAATTCGCTGCGTATGTCCGCAATGACGTGTACGGTCCGATGGGACGTGGGGAGTTACCAATGGTCGAGAAAGTCCTGTTAGGAATCGCGGTGGTCACGCTGGTGCCGATACGATTTGTGCTCGCATTGATTATATTGGTGGTGTATTATATAATTTGTAGGCTGTGTACGCTGTTTTCGGCGCCGAATCGGGATGAGGAGGAGGATCAGGAGGATTTCGCGCATATGGGAGGGTGGAGAAGGGAGGTTATTGTTTGGTGTGGGAGGTTTTTGTCTAGAATGCTCCTTTTCGTGGTAGGGTTTTATTGGATTAGTGTAAGCTATAGAGATATTGATCTGCCTGATCAAAATAAATCTTCTTCCCAGGTATTTTTATTATTACAGCTGCTTTTTGTAATTTCACTTGGAGCTAAGTGTAATTAAATCTATGATAATGATTTTAGTGATGAAACTATTTATGTTTTGATGATGTTGATGCTTTTTTACTTTGTTTAGTTTCTTTATCTATCTGGGTTTTACATTTAAGATTAATGTCTGAGATTGCTGTATTAAGTAATTAATGTCTAATGACATGACTATGATTTTTTTTTTTTAATTATGTTTAAGTTCTGATTCAAGTGAACTCACCCTTGTTATCATTTCCTCTCCGTTATTTAATTTTTGGGCAGAATGAGGGAAAAGATCAATCTGAAGAACCGGAAAGACTGGGGGCAATAATATCGAATCATGTTTCATATTTAGACATCTTGTACCACATGTCTGCTTCTTTTCCAAGCTTTGTTGCCAAGGTTGGTTCATGCTCTGTTTCTTTTTTATGATTTTAGTCTCTTAGAATGTACTTATGTTGACAGTATTTGTGGAGTTATTGACCCGATCCTGGTTTAATTGTGATGATTTTGATCCTGGATTTTATTGCTGAAGAGATCAGTGGCTAAACTTCCTCTAGTTGGTCTCATCAGGTTAGTTCACTGTGAACCATATTTATCCGGAAATTTATTGTTATTATTGTGGGTTTCATTTGGTATTGCTAAATGGCATGATAATTGCCCTTCATATATTATCTCATATGGTTTGAATGGGGGGGAAGTTCTGATGTTCATTTTATTGCTTGTTTTTGACAGCAAGTGCCTTGGTTGTGTATATGTTCAGCGGGAGTCAAAGTCATCTGACTTCAAGGGTGTTTCAGGTACATTGATTGTTAGTGTCTATACACTCTTCACTATTATTTGGTGCATGGTGAAAATTTAGTGGCCACCTACTCTCTCAGTGTATATCTTTTTAGTTCAGTAGTGTTGGACTGAGCATGATTAGTGTATGCCATAGATTTCATGCTCACAGGGTTTCAGTAATTTTCAAGCTGAGTGGCATATTTATCAGCCACTACTCTGACCTTGCTTGAGTGTTTGATAGTTGCATTAGGGAACTTAAGATCATCCCTAGAAAAGAAAGCTCATGGGTGTTTTGACTGGAGTAACTCCTCACTGGATCAGGATTAGGGTCAAAAGCAACAGTTGGTTTTCTGTATTACATAATATGGAATATGAGCATGCCTGAAAAAGTGAATTGAAATAAGCCATGTAGTTTGGAATGATACTGGCTGTTTATATTACTAATATGGAATATGGGCATGTCTAAAACTATTGTTGCTTTTTGCCAAGTAATATTATATCTTTTGACAAAGAGAATGTGGTTGCTTGTGAATTTCATTTCCCTTCACTCCTTGCAGGCATTGTGACTGAAAGAGTTAAAGAAGCTCATGAAAATAGCTCTGCTCCTATGATGATGCTTTTTCCTGGTTAGTATTTGTGGATCTATTAAATTCCTAGCAAGAATATTGTTTGATTCGTAAATTGCTTGATGTGTTTATAATTTTATTTTACTTGAAAATGGATTGAGTATTTTTTATTTTATTTTCCATTTCTGCAAACTGATAAGAGATTGGGTTGTTTGTATATACGAGTTGCATTCAATTTCAAGGAACACATACGCTCAGTTTTGAATTAATGGTTAGAGAATAGAACTACACATGTGGTACTGTATGTTTGTATCTCTGCATGGGTGACCACAAAACAATATGCCCCCAGCATGTTGATATAGCCTGCATGTGATTTGCACAGCTTCCTAAAGGGTAATCAATCATCTTTTATCTTAATACAGAAGGCACAACAACAAATGGAGACTTCCTTCTACCGTTTAAGACAGGTGCATTCTTAGCAACAGCTCCAGTGCGTCCAGTGATCCTGAGGTATCCGTATAAACGATTCAGTCCTGCCTGGGATTCAATATCTGGGGTGAGTTTTTCTCTTGCAATTTTGATAAGAACTTTTTGTTTGGTGGTTGATTCTAGAGTTTTCGTAGAAGTTGAAACATCTACTTCAGTGCTTGGCTGGGGGACTATAAGCTTGAGAAGTGATATAAGAACTCAAATAAGTTTATTTAAGCTGAGGGAATTATTTATGTAGTTCAAGATGTAAACGATACCATGAAAAAAGAAATGTGCTTGCTTTTAGAGAAATGTTAGTAAATGCAAGGTCAAGATTTAATATCAGATAGATCAGATTTTTATAGCCAGTTATTCATGATAAATCATATGTACAGGGAAGAACTAGCCAGCCAGGTTTGTAGCCACAATGGTGCCATGTACCAAACATGTATGTGGAGCTGGATTTGAAGTTCCCTGGGGAATCTTTCTGCTGTTTTTTAATCCATGTTTTGCATGTGTTATTGCAGAAAGGATGCCGCTAGAAAAAAAAACAGATTTACTAATCTTCATTTAAATTCTTTGTTCTGTGCTCAGCTTCATTATGTATTTCATTATGCAGGCGCTCCATGTGTTTTATCTTTTCTGCCAATTCATAAATCACATGGAAGCAATATGGCTTCCTGTTTACTACCCATCACAGGAAGAGAAGGACGATCCAAAGCTATATGCTAGTAATGTACGACGTTTGATGGCTCGCGAGGTATGCACTTCCCTTGATGTTGGGTATTGAACTGTTAAAGACCAATTAATAAATTTGTGGTAGCCTACTCTTCCATTTCCAAAGTTTCAAGTGTTACCGTGACCTAAAACTATGCAATTATGCAGTCTGAAGTCATCACCGCAGTTTCATCTGAATTCTTAGCATTGTATCCCAAATTGTCGCATATATCAACATTTGTTTGCTATGGCTGCAGGGTAATTTAACAATGTCAGATATTGGACTTGCTGAGAAGCGAATATATCACACTGCTCTGAATGGTAATATTAGCCTGCCTAGTGTTTTGCATCAGAAAGACGATTGATAATTTCATGGCCTCAGCTTCCAACTGATAATCTATTCTGAGTTGAGGTTTTCACTTTATGTTGGGTATTTGCTCATAAATAACAGTCAAAACAGGGTGGCAACACTCCACCATTTAGTATAAGAAAAAGATGCTGGTAATGACTTGTAAACTCTCGCGTGGGGATTGTGGCCATTGAACATGGTTTTAAATGTGCTGGTGGGGTGTATGTTTTCCAAAGAACCTAGTTTAAGAAATTCCTGGGATTCTGTAACATGTGTTATTGTATGCATTTCTCATTGAGTTTATTGAATGCCCTGAAACCCTTTTCGATATAACGTTGCATTTGTTAAACTGAATCATCTGTTTCCTGTTGCTGCAGGTTTGTTTTGACAATGCTAATTCGGATTCGCCATCTGTATATTTTACTGTATGATTCTAAGATTAACAGAACAGAAAAGATTAAAATTATATAGGAATCATGAGCAGAATAGCATCCCTTCTGTCTTCAATTGTATTCACCTGGATTTTCTAGAATTGCCGCGGAGCTGAACTGGCCTTTGCAAAGAAAGGCATTTGCTGCTTTTCATTTGTTTTTGTTTAGTGGCAATCTGGGAGATTTATTCGTTCCACAAAGAGGTGGCTCAGGCACCATCACCACCACTGCTACTTAAAAAATCGATTTGATTTCAGAGATCAAATTGCGTGCTTGACTTGTATCCGATGACTTGAGATTTCTGATGAGTGACGAGCAACTTCCCTTCCCTTTTTAAAGCTATTTCTATTCCACAATAACTCTCAAACTCACTCTTGTATACAAATTGAAAGAAAAGGTCACTGGATTCGTCTGCCAAATATTGGCCATTGACATACAAAATTAGATCAATCACAACTCACAAGGGTGCTTCAATGGTTATGAAGCTTTTTCTCAGACTAGGGGGAGAATTTAATTAGCGTTCTAATGGTTTCCAATTGCAGATTGGTGCTAAAATCACCACATACAAAAACCATTCATTTGAACAAACCCACCCATTAAACTTTCTCTGGGGTTTGGTCGCTAATCACCATGCAAAGATATCAAATCCTCAATGGACACTAAAGAGAACCTGAAGTAATTCTCATCTTTCTTTCATGGAACCGTTCATGGACCTTCTCAATTCCCATGGCAGGCAGCCTTTCAAAGGTGACTGTAGCAAAATTGAAGATGTTGAGAGCTGCTTCTGTCTCATTGAGATTGAAGACAAGCAACCAAAAGCATTTCTTAACCTCCTCTTCTCACAGTCGAAAGGTTGGCCGCAGGGGTCGTGCCGGACAGCAGATATTTTAAGGGACTGAGGAAGTACGCAGTTGCATATTGAACCTATCATGAGGTTAAGAACTCAGGAATTAAAGACAGTAATCATAAACTCTTTGAAATCATGCAATTTAAAGACAGCTTTCTTCTGATCAACATAAACACACTGCGGAAACTTGGGAGTTGAGTTGAAGTTATGCAACATAAAGATACAACTTTACTTGGATCCATCTCTTGACCTGTAAATTCTTTTTTCCTAGATACATGATTAACCATCATTTTTTGGAATGCCCTATTTTCAAGCAAAAGGCCTCTTTAGTCTTTAATAAGGGGGGCCTTCTAGTGCGGAAATAGACTTTTCCTGCAATTACCAATTGCACAATGTAGAAGTCTTGCCTGGAGAAGCAGTTCCAGGGTGAAGGGTCATGCCAGAAACACCCAAAATCCATTGATCCTCGACCCCAAAAGAATTGACGCCGTAGAAATTGTTCAGCCTGAGGCTGGAAAAGTCTACACATCTTTTTGTGAAATTTACAGTAAGGTGAGTCCCTGACAGAGGCTATCGATGCTAAAGATTGCAAGGGACATATAGTTTGACAGACGAATTGCATGCATCTTAGGCTACTGTAGTGGAAACTAAAACATCAAAGTAGATTATTGAGAATTCCCCTCTTTTTCTCCAAACTTGCAAACAGAACCAGTCTACATTCCAGCAAGGTCACGAGCTGATATTTATAAGAAAAATTACTTTAGAATTGAAGGTTTCAGTTACATAAATTTAGATGTTTCTGTTGATGATTTTCATGCAGTAATTTTTAAATCCTCTACTTGGTAAACGGTTATCAGAGAAAACATACCTATTTTTGCCAGTCGATTTACCCACTTTGGAATTGGTTTCCCAGTTAGCTTGTAGCAAATATCCTTGCAGAAATGGTTGCAATTCTTAACAATCAAGTGATATGTATCACCATGATAACTTGCAGCATGCTGCTCCATGAATTCTCTAACCTGAATGGGGTCCAGGCATGTGGTCCCAATGAATATGGACTTCCTGAACTTGAAGCCCGGGCACTGCCGGGGTTCAACCTCAAAAACACCACTTGTTGGGTAGTCATGGGCTCCAAATGCATATTCTACTCCATGAACTACACAGTGGAAGAGGGCAATGAGAAAAATGTAAACCTAAACTAAATTGAAACTGGAGAGTAATATAAAAGATGAAAACACAGCAGGATAGGGCTTTTAACCCATTGCTGGCCATTGCAGTAATTTTATTCAATGCACAGGGATTGCACTGGTTTGGCTGGAGGTTGCTTAGATTCAGAGCGTGAATGAGAAACTAGGTTAACATATCTGAGAACTCATTTTTTCTCATTATAGCAACAGGCAACATATTTTTTATGAATTGATCTTCAGACTGGAAAGTAAATCACTACATGTGAGGTACATGATCAAAAACCATGAGTGAGAGTCGTACCTTCCACACCAGAGTGAAAGATGCCGAGGCCTGCCCAATAGGCGTAACCATTCATTGGCGTCAAGTCATACACATTGAGATAAACAGGTGTGTCGCCTGGACCGTAGCTAGCTGATCTTGGTTTGGGAAACAAACAAAAGCGGGTAGCTGATTTGCCTTTCAAACGAAGGGGTATGATGGATTTCCATACTTTCTTTGATCCAAATTTCATATTTCCTTAAAAGTACGATCAAAATTCAACTAGTGCTGGCCCCCAGGCTGCAGACAAGAAAAAAATCAACAGAAGTTTTTTAGACAAAAAAGAAGAGCAACTTCAGTAACATTTAGCACAGCAGCTTTTTCTAAGAGAACACATCAAAATCCAACTTAAAATCAAATCATATCTATTCCAGCGCTTCACGTGACAAAGAGTCCTGCATCTTGTGGATCATATCCATTTCGCTACAGAAATCTATTTGTTATGTCTTGGTTTCTAGTTGATCAAACTGAATCTTAGAGGCAATGAGTTTTTTGTCTCTACAGTACATAGTTTTCCTTTCTAACTCTCAACTCCCCTGTAATGCCATTATTTAAAAATCAGAAACGGTCAATAGCAACATTAGTATATTTTAGGTGATCTTTCCAAACATAATAAAATAACACATCGCAGAATCTGCATACTTGTCAACATTTTAGCAACCATCTGCAACACCAGTTGACTGTCATCCTTAATAATTAGCAAAAATAGTAGTACATTATTTTGCATTATCGCATTCACCATGAGATATGATCAAACCTTTAAGCGAATCTTGGTCCAGCTAGTTATGGCTGGCATACCAATGCATTTAAGCCAAACATGCAAAACTCAAAGTTGTATAAAACCCAGTGACTTTTAACTCCAGAATTCAAGTCATGAATTCTTCACAAGAAAAGGGACTAAATATTATCACTCATTGACAAGAGAATTTGGAATTGCAGCATGGCTTTAGATTTTAAGTTGAAAGGAAAGTTGTTTCAGATCTAGTTGAAATCATAAACAGAAAAGGCAAAGCAAATGTAATAGTAGATCCAACAAAGACCAGTGATCAGAGAGAGAATCCAAAAACAACATTACAATAACTAGAGTTATGCAGTTTGGCTTAATTTTGAGTAACGAATTACGAGTATTCCTCAAAAGAAAGAACTTTGGGATCCAACAACATCTACAATGAAGCAAGAAGACAGCAAGCTCGCTTCTTTTTCAGATTTCTCTCAATGTTTCCCAGGAATCAAGCGAAACCCTTTGATGAAAAGCACTCAAAACAAAGAAAGTAGTAAAGAGGAGAGGCGGAGTAAAAAAAAAATACAAGAAGAAGAACTCACGGATTTGCTATCAGAAAAGGTAGCCATTAGAGCCCAAGAAAACCACCTTTCTGAAGCATCGTTGAAATGAAAACCTCTGTGAGTTGAAAGTAATAACACCACTCCCTGAACAAGAAAAAGAGAGGGCCTATCTGATTCTGAAGCACTCTTTCCTCTCTGGCACAAAGCAACAAAAGGGGCTAAAAATCATAAGAAAATAGTATAGCACCACCACAGCACGACAAGGTAAAAAGCCAGCGGTCAATTTCTCTCTTCCTCTCTACTGCATGTGCCTCTAATACTGTAAGCTTAGGTGCTAAATTACAAGTGAAGCTCTGTTGAAGGAGATAGAGGTGGTGATTATTTAGATGAGGAGGAAAAGAAAATGGATAGATTATTTTAATCCCTTCATATCTAGTACTTGCTCATTTCGATCCCTGTTAAATATTTTCTTGCATTGATACCGAAAGTTCCAATGCAACCCCTTGCTGATGAGTAACGAACTGAGTAGAAATGTTTTAAGACCAAACCAAATCTAATTCTGACCAAGATTGTCAATACCATTTTGGTTGTCATTTTATTTTTTCTATTGGTACAAAAGGTTTCAGTTTCGGAGCATTTCGGTGTGCTGTTTTGGGTTTGTACTGTTCATATATAATTAATTAATTATATATGTGAAAAAACTTAAAAGGTGAAAAAATTAAATATATTTTTTATTTTTTATAAAATCAAAGTTGATACAATTTTATTTTTTATAATATATATTTTTTAATTTTTATTTTTGCATTTTCAATACATCTCATAAACAATAGTGTGTGTATATATATATATATATATATATATATATATATATATATATATATATATATATATATATATATATATATATTTGGGTGGGCGGGAGAGGCGGGAATTAATTTTTTCCCAGGACCGAAACGGAACACCCGGAGTAATTCCGGGGTGTTTCGGTCTGTATTTGACCGGTATTTCTGGTATTTAAAACGAGAAAAAAACGACGCCGTTTTGTCTTGTTTTTTTGCCTGGTATGAAACGTTGTGGCCGAAATGAAACGGTATCAGTAACTTTGATTATGACCAGGTAAATTGCAAAACAAAACTATTTTTAGACATTAATTTCAAAAAAAAAAAGTTGAATTAACTTAATTATATTTTGCTAGAGTTTAGCTGAGTCAATTCAATATTTAGTTGACCTATTAAATCATCTAAACTAAACTTAACTAATTAATATATAAAAAAAAACCTGATTTACATAAAAAAAAAATATTCTAACTCAAATAGCTGAAATGTGTTTAATAATTATAAATTAGGGCTCGTCATTTTTCTTACTATTTTCATCCCAAGTGATTTTATTCCATGAAATATTTAAAAATTACTAACAAAAAGGATCAAACGAGGTCAACTATACCGCTAAAAGCTACATTGAAACCTTTGATGTCAATATTGAAATATCATAGATTATAAGAGCCTAAACGGAACATCAAGGAGTGTGTAGGGATCAAAACATAGTTTACCCAGAAAAAAAAAATGAGGATGACATGTCTCTGATTTTTTTTCACAGTCCGTGTACCTGGTCCAGCTTGTAATAATTAGGCACGAATTTCTGTCGCATCTTTTACTCCACTCCTCCTCTCTTTTCAAAATTTATGTACATATCAGTTACTGTTGTTTTTTTAATGAACAGTTAATATAGTATTTTAAAATAAAATAATAAATCATGATTAAAGAGAAGTTAATAGTGAGTCTTGCCACTAATTGTTTGTCACGTCATCGTAAATTTGGCTGGTGTAGTTCTTTGTAACTGTCTTTTGAAAAAAAATTAATTTTTTATTTTATATTAAAAAAATAGATTATTTTCATGTATTAATCTCAAAAATTATTTTTAAAAAATAAGATAATTTCATTATAGAACTATTATAGAATTATATCTATTTTATATTCATTTTTCAACAAAATATATTTTTACGTGTCCCATCTTTTATGGACTACTAACAAATTATATACTCAAATTACACATAAAAAATAATTACTATGTTTTTAAAAAAAAAACATTAAAAGAGTGGGTTTAATAATTACTATAATTTTATAATGCTAGTAATTATGATTTTTAAAAGTCCATATAATAGTACAGTCATTTGTTCATTTAAAATTCAACGAACTTTTATGTAATTATGATATTGGAAGATATAAAATAAATAAGAATCGATGCGACCATTTCTCCCCTGTGGGATTTTATCTTGGAAAGGCAAATGGTGATGATTAAACTCCTATTTCCTTCAACGACAAGAAATTAGAATGTCATTGTCCAAATGCGACATCACAGTATTTTGTGGGTGCCGATTGATCTCGCTGCAATTGATTTTGATAGAATTTAATGGGAATATGAGCAATTCCATTAACTCAGAATGCTTTGTGATTTAACTGTGATTTAAATTATTTTTAATCATTTTATTGTGCTGCTTTAAAAATAGAAAATATATTTAAATGTTTTTTTTTAAAAAAAAACAGTGTATTTCTTTTTTTAGATTGACATGTGTGTCCCCTTGCTTTTCAAAAAGGAAAGATATAGTTGTCTAGATTGAAATCAAGTCAAAGTTTTTGACAAAAATAAGTAACATGAAGACTTCATAACTATAGAATGGTAGTGCAACTCAAAATTTTAATCCCAGCAGAGGTATAAGGCAAGGTGATCCGTTATCTCTGTATATATTTGTCTTGTGTTTGGAAAGATTAACTCAGATAATAAATCGGTGTGTGGAGGAAAACAGTTGGAAGCCTTTTAGTGTGCGACGGAATGGAATGAAGATTTCGCATTTGTGCTTTGCGGATGACATGTTTTTATTTACAGAGGCTAGCATAGATCAGATTGAGAGAGTCCTGCATTGTTTAGATATGTTTTGTTCAGCTTCAGGCCAGAAAGTTAGTGCTGTTAAAACAAGAATATTTTTTTCCAAGAATGTCTCAGCCGCTTTGGTTAATGCCATCAGTAGGAGGAGCGGGTTTCAAGTCACAACAGACATGAAGAGATACCTTGGAGTGTCGTTACTTCACCAACGGGTTACTAAGCAGACATATAGTTACTTATTAGAGAATTTGCAGAAGAGGTTAGCAGGGTGGAAAGCTAACAGTTTATCGCTGGCGGGAAAGATCACATTATGCAAAGCTGTTCTGGCCACTATTCCTTAGTACCTTATGCAAGCAGCGGTTATTCTGAAGCATACATGCAAAGAGATAGAGAAAATATGCAGGAAATTCATTTGGGGTCAAAAAGAGGGTAGAGACAAGATTCATCTTGTAAATTGGAAGACGATGTGTCAACCAAAAGAAGATGGGGGGATGGGCTTAAGAAAAATGGAACCGTCGAATAAAGCTTTTATAATGAAATTGGCGTGGGGAATGCGACAGGAAAATACTCTGTGGGTTCAGTTCTTAAAAGACAAATATATGAGAGCAAATAGGGGTAATGGTCATCCGGTGGCATCCTCAAGAGACTCGATGTTATGGAAGTCCATATGTCAAGAATGGAATGTGGTGAATCAGAACATTAGCTGGAATTTGGGAAATGGCAGACAAATTTTGTTTTGGAAAGATAGCTGGTTGGAGAGCTATGGTCCAATTTTAAATCATTTAATCCCAGGAGCTCAGATAGATAATCTCAACTGTACGGTGGCGGAGATGGTGGACTGTAGGGGCAGCTGGAAATGGAATGTATTTGCTCACTTACTTCCTGTGCAGGTTGTGATGGGTATTGCTGGTTACATTCCTCCTATGCAAGATGCGATAGATGATAAAGTGGCGTGGAATCACTCCTCGGATGGAAGATGATAAAGTGGTGTGGAATCACTCCTTGGATGGAAGATCCACAGTTCGGTCAGCTTATTTGGTTCGAGAGGAAGGAGGGGATTTGGACCGCGACCCTATATGGAGAATCATTTGAAAGTGGAAAGGAAAAGAGCGTATCCGGGTGTTTCTATGGACTGTAGCACATAATGCTATTATGACTAATGACATGAGATGGAGAAGAAGATTAACAGATAATAGATGTTGTTGTCATTGTGTTAATGAAGTGGAAACTTTAATACATGCTATTCGAGATTGCCCTAAAGCTCGAAAAATTTGGGAGGTCTTTGTCAGGGTCGAGGAAAGGGATTTGTTCTTCATTCAAAATTGGTATTCATGGTTGATCTCTAATTTATCCTCCAGAAATAGAGACATGAGAAATGAGGATTGGAAACTGGTTTTCGACGTAGCTCTATGGTATATTTGGAAAGAGAGATGTAGCAGAACATTTGAAGGAGATCGGGGTAATTGGTTTGGGACAGTCCTGGCTATAAGAAGAATGGTTGGAGATAGTAAGAAACTGCTGCAAAGTGGTAATAGATTAAATGGCGGTGCAAAGATTGATAACATAGGTTGGATATACCCAACGGAGGAATGGATCAAACTCAACGTGGATGGGTGCAGTAAGGGTAACCCAGGGATGACAGGTGCTGAAGGAGTTATACGGGACCATATGGGGACTTGGTTAGGGGGGTTTGCGAGAAATATTGGTTTTTGTTCGTCCATGACTGCAGAATTATGGGCTATATATGTCGGATTACAACTTACGTGGGAAAAAGGGTTTAAGAAAGTAATTTTAGAGACAGATTCCAAAGTTGTAGTTGAGATTATTAATGGGGAAATTGTGAGGGTAGGTAGAAATTATAACCTTGTTATGCAAATTAAAGTTATGTTGGGTAGGGATTGGGAAGTGAGATTATTTCATGTTTACAGAGAGGCCAATTGTGTGGCTGATTGGTTGGCGAATTTTGGGTTAACTAGAGATTTGTTAGATAGGGGGTCGGATGTTATAAATGACCCACCAGCAGGAGTTTATACTTAGCTGTACTATGACCTGATTGGGTCTATTATTCCTCGTTTAATTTAGAAGGGCATTTTGCCCCGTTTATTACAATTTTTTTTTTGTAAAAATGGTTAAAATTATTTTTAAAAACTATTTTTTTGTTCATAAATATATTAAAATAATATTTTTTTTATTTTTTAAAAATATTTTTAATATTAGCACATGAAAATAATTTAAAAATATCTAAAAACATTAATTTAAAATAATAATAAAAAAATCATTTTTTTTCAAAAATATTGTTAAAATACATTGTCAAACAAGATATCTAATGTCATTAAACCATACAAACTCCATTTATTTCACCAAAATAATTTCTAACAAGCGAAAAGAACTACTTGAACCTGGATTTGTTATTTTATGTTCTCGGCATCACTTTTAATATAAATTGAACCGGTCACTAGTTATTTGTTTTTAAACTCCATAATACAAATGTGTTTTGGTATCATATTATATAATGTTTTTTAATATATACTCTTAAACAAACAATCTCAAACATAAAAATAAATAAACTCTTAAATATGAATCATGGTCAAATATTCATTAAATTTTATTAATACAACTATTTTAGATGAGATAACATTGTACCCAAACAAAAAAAAAGTCTCGGCGTGCACTTTCTATATAAAAAGAACAAAACAGGAGAAGATGATAGATCCTGACGAGGACAGGAGGGGATTCCACTTCTGCGCACGGGCGCAAGAAGGTTTTCAAGCATCAGAAGTAAAATGTTTGGGAGATTACGAGCCACGAATTCTAACAACTGAAGTCTAATTAAGCTGTGATCATTCTATGTACTGTAGGCTTGCAGGTTGACATGTCGTTTTCCTAAAAGGGGTCGGCACCCAGAAGGGAAATATTTGCAGCAAAGCCTCTTTTTGAGATGATATTTACTGCGATTGGTTTACGCAAGTGGAAGGATCGAAAAATCTTGCATTAATATCCACACACGTTACATCAAATTTGAGTGTGATAATGGCCATGGCATCCCCACCTAAATTTTAGACCGAGAAGAAGAATTGATGGCACATTTTTTATTTTATTTTGACACCTTGATGATGGTTGATTCAATGAAAATCCATTGATTTTACAGTTAATTCTTGATTCAATTAAAATTTAATTTAAATTAATGGAAATCGAGATGGGGGCTTTGAATAAAGAAATAGGTCAAGGATAAAAATGAGGTTTTTCCAGGGAGAAAACACTTCTGAGTTTGAACAGCCTGCGATCAATTTATATATTTGTTTATGTCAAGAAACTTCATTTCTGAAAAGTATATTTTATGGTTTTCAGGCAAGCAAATAAAATTTTAACTACCTCAAACTCTTATAAGAGATGCACGTCCTGACTTGAACTCGAGATCTACTACTTAAATTATAAATCATTTGTCATCACACTATATCCCTTAAAAAATTCAAGCTCAAAAACTATTGTACAGATTATAAATTATTTTTCATCACACGAAACACTCTCGAATTGAGTCACAAGTAACAAGTAAGAACCAGTTATTGCTGGGAAGCAAATAAATTTAAGAATTTTTGCAGCCATAGCTTGCATTTCCAAGGACATTAAAGATCACGACTCCCCTATTCTATTGGCTTGATGTATTGCTGTGCTTGTCCTCCCTCGATCTTCAAAGTCAACATGAACAGCCCACGTGTATAAATACTTTATATTCTGCTTGAAAACCTCCACCTTCGAGCCTGATTCAGCCTTAATTTACCGTTGAATTGAAGCGATCCAGCTAGGTTAGGATTTATAAAAAATAGCATTGTTTTGATATTTTAAATTATATAATTTTAAATTTTATATAATAATTGTGACTCTATGTAGTAAGTACTACCAACATTTTTTTTTATTCAGAAAAAGGACCACCAATATTAATTGAAGCTCCCGGAGAGCAGCTGGCCATTTCAGACTGTTTTGAAAGCCTTCATGAACATCTTGTGTGATAGACTTGGCCTACTTCCCTCGACCAGAATTGCTTCATTTATTTAACAGACGCATTAAATTCACAGCAGAGAGGTAGAACACTGCTTATAAGAAAGAGGAGGAGATTCTCTATATTTAGTTAGTAATTTAAATTAAAAGAAAAAAAATCTTGATAGTGCTTTTAAATAAAATATCAAAGGAGATTTCATATAATATTTATTTATTAAAATATTATTTTAAAAAACTTAGATAATAATATAAATCATATTATTAGGTTTTACCTAACAATTTAAGTTCTTAGGTGAGATAATTCATTGACATAGTATCAGAATCTTATTGATTCAACGGTCACAAGTTCGAATCTCACCACCTTCATTTTATTTGATAAAAATCAACCACAAGATATTGTGAGTCTGTGCTAGTTTCAAGCCTAAAAAGCTTTCACTTGAGGGTGTGTGTTAGAGAATAATATAAATCATATACTGAAACCTTCAACTTAAGCTTTTAGATGAATTAATTTCTTAACCCATAAAAATAATATAAAGATATCATAATTTTTTAAAAAAAAACAATTGAAAATAAAATTTAGTATAAGGACTCTGCCCATTCCCATGTTCAACATATTTGACTCATAAATGCTTCTCTCGTTGCCACCGCAACAACAGAGGAGAGGTGGGTGGGCAGTGTTGCCAATTGGAGTAAATAATAGCATTGAGTAACAGAGAATTTACATCACGTGAAGAAGGTAAGTGTCGTTTTTGTCAAAACTTAAAGCAATGCCGAAAAGAGAATTTATGTCCACCGACTGCCACTATTGCCTTACCATTTTATTTTATTTTTTTGTTCGTGGCAGAACTTTATTGGCTCATGGATGGAGTTGCTACAATGCCATTATAGGTAAATGCAAATAATTTATAAACATATAATTATTTAATTGAATTAATAAAATACAAATATTAAAAAAATTGAAACGAACTCGGGACATCGCGGAATGTATCGGCAATTCAAATTTTCTACAGGAGCGAGTAACTTTTAGCGGCAACTTTTGATGTAGATCCAACGTTGTCTGTTTGCCAAGTGTCAGAAGGCAGACAAAGCCATGTAACTGGTGGCACAGAGTTTTGTGATCCTTCAGGAAACGACAGCTCGCTTCCAAAGCAAACATATGGAAACGACAGGCATGTTATGGGCACCGAATTGAGGCTGTGGTGCCATAGAGAGGAACTCTCCTTTGCGTTCTGACAGGTTTGATGACTGAGAGCCTTAGAAGGTTTTTCTTGGTAGGCCCTTCTGTGAACTGTGATGTTTCAAGTTTTAACTCATTAGCCAATTGGATTGCCTCTCTGGGCCCAATAAGAACACAAAAGCCCAATTAGAGATGTGTCAACCCTGCTGTCCTTCACATGTTTGTGTCAGCCGATGTGATGCTTTGTCTCGTTCGAGATTTCGAATGATTCGAATTCACATTCTATGTGGAAAAAAATAATAATGAAAAATAGTATAAGTTAGAGTAGCAAAATCACAAGCTTATATTATCATAATTATCAAACCCAATTCAAGCTTTACCATGTTTAATAATCAAATTAGAGATGAGGGATATAAATCAAGTAGGTTATGGTGATGTATGGATCAATATTGACTTTTTTTTAAAAAAAAAAAAACAACCTTGTTCAATGAATTTTAAAAAAAATTATGAATTTCTTCAGTGATATATCCCGAATTAAAATCCAAGAAATCAGAGTAAGTGTTTGTTTGGAAATGCAGTAGAGATTGCTTTTGAAAATATTTTTCGTTCAGAAATATATGTATCAAGATGATATTGTTTTTAGTTTTTAATAAATATTTTTGATATTAACACATAAAAATGATTTAAAAACACCAAAAAAATTAATTTAAAATAAAAAATAAAAATATTTTTTAAATGTTTTTTTCATAAACGATTTTAAAATACAGTGTCAAACATGACCTAAATAGAGTATTGAGTTAACCATTTGATACGTACTTTGATTTCAACCATGGTTGAATAGATATTATTTTATGAGAACTCGATGATTATATTCAATTTCAATTTCTTAATGCTTAACAATGAAAATATTTTTATAATATTTTTAACATGAAACCAAATTCGATGCTACAAAAAAAAAATTGACTGAAAAACAAATTATCACCAAATTTGTCTCAAAATATTAGTAACTATTTCCTGTTCTCAAGAACATTTATGTCAAATCACTATTTTGTGTTATTGAAATCTGCAAAATTATGCTCTCCACACCGGAGACTGCGGTTGCAGTTGTTTTTGAAAATGCTTTTTATTTAAAAATACATTAAAATGATATTTTTTTATTTTTTAAAAATCATTTTTGACATCAGCACATCAAAATGATTTAAAAACACAAAAAAAAAATCATTTAAAATGAAAAAAAATTCAAATTTTTGAGAAACGGCGGTACAACCGCCGTCCGAAACAGCCTCTAAACTGATAAAAAGATTTTGACTGAAAACACTGTCGTTAACCATAACCCAAAAATATGATACAAAACCAAGCATGATTTTCTCCAAGACACAGCAACAGCACAATGCACAGACAAAAGTTACAAAACAGCTATCACCCCCAAGATGGGCTCACGTGATTAAGGTGCTCGTTGGCGAGGTCTTGGATTCGAGCATTATATCGATGTTTCCAAGCCCCACTCGTAAAGATATCCTTAACTTCGACCCCGATATAAATACAGATATAAATACAGATACGGTGGGATTAAATATTTTTTGTTTTGAAATATATTAATATTTTTTGTTTTGAAATATTTTAATATTAACACATGAAAATAATTTAAAAAAATAATAATAAATTAAAAAAAATAAAAATAAATCATTTTTTTTTCAAAATACTTTTAAAATACAGTGTCAAACACCCCGAAACATCCCGTCCTGTGCTGTGTATAGGAAAACAACAAAATAGCTATATCCACGCCATGATGTTCTCACAAATATATTTTCTACCATGTACACTTATATAAAAAAGCATATCGATGTCCGTGATCCAAGAGAAATTTCTATCTGCATTCCTTGGTCACACTTCTCCGAGTGTGTTGAAATGAGTCCATGATTCCTGTGTGCATGCAAGGAGTGGATAACATTTTGTTAGATGAATTTCGACTGGAGATGATTTCTTTAAGTTCAAGAGTTTAAAATGAACAAAATATTACCTGCAAAATATCGAAAACCTTTTCTGCTGTGTATTTTTGATGCGAGGTAGCACCTTTCTGCTGTAGTTTATCAGGGTGTAGACAGAGTAGGGCTTTTTGATATGTTCTTTTCACTGCATTTCTTTCAATTATATTAACAAGAGGCACAGGATTCCACCCACTTCCAGACCAAAGGACCTGTGAGTGCAGCAGCTAATATCAGTTTAAGAGGCAGACAGTTCCAAGTTAGTCGGAGCCAAGAGATGCGACTTAGAAGTTCCAAGTTATAACTAAAGTAGTCGAAATCTAAAGACATGGCTTAGTAGTTAGAACTTTACTTGTGACCGTGACCCAGATAAGTTTAGCCCTAGCTGGCTGGCTAAACTTGATCCAACCAGCTACTTCAACACCAAGGATTTAAAAAAAAAAAACTGAAATGACACAGTTTTGGATGAAAATGATAGAATCGGGTTGACCCATGATCAAGTAACTCGGATTCTTTTTTAGGCCAGTTCTGGACAGAACTGGCAACTTTGCTTGGAACGAGATGAAACTCAAGTCAAGAATCGTCAGAAAACCAATTAAAATAGAAAATGTAGTAGGTCTGATGCTATGGTAATTGAGGTTCAGATAAAAGAATTTGCACCTAGAAAAAAACTTGCATCACAAGCAAGAGTAGAGGGCAAACTCACATATTGTAAAGTTGACAACAGGGAGCGTATGTTGCCTTCCTTTCCTTTCGACCACTTCTGTATTTTATCATCAATTACCTGCAATTTATGATTTCCAGTTACTATTTCCTGGTAAAGTTGAGAGAAAAAATGGAGTGTCTTTGTCAACTTTCTTCCTTACTTGGATCTCGTCATGGTTATCGCTGGTTTGCAGCTCCCTTCCCTCATCCTTGGCTAATTCTGTAATCTGTCCACAAGGAAAATTAAGTATACTAGCTCATTAGTCATTGCAGGAGGCAATTAGATAATCCTGATACCTATACACAATTACATACCAGGAGGAAGGACATATCTGTGTCTGCAATGGTTGATTTTAAGCCACCAGGAATGTAAGCTGTCAACAACGTTTTAATGCATTACATATCACATTTTTTAAGAATCATTAACAATGAGTTCAAAACTTTTTTTTATTATGAAGTAGTAAGTTCAGAAAAAGAAGCTTATTCTAGCGAAATTGCATAGCGATTGGAATATATGAATCACGATTCAGATGAACATGAAATATGCCATGCTGCCTCACCATTTTCATCCTAATTGGTATTAAAAAGCTCATAAAATCATTTTTCCAGGTGGATGGTATCCAAAATCTCCCAGTCAACATGCACCAATTAAAATAACCTATTGCATCAGTTAATATCATAATACCTGCAGTTGACGCTGAACTATCCTTGCGTCCAGAAGAAATGTGTTCGGACCTGAGGTTGTTTGCCTTTGTCTCAGGATGTTGTTTCTCAGACTGCTTAAGACATTTGTTCACCTGAAGATTACAGTAAAAGTTGAAAATTTCAGATCCACTATGAGTGTTAAAAATAATTTATCATCCAGAAAACTACTAGATTGTATCAGCTGTGCTAATATATCATTTTCAGATGAGTACCAGGATGGAAGCATCTGGTATGTTTCTGTTGTTGACATTACGCGAGTGCATTTTCTCATTTGTGGTATCCTCAGTCTTGAATTTTCTTCTTTCCTTTCGTCCCGAACTCTGATTTAGAGAGTCATTGAGATCAAAGCTGGGTTTTTCTGAACCTTCCTGGTTGAAAATTTTAACAAATTCCTTGACCTTTCCCCTAAGTCTGTTCTTCTCAAGGCTGTCTCTTGATTTTGTTGGTGAAAATTGAAAGACAGCTTTATCCACTTCTACTTTATTCTCTGTAGTTCTTTTCTCATCTTGATCCCCTACGTTTTCACTAACATGAAAAACTGCAGATGTGTTTTTGGTGCATTTTGCCGTGCTTTCTTTCAAACCAGTTTTTCTAGTTATCTCATCAGTGCCTGCCAGAGAAAATAGATGAACTATTAGATACATCACATGAGAAGCACACTTGATATAGATTCTAGAATATGACTTACGTTGTTCATCATAATTCTGGGATAACAGGGAACGTAGTGGTTTTAACTCAGTCTTGCGATCCTCATTCGTAACTACAGAAATTCCTTCTTTCGTTTTTTCAGATAAGTTCATTTCAGGAGCATAGTGATGTTTTATTTCTCTTGAGGCCTCTAAGACAGAATATCCAGGACCATCTTCAACAATCACTTGATGAGTGCTCGGAGTATCTAACCCAGTTATATGAAAAATTGTGTCCTCAACATTCTGACACGGTTCTACTTCACCCTGAATGCTCTTACTAAAGAGGAAGCGATTATCTTGTTGGTTAAGCTCGAGGTGACTACTGAATGAGGGAGCATCGATATCATGTGGAGTTGCTGATCGTAATTCTCTTGCTATACCCTCGCTCACTATCAATCCATTAGCACTTGAACATCTCTGAAGTTTACACTTCTCCTCCAGTCTTGATTTGGTAGCTCCTTGAAGGGACATCGCAAAGGGTATTCCTTTTCTTGCCCACTTGTAGATAGAAAAATGAGATTGGTTTCCATTTGTTGGAACATTAGAGCTATCTGAATCACTTTTCAAATTTGTGATCGTGTCTGTTTCTTCATGTGTGGTCGAGTTTGATGACTCCTCGCTGCTAAGAGATAGCTCCTTCGATAAAGTGCTCTGCCGAGAGATATCATTAGTCAACTCGTCTCTATCGCGGTCAGTTTGGATTGCAGATCTAGATAGAGGAGAATGTGCATAATTGCTTGCGCCATATGAAGCCCCGTCCTTATTTTTGTGAATGTTAAATGCTGGCAAGTTTGTCCGCTTGCTCAGTTTGGCAGGGAGGCTGCAAAATTAACAGTACAGGATTTGAGCTTTTGGGATGCGTTTGTTTAAAAGACACTCAAATCCAAGCAGATAATAGTGCAAATAAGAACACTTAATTGAACAAGGAGTCAGTAGCCACTACCAGACACCACATTGATCCGAAATATATTTGAAACAACCTAGGCAATAACATATCATCACTTCTATAAGATCTAAGATGTACAGAGATAAGAAAATAGCATCTCGGAGTGAATCCAAGACCTGAATTTTGCAGGCAGTGATGGATTCCAGGGATCAACTCTAGGTGGCAGCAGTCCAGCAGGGCTTAGGACTCTTGAACCTGGAGTTGAAGAAAGTGAATCACGGTCATGCTTCCTCGGAGAAGAACTCAAAGACTCGTTGCCTCTGAAAATATCATCAAAGAAATCATTTCTTGGATATCGCCTTCTATTGACATTTTCATCTCCAAACACTGACTTCTCATTTAAACTAGACAAACTGTTGCGAGACAACTCGGTATCAACATCACCATTTCTTGAAACAAATGAATCTGTCGTTTCAGCAAAACTAGACCGCACCTCCTGAAGCGACGATCGCCTCGGTGGGCCACCAAAAACATCTGTGAAATCAATATCAGAGTTTCCATATTGGCTATTTGAAGAAGAACTTGGGTGGTTTATAAATTGTCTTTGAAGATTATAACCTAACAGAACACTTTCTCTCTGAGAAAACCTCTCCATTCAACCAAGAACCAGTACGGAGCACCCACAAAACCAGGTCAATTCAACTATACAAGAAAACTATAAACAAAAACTGGCGTGAACTTCCTATCCATCTTTGTGATCATGGAACTGCAAGTCCTGAAGAGGGTTTTTGTTGTTGAATCAAGAACTTGCTGAGATTTCTCTTTTTAGGATCATGATATTGAGGTACGGAGGATAAGACACATACAAACAATAATATGGAAGATTTTGAAAGGGAGAATACAAAGGTAGGGCTAGTGGGTTCTCGTTGTTGAATCGAGAACTTGCAAAGATTTTTCTTTTGAGGATCATGATAGTGAAGCATGGAGGATGGGAACAAACAATAATGTGGAAGATTTTGTAAGGGAGAACAGAGGTGGGGCTAGTGGTCTTTGAAGCCACAAGTGAAAATCAATGTCGTGTGCTTGTGGATATCAGACAAGGAAGAAAATTCCATATAGCAACCAAAGTATTATGCAATCTTTGTCGTTAACCTGAAATTTTAGGAATTAATTCCTGGTGACCTTTAAACTCAGATTTTTTGTGATCCCACGTTGTTTTGGGCTCGTTTTCTACAGCCTCCGTAGGGATGACAGCTTGTTATCGCTTGCATGCAATGAATGATGTCATGAGCTTCTCTCTCTCTCCTCCTGTCCATGTATATGAAAACAAAAATCCAATTAAAACTAGTTAGAACAGAACCGAAAAGGCACTTCGGTACAGGTTGTTTTCTCCCACTTGCCTTTGTGATTCTTCGGCTCCTATTTGCGAATCTTATAAACTGAAACTCGATATTAATTATTGCAGCAGATGTGATTAAAACTGGAAGCCAAGGTAAAGATGCTATCAGGTTGCATTTGATAAGCGTTTCACAATAGAAAGATATATTTCTTCTACTTGCATTTAAAGCAAGTTTTTAAACTTTAAAACAAGAAATTCAGAGAAATATATTTCTTCAAGTTTTTTATTCCCAGACAGTAGCAAAATACGAAGAATTGAACCACTTGATGAGATAGTTATAGTCCTTATGAACCTAAATTTAGTGCAATAATCTTTTGTTTATCTCAAAAGGATGCGTCCCCGGAAGTATGAGGATCCCGGTCCTTGCTTGTCCAGTCACATCTTAGCCAATCACAAAAGTCATTGATCTCACCTCCACCAGGAGCAACAAAATGCCACTCTATAAAAGAAAAAAATACCCAGAAACTATCAAAGAATAGAGCTTGCAAGTGGCAGCAAAATCTTTTATCATGAAAAATGACAAGCCTGATCATATTGTTGGTGCACATTATATAGCACAGATGAGACCAGTGGGGGGGCTCCAATGAAACTTATTTTAAAGCTACAAGAACAATACAAACCAAAGTTCTGAAGAAAACCGAAAAGTATCTCACTCAGCTACACAAAATACAAACCAAAATCCCGAAGAAATTCAAGGAAAAAGTTTGTCTTACATTTCTCTTCAAATGTAATAATAGATTTAAACTGGTGAATAGTTAACAAGTGCAATAGTCTGGGGGGGAGGGGGGAAACTAAATCTCACATAATCCTCTCTGTAGTTGTACGAGTTTCCTACCAATCAGAACCATCAGGGAAAGGATCCAGCGCATCTTGTTTCCCATTAACATAGAACTCCACAACTGCTTGAATTCTTCGAAGTTTATCAGGGTGGTAGTTAACATGAACAATTACTGGCTTCAATGTTTTTAGCGCAGGATCTTTCCTTACTGTCTTGAAAAGGACCTTACTATTCATAAACAAAAACATATCCATTGTCCTTTTTGCAGCATGGAGTCCATCATACCCAGGATGAGAAGGGAAGAAAAGCTCCTCATTGAAAACTGCTTGGTCCCATGAGTTCGGCTCTCGAGACAAACGACCAGCCACACGATCCAAAAGCTCAATGGAAGGAAGTGTAGGCCTTATATAAAAAAATCCAGAATTGTAAACCCATATCCTCATTGTATGAGCATAACGAGCCCAACCCATGGCAGGATCGTTAAAGACGTCATTAAATCCATAAGCTGTCATATTATCATGACCATCAGACATAGATTCAACATCTGAATCCCGATAAAGATGATTAAATGGGTTCTGCAAGTATATTATATCAACATCTGACAGAAGAACACTGTAACCCAGCTGCAAGAATTCCCTCAAAATACGGAACTTCAATCCAGAAACAGCATGGTTTCCTCCTGTTCTTGCAACTGAATCAATATCGCTATCTGGATCCCTCTTATACACTGGAACATCATTCGACTTGCAGAAATCTACAATTTGGTCATCTAATGCTACAACAAGGTAATTGCGTACACCAGCTTTCTTGATGTTAGTGAACCAAACTTCTAACATGGTTTTCACATTTGAATTTGCAAGTGCAACTATAAGCTCCTTGCGAACAGCAACTTCCTCCAGGAGTTTTGCCAGTCTAAGATTCACAGACTCATCAGGAACAACAGTAGGGTTGGTTCTCAAACCCTTGACAGTACCAAAGGGACCAGCTTTCTGCTGTTTACCCAGTAACAAAACCTGCTTCTGAGCATGATCTTGTCCTTGTTCCGCCAGCTGCAACTTTTCATTTAGCTCCCTAACTTGCTTCTTCAACTCAGCATTCTTCTCAGATATCGATACAATATCAGCTTTCACCATTTTAATTCGATCAGGCGATTCACATGAAGATGAGCCAGTCTAGCAAACAAACAATAGGAAATCACAACACAATAAGTGCCCTATAAATATCACAGAATTCACCCCACCCCACCCCCCAAAAATAAATAAACAAAGTAACAAAAATAGGAAATGCACACTACACATCATGTGACAAACAAGCTCATGTTCAAACCAATAGCTAAAATAACAAACCTTGCTTTTCACTTACACCAAGCCAGGGGATGCAACAAGAAAGGAAAAATACTAAACAAAGACTACGACAGCGAAGAGGGGGGGGGGGGGGGGGGGGCGGGCACTGGTGAAATGATGCCACTTTCACGAAACAATTAATAGTACAAAGCTGGCTTTTCTTTAAAATCATTTTCAATTCTGTATCCTTTTAGTTTCACCAAATTACCCCATTCCTTAATGAAATCATGACTTCAATTAACTCACTAAAACAAAAAACAACCCGAATTCTAACTATCAAAGCAACTAACACCATCAACAGCACGCATACATCCAAAGTCAACTGCAAGAAACAAAGTCAACTCTTTGAAGTTCACAGAAAATCAAAATTCAAGAACAATCATTACCCAATTAAAGAAATTTTTTTATAGAAAACGTTAAGAGTCAAGTTTACCCTATGTTAAGGACCCTAGCAGCAATCAAAATGTAGTGTGAATTATAAACAGAAGATATCAACAAAGATACATTTTCAAGTATTTAAAGGCAAAAAGATTTGAACCTGAAGATTTGAATTAGCAATTCGACGATGTGAGACAGTCAGATTAGAGCTGAAAAACCCATGAGGATAAAACACCGCAAAGACGCAGCCAAGAAGGATACCGATCAAAATGGATACGGCGATTCGAGATCCTTGAAGTGATTGCCCTTTTTCTCTTCGAAGAACCGCCATACCTTCCTGTGTTTCAGTCCTCGGACAGTCTCAGAGAAGGATAGACAAATAAGCAGTGGAACCTCTCTTTATATGGAAGAATTAAATAGAGAAAACTAATTTATTGAGGTATAATTATTTTTGGGGTTAATTACACTGAAACTATGATTTGATTTTTCTCCATTGTCTCCGTTTAATTTCTAATCTCATGATAATTTTTTAAAGAAAAACT
This sequence comes from Salix brachista, assembly GCA_009078335.1. Classification (NCBI taxonomy): domain Eukaryota; kingdom Viridiplantae; phylum Streptophyta; class Magnoliopsida; order Malpighiales; family Salicaceae; genus Salix; species Salix brachista. Next base: position 2,639,481 of record CM018585.1, read on the forward strand.
AATAAATACTTACAAATTTATCCTTGTATTCTATTTATAATTAAGAAATCCTTGCAATATTAATATTATAATTCTAACATAAAATATATAATTTTATACTTTATCATTAAACTAATATTGCAATTTTGTTAAAAAAATAAATTGTAATTTAAGGAAAAACGAAAACCTAGATTAAAAAAAACAAATTATTTTAATCTTTTTTTTAGGTAATTGAATCAATTTTATTGTCTCTTTTAAGTTAGTTTACAAACACGGACAACTTGAGACTTGATCGTGCAGCAGAGGGGGTTGTTCTGTCTTTTTATTTTTGAAAAAAAATACAAAAAATAAAACGGACGGAGAGGAGAGGATCAGGTGTAGATGATTTGAATGACTGCGAACAGGCATGAAACCTTGGCCTTACGATTGTAAGTAAATAATGATCGCGAACTTGTTAAATTATAGTATGCTTTAGTTTTTATATATAATTTAGAAATACTCCACTTTGATTTTTCTTTAGAAACTCGATATTAATTCTAAGATTTTTCAATTTAATCTCTAACCTCTTCATAGATAAGAAGGAATTTTCCACGAGAATTTAATGTTTTTTTTATATATCTTGGATACTCTAGTCAATAAATATTTAAATTCTTAATTAATTCACACTTTTTTTTTCAAGATAGAACTTATCATAAATAGTTAAAACATCATTGACTTTTTCACTTGAATTTACATTTTTAGGTGAAAATAAAAAACTTAAATAACATTTTAAAAAAATGAACCAAACCAAATAAAAAAACTAAAATTGATAAAAAAAAAAAAAACTAAATTATTTTTTATATATATTTGTTCAAGCCTCATAAGTCTAATTTTAGGTGTCTCGAGATAGAAGAGACAAACAATGAAACAAAAACATGTTTAGTGGAAGAGATGAAGATAGAGATACAAAATTAAAAATCTTTCAAACATTTTTGGAATGAATTCATGTAATTTTAAAACATGAAGTGTAAAGAAAACATGTATTTAATGACTATATTTATATTTTTACCCCTATTTATCATTAGCCACATATGATACAAAAATATATTCTTACACACCACAATCAAACACAAAGTTGTTCCACTCTAGTTTCTTTTGTTCTCACTCTATAGTAACCAGATGTAATTTGAAATATCGATTTAATGAACTTTTAGTTCTATAAATCAACGAGAAAAGCCTCTGCATGCAACCAGGATGCTGATTTTGGAGCAACCTGTGCATCAATTCAGCGGCAAGTTCCAGCTACCTTAAACTTCGAGAATAAAAAACCAAAACACATGCTGCCCTTGGCAAGTTTAATGTTAACAGTCTCAAAAAAAATAGTTAGCTATCTGAACTAAAATGGCATAAATCATGAAAAGCAAGTTACAAGTTTAAAATTAAACATATCAACAATAGCTGTTACTCAGTCAACTAGAGATTACAGTTTTTTATGGAAAAACTAGAACGAAAAACAACGAACCTGGAAATAAATATTTACATCAAATGTGCTTGATGATAAAAAGTATTTGATTAGTGTTCAAGTTCAACGAGCTACGCAAATGAAAACCTCCTATGCTCACACAGTAGCAATAATCCTCCTAGTGACAAAACTGGATCACCGCAATTCTTAAATGGCACTGCCTGCTTGAGAACTAGATTTCTTTTCCTGCTTGATATGTGAACCCACGCATACAAAAGAAAGAGCATACCATTAGTAAATGATTTACTGGAATAAACTCTATTCTTATCACAATCATTTTGACAATCTTTGTTCAGAAGTGCATCCTGATACTTGAAATGATTAGAGATATGAAATGAGGTAGAAGATTGAGGGGAATGCATGTTTTTCTAAAGTTTAGTTTGATGGCAATTAACATCTGGTCCTAATTGATGGCAATGGAGCAGGGAGAGATGGTCTGGCTTGTTAGCATATTGTTAATGCCACATTGGAAGCTTCACTCTCCCTGGCCAAAGATGAAATTTGTGCTCAAGTCTCCTCAAGCAGCTAGCTAGTAGGTGCTGGAAAACAATATCAAACTTAGACAGACAATTCTTTACTGATAAAGATGATGACTACCTAGATGTCAAATATTGAAAATCAAACAATTCCTAGGAGACTCCAAAGTGAAAAGAAAGGGATGGAAAATCAGGGCACAAATTGAGCAGACAGCACACCATGAAGAGAAGGAATATTAAGAACGAAAACTTAGCCCCAAGCAAACCACAATTAAACCTTAAACACATTCATTGATTACTTCAATTTCTAGGACTCCAAAATCTGTGAAAATAAACCTTGTGCCCTGAGATCATGCGCAGAGGCTAGAATTTCAAAATGCCATTTTGGGTCCTCTTGCCTGTCAAAAACTATAGAAGATAACTTGTATATGCATGCATGTGTGCATGCTTGCATATCCACCAGGCCCTTAGAAATGATGTAAAATGACATTTGTGTTCAGAAAAGCAGCAAAAAAAATAAAAAGGAAACCACACGCACGTGATAAGGAGGGGAGTCATACATCATCAGAACTGGTAATATATGAAACAACAACTGTGATGTCATCAAGCTTGCCACCATAATAGCGAAACCCAGCATCTTGTGCAGCAGTGGAGAATGGGGTCTGCCGGTCTTTATCTTGAGCTCGTTGCCTTGCTAATGCAGCTATTTTCTGAGCTGTTGCCTGAGGCTCTAGGCCAGCTCTCATGGCATGAACCACCACAGCAGTAATTTCATTGTTGTACAAGTTGTCAAACAACCCATCTGTTCCAGCAACTATAACATCTCCAGGAGCAACAGGAATTGTGAAAACCTGAATCAAATGGGGCTCTTTAGCTCATCTAGACATTCTGCAATGGACCATGACTAAACCATAGCCAGAAAAGAAAATCACAGATCATATGTTTTTTTTTTTTAATCACAACTGCTTTTGGCGATTCTAAAGCCAGGTATGACTGTCGAAACTCATAGTTGATCAACTATGACTAGAAACCCCGAAATATAGAATAAGTAAGGCTGCAAGGAACACAACTATAGCATGCTTGTGATTGTTAATTAGGTTCAAGAAAACATGGAATCATTAATGATACATTAGACCATATGAATGCTAGGTCATTTCACATGACCAAATACCTTTTCTTCAACACAAGGTCAACCATGACCAGAAATTCAGTTAAGCAACATTAGTATTGTTGCTAGGAACACAACTACTTGCAATATTAAGTCAGGTTTGTGAAAATATGACACAGTTGATGACAAATTAGATACCATATGAGTGGTAAGCCATTTTACATGTCTGAAAGGAGCCCAACAAATCTGCACCCATATTTGTAAATAAAACAAGACAGTAATGCAAACAGAACATGCGAAAACTAACCTGGCCAGAGCTAGGCAGATCACCATTGTTTCCATTCTCAAGTTGATAAGTGAAATTAAAACCATGCTGCTGCACAGGAGATTGGAAGACGGTGCATCCATCTCGAACCACTATAAACCCACTATCCCCTAAATTGATTGCATGGAGACCCTGATTATTAACAATGCAAATAATACAAAAGTTAAAAAAAATGAAAGACATTGTGGTCTTGTTCAACAAAATAAACAATCAACAACATTTAGTTTGAATCTGAGGCAGTGGCATTTGTTCATGAAGTAGACAAGTGCAAATGCATCATGTGAAACCAATCAAATACGAAAAAGAAATGAGCTAATTAATACATGCAAATATGAAAAGGGATTTGTGGAGGAGCAATATCATAAAACTCGAACTGTTGATATAAATGATCCTTTCTACAAAAGCTTTCATTTATTTATCTGTTTATTATTATTTGTACCACACATGGATGAAAATTTAAAGATTTAGTCCCTGAGTATATGATATCACTTATTGGATAGGGGTAGGGTAGCAGAAATTTAAAAGATTTTAACTCTAAATGGCTTGTTGAATTTTCTCTGCCCACCATAAAACCACAAAATGGTGGTTATAGGTGAAAAGCTAATCACTGCAGCATTTCAAAATCCATGAAAAAAGTGAGAGCAGATACCTGCTCTGTGAGTGCTATGATGCATGCTGTTGAGGAACCTTTGGCTTTAGTGCTAGAGTGAGCTTTCTCCAGGACCCTAGCAGGATCAATTGAACCCTTGGGCTCCTCTTGAATTGCAGTGACTGAATTAGACATGAGCTCCCGGGAATACAGCCCAGAATCGACACCATGATCAGCCCAACCACCCACACCATCAGCTACACCAACAGCTTGTTCATCTGCACAGATAAAGTGGGCATCCTCTCCACCAGTCTCCTCTTTATCAGGATGGGGCAGGTAGGATGATCCTGAGAGAAGCTTGAGCGTTTTGCCAGTTGAAATCTTCCTGCAGTCAATTTGAAGTAGCATAGCAAGATTGTAAATGCTAGCATTCATGCTAGAGAACAAAGAAAGTCACACAGACAAAGTGAATACCATCTAGACCAAGCAATGTCTTTGGTCTTAATTAAACAAGTATGGGAAACAAAAGGATCATGGGACAAGGGGCGAATGCAACTCAATTCCTAAATCATCTGAGATGATATATCATGGAAAGTGAAATAAGAGATCGATGGATAGGTCTAAGTACATACTGTTCTGATGAAGCAGAACCTTCAAGTTGTTCCTCACAGGTAGAATTCTCATAGGTCACATCAGGAGCAGTTCCAGCTGCAAAGCATGAATGCGCTGAACTTTGGAAATCTGTAAGTCCCCTCTCCATGTATGGAAAAAAGTCACACCACCTCTTTGCAACATTATAGGCAAAATATCCATAAATTGGAGAATTGGTAGGTTGCTCTCCGTTTTTCAAACTCATGCTAGCCTTTCTGAAACTCTGGGAACTACTGCTGCCATAAGAGATGCAGGGGTTGTTTGTCGACAAGGGAAGATTCCCAACCCTTGAAGTCAGATTCTCTAATAAACACTCACCAAATACAGCTGTTGATGCTCTAGCAGCCATTTGTTTGTTGCAAGGCTTCCCACTGGCCAATATTTGATTGTTGTCACCAAGGGCACGATCTATGTGATAGCCACAGACCTGAAATGAAGGGCCTGATACAGAGGGTACAGAAAGTGTACGAGAAACTGCTCCAACGACAGAGATATTCCTTTTTCGGTTAACTACCAGTGAATCAGAGCTGGCAGCAACAACAGTACCAGGTCTCAACAGCAGTTGTAAATCTGTAAGCGATGCAACACATACAGAATGAAATAACCTATAGTTGCAGAATTGAAACTTTCCTTGCCCAATCAGGCTCTCAAAATTTTGAAGTCCACCTTCTTGTCCTATTCCCGATCTCTGAATCCCATTCTGAACCGCACTCCTTAACCTTGAAAAATACGTAGACGGCATCTTACCCTCTCAACCAAAAAACTCTCACTCGAACACGTCTATTACTGCCACCACTAGATACAGATAACAATCTCATAACTTCCAACACATCTATACTTTTATATTCCAGCAACACAATTCCTCGTCCCTCACAAGCCTATAATACAAAGATGGCAAAAAAAATAAAATCATACACATATTAACCAACTATTCTACAAGCAATAAAACCTCTGTAAACCTAATCGATATAAAAAAAATCATAGATCCCTAAATTCTAATCCGTACAAAATCCTCTAAACAGAGAATTTCTGAGCTCAGTATCACCTAATTATATGATCATTACAGATTTAAACATTCAGTTAAATCTAAGGTCAGCGTGAGTAATTAAACACTAAAGTCAAAATGCCTTCCACAAAAAAAAAATTCCAGGAATATAAAAAAGAAAACCCACTAATTTAAACATGGAAATGTAAAAGATAAGATAAGAAAAATCGCGCCTTTTTATTGAATCCTAGAATCTAATCCACCTTATCTTATGAGCACAAAAAGAATAAAAGAAAAGAAAAAACCGAAGCTCCAAAGAAACTGGTAAATCTCCAAGGAAGTAGGTACCAGGCACGAGGCTCTCTAACCCCTTTTCAGCTTTGACTCTTCTTCTACTTTATTTTCACGATCGCAAGAAATGAAGGTAAAAAGAAGGGGATCAAGAAAGTTCTGTGTTGTTAATCCTCGCCAAACCCTAAAGACACAGAAAGTGAGTCAGCGACAACCAAAGGTTTTTCTATATTTAACTTACCATACTTAAGATCGGTCACTCGCTCACTAATTATCGTCTTGTAATTTTAAGGATGTAAAGATTGTTTTGTGCTTTGACTGATTTGACACTCAATGTTGCGCCTTATTGACGGTATGATTCTGTTGTTTTCGTGATTGGCGAGGGGTAGTTTGGTGATTGTACAGTAACGTCCAAACTAATAGGAGATTAGGAGGAGAGGCATGATTTGCTAAAGTGCGCCGGTGGGCGGCGAATGTACTTGGGATCTTTCGAGTTCTTGCAGCTGACCACATGTTGTTCGTGTTATTTATGAAGTAGCCCCACACTTTGTTTAATTTTTCTTTTCCTGACGTTTCATTTATGTTCCATTATAAAAAAGGGCAAGAATAGCCTTCTGAATTCATTTGCGGGTTAATATATTGACTTGATTAATCAATGATATATTATATTAAAAATAATCTCCATGTTGAGTGTGTGTATATATATATATATATATATATATATATATATATATATATATATCAGCTTCAACACAACTCTTAACCATTTCAATATGGTTTGTGATTAATTTAAAAAATAAATATATATAAGCTTCAACACAACTCTTAACCATTTCAATATGGTTTGTGATTAATTTAAAAAATAAATAATAATTTAAAGATTTAAAATTTGAATTGACAAACATAATTCAAATATTCAAAACATAAACCAAATTTAAAGTATTCAAATAACAAGAACCTAAAATCGTAAGAAAAAAAACATAAATTCCTCCAATTTTGAATAATAGAATTTGATTGAATGAGCCTATTGAGTTTATGAGCACGGAGTGTATGTTTATTATTAAATTTGACTTTGTCAAATTTTAAACTCGAACTTTGTTTTATACGAGAAAACTACATTTCTGGAAAGTGTTTTTTTGAGCCCAAGTGAGCGATTAAAACATCAGTTGTCTCAAGTTATTACAGGGGTATATATATATATGCACACGCACTAATATTAATAAATAAATCAAATCCCCAACTGTAATTATGAAATAAACTCAATCCCCACTTCTAATTATTGTTAAAATTCTTGGAAGAGAAGTTATTAATTTCTATAAAATACGATTAAAAAAATAGGCTATTTTGTAGAATGAACTCTAAATTAAAAAAATTATTCATGTTTTTTTTTTGTTTATAAACCACATAAAACTCTAAATAGCATAAAACAAGCTAGTTAACTCATTTTTAAACTATATGGTATTATATTAATATTCTATTTTAATTATCAAAACACTAAAAATACGTGGAACAAGTCAATAAGAACAACTAAAATATTTGCAGGCGGCTAAATGAAGTAATCAGCTAAAAGAAATCAGAGTCTCCTCTTGTTTGGAAAGGGAGTTCACATACAGCGCTGAAGTTTCATTAATTATACAGAAAATAAATAAATAAAAAATGGAAACCTCGCATCAATCCCTTTCAAACATCTTGAACCATTCTGTCGCAACATTTTAAATGAGAGGAGGTCATAATTTAACCTTTCTGCAACTGGAAGTTCCTTCCTTCCATGGACACATAACACTTCTTGATGAATATTTTCTTAACAAGTTGAGTGCTTGACATATTTTCTTAGTACTTGGAATTCCCAGTAACTGATCTTCAATTTTCTATGATTGAGAAACAAAAACCAAATGAACAAATGCTTGGCAAGGTACTCTTGTTGTTCCTGCAATGCAAACATATAAGCCGGCGGAGCTTCGAAAGATCTTCCATCATCATTTTTTTGCGAGGAAATCCACTCTGGAAAAAATACTTGTAGTCTCATACGAATGATTAAAACTCCGGTTGTCCCAGATTCTTACAAGGGATATATATTTTGACTCAAACTCGAAATCTGCTATGTAAATCATAATTTTTTTATCATCATGTTACACTGCTTGGAGACCTTCCATGATCACATTCATCTCCAGGTACTCATCTCTCCCTCCTCTCATTTCCTCCCATTTTGTTAGCAGCTTCTCGGTGCTCGCAACAATTCCTGGCATCCAACACTGAAGAAGATTTTGTTTTTAAACCATCCATCCCCGATTGATTGATAGACAAATGCACTGTTTTCAAGAGTCCAAATGAAAAAAGATTTTTACCAGGGCTTTTGTCTATAACATGATCGTAATAGCTTGTGATTCGTGAGTCATTTCAATCCATAATTATATTATGGAAATAATAAGCTTCAGATTTCATAATTTTCACAAAGCTATCATAAAAGCCTGATTTGCGATCCTCCTATGAAGAGCCCACTCCTCACCGTTGAGCCCAATAAGTCTCTGTCCAAAGAGAAGCCCACTCCTCACCACCCATGTTCATGAGAGCCAGGGTCTGATTTAGCTAGCGTGGGATTGGTTTCAAACCAATAAAGGACGTCTTCCCGTACTTCTGCGACCATTCGTATTAAAATGGGGCACTCGATTGACTCCGTGTTGGTTTAGGGTCGGTTTGAAATGCAATATAAATTGTTTTTTATTTATAATTAAATTAAAATATCATTACTATTTAAAAAAAAAAATTAAAATTAAAACATCAAATATTTGGAACCAGGTTGGAGTCCCAGTGGGAACGGGAGGGGTCCTCCCCTCTTATTCCTGGGTCTAGTGTTATGTCTATCACCCCGCGGTGCCTTACATGCTCACTGAGCTTGCAGGATATTCAGTGGATCCGGGAAATAGTCGAGATGCACGTAAACTGGCCCGACACCCCGGTCATAAAAAATAAAAATAAAATTCAAGCTGGGCTTGAACCAATAAAAGAAGCTGTCATGTTCAGAGAGAGCAAAAAGGCTCATCACCTTAACCCTCTCAATCATAAACGCCTGGTTTGGCGATCCTCCCACTCCTCACCATCCAAGCCATCAAGTCCCTGTCCAAAGAGCAGCTTAGCTAGAGGGTTGTTTCGAGCCTTCTGAAACGAGCCATCACCGATATTCATGAGAACCTCCTTGATCATATCAGGGTCCGATAGGTTTGGTTCCGAACCAATGGAGAAACGTCTTCCCATGCTTGCGAGACCGCTCGTAGTAAAATGGGGCCACTCGGTGGACGATATCGTGGTTAAAAGGCTTTGGCTTTGATCTTTACTTCACTAAAAAGACGGCGGCGACACTCCGGTGTGTTTCCGAAGACTGGACGGTAGTTAGGGCCTCTTCTGCCTTGGCACCTTAAGTTTTGTTTCTCACGTGAATGCCCGATGTCTAGTTCTTAGGAGAAACATCGCGTTAACGCATACCCACCCGTTCCCCGGAGAGCAATTTCCGGTGGGTAAATTCTTTTTTTAATTGTCAACAAATAAATCAGAAAATTAATGCCACCCAACAATTTTTGGTGCAATAATCATACTGGGGCTTTTGTGCAGATATATCACCCTTCAATTCTGTCAAATAAAATAGGACACCAAACACCCATTATACAGCCAAGAGGCTTTCTGAAATTCCAATACTACAAGCATAAATTAAGTTAAGACACCAGACCACAGACAATGCTCTCATTTTTACCAACACAGATTCTTTTAATGTAACATATCTCTCCTGTATTGCTTTAAAATGGGAGCATTCCCCTCGATTCCCTTTTATTAATGAAATAGATTCATTTATCAATAATAATTAGTATAGTTCTCCATATATGCTCAGTCTAGCATGCTTATTTGACTCGACAAACCTACGAAAGTTCAAGCTAGCAGCAATATTTTTAATGAACCTGAAGGAAAACGATCACCTGAAACCTGGAATGTAGACATTTCCAATAGCATCGAAGACAAGGTGCTTCTGTTTGTCCTGTAACGAGAATACTCGCTTCCCCTCCTCATAATTGCTTCCAAAAGCTGTTTTGGATATAATGTCTGATGCAAAGTCTTCAATATGTATGTCCCCAGGGGGGGAGCCTAGCGGCAAACACCCCGCTCTTGCCAGCGCAAGTGCGGGGTTCGAGTCGCAGTCTCCTCTTTAGATGCAAATCCCCTGTAAGAGCCTGGGACAGCCGAGGTTTACTCATCACCTGGGCCCACAAAGTGCGCTTTCCGGAGGTGAGGTTTCCCTCGTCATCCAAAAAAAAAAAGTCTTCAATATGTACATCCATCTCAAACTCATCTCTTTCTCCTCTTATTTCCTCCCACTTTGTTAGTGCTCGCCACGATCCCAACACTTCCAGAAACATTTTGAGTAAGGTGAGTGAATATTTATGTGCAACTTGCAGTTCTGGTCATTGGGCAACTAGATTGCAGAATACATTCAATGAATTCCGAGTGTTGTATTTATCCATCGCTTGTGAGAAGTTCGACACTCAATTATATAAGAAGAAGAAAGGCTAATTAAAGACTCAATTACTTGCACATACTGATCCAAAAAGGAAGATTAAGAGAAATTAATGAACTAAAATTTCTGAGAATCCAGGACCTTTACTACTAATTGTAAACGTGAAGATATTAAAGTTAGCTTTAACATTCCTCACCTTAATCCGCTCAATCATCAAAGCCTGGTTGGCGATCCTCCTATGAAGAGCCCACTCCTCGCCGACCAAACCATTAAGCCCCTTCCCGAAGATCAGCTTAGCCTGAGGGCTAAGCCGTACCTTCTCAAATGATCCACCGCCCGTGTTCATGAAAATGTTCTTAATCATGTCAAGATCAGCTGTAGCCAGTATGGGAATGACTCCAAACCAGTAGAGGAACGTCTTCCCATGCTTGCGAGTCATGGTAAAATGGGGTTACCCGATGGACAATGTCGTGGCTAAAAGGTATTGTTTTCCTCCGTGCTTCCAGTAATTGAATTACGATACTCTTCTGTGTTCCCAAAGATCGGACGGTGGTTTGGACCACTGATGCCTTGTGCTGTCTAAATTGCACATGGATTCTCCATGGACCCATATCATTAAGTGTCTGATTTTTTTTTAATATAGTTGTCTCTACCGGCTTACATATATAATTTTTTAATAACCATATAATTTTTTAATAACCATCATATTAAAAATTATAAAATTTAAATATGAGGTTACAGAAAACAAATTTTTTTAATTCTAAACTCTTATCACTAAAGTTAAATGTGTGAATTTTAAGACCCCAACAAGTAGTAACAAGTAAAAAAGAAACAAAGATGCATGTTAAATTCTCTCTCGATGTCCCTCTTGCTGCTTCACTTCCCACCGACGAGTAGTCATGTAATTTCAACATGGTTTGTTTTAAAAGAATTTTAAATGTATTGAAATAAATTAAAATAATATTTATTTTTTATTTTTTAAAATTTATTTTTAATAGCAACACATCAAAATGAACTGAAAACACAAAAAAAAATTGAAGTAAGGAAAAAAAATATATTATTTTTAAGTTCTTTTAAAATATAAAAACAAACATGTTTTAAAACTACATAGGCTACTTCATTTAGTTTTTTGGGTTTTAACACAAAAAAACAGTTTTAAAAATATTTATAAAAATCATACAATTTTATGATTCTCAAGCTTTATATGACATCGCAAGCCCCATTTATGACTCTCGAGTTGCATGCAAGGCATATGACTCCAAATGAATTGTAACTCCACGTGAATCGATGCATTATAAGCCTTGATATCCAAGTAAAAATTGATTGATATGCAATATTTTTTATATATACAACATTTATAAAATAATGTTGATATTATTATAGACGATGAGTGCTAATTATGTTTTAATGTATATATACATGTTCATTAATTTTTATGAGAGGTTCAGAGAGTAGTAACTATTATTCATGAAAGCATCAACCAAATGAGATGTGTTGTGGCCAATACTAAACTTAACATGTGAAATGGTGGACTTTAGAAGATTATAGAGATTAAACATTTTGAAATGACCTTAAGAGTAGATGAGTTCACTTATTGTGAACAAGGAATTGTAGTAAGGTAGGTCAATCCATCTATTAGTGATTAAGGCTTGTTCATGAATTGAGATCATTGTAGTTTTAACCCTTATACGAGCATTATATGCTCGTCCACGAGATGGACGAGTTAGGGTGGTACATATCCATCATGACCACTCAAAGCTCTTTCATAAGCATTCCAATGACATTTTTAGATATAGTTAAATTGTATGATTTACTTTATAAAAATCATGAATTTAGTTTAGAATTAATAAAATGTCATGTGTTTAATTACGAGTTTTTTTATTGTTGGTTTTGATGAATTATAAAGTGTGTTGGTTTTTTAATTGCGTTGAGAAGATGGAGTATAAATTGTATTTATGAATTATGAAGTTGAGTTATGAATTGTGATGTTAGGAAGTGAATTGTTAAGTGGTGTCAGGCGGAGTTAAGTTGGGTTGTTTTATGCAGGGAATTAGAATGATAAAAAATGTCATGTCTATATTTTTTTCTTGCTAATCCATATAAATCTTGTAACTCGTCAAAATGTATTTTGTCTTTAAATATTTTCTAAAATATAATATTTTGTCAAACTTTTCACCATGCTAATGTCCGAAAACACTTACTTCATTTCCAATAACTCATGTTAGAATCCTTCATCCATATTTTTATTATTATAATCATAAGAAGTGCTTCTCTTTGATGATAAAAAAAAGCTAATACCCATCACTCATAACAGCATACTAATGATTGCCTTAAATCCATAATATTACAATTTTCTTTTTCTTAGTTTAGGAAGTACCAAACTAGCATTAAAAGCCTATGTACTTGCAAAAATATTCCAACTAAAGGGATTTATTTCAAAAATATTGCAAAAACAATAAATGACTTAAATGGCCTTAAATCCCAAGAATAAAGGTGTTTCTTCTTATATTTGATGATGATTTATGTTTTGAAATATATGCAAGTTATTCTGAGTATAAAAAGTTTTGAACCTCTTACTTGGATGGTTGAGGAGGATATTTATAGCCCCTAAACTTTATCGTTTTCAAGGAACAAAAGGGCTAAAAAGTCCTCTGGTTTCTGTGGCATTAAGATGAATAAACATTTTTTACACACCATTAATGAAATAACACGTGTGGTGGGATCCCTAAAAAATATTTTATAAATATATAAATATAAAAAGTTATAAATACAAAAGTACAATTATTAGCTAAATTTCATTACACATCACTACATTTAATATGAATGATTATGTAATTAGTATAAAAGTAAAGTTCATTAGCTATGGATTCTAAAGACTTGCCATATAGTTAAACTTAAATGAAAAAGGTCATGTTTCCTCATCAAATGTATAAAATCTTGAGTTCAACTAATGTCCAAACTCTAGTGTATTGTATTTTTTATCTATCGAGATTCATATTATCTTGGGTCAAGGTGATAGTTGAACGTGAGTATGTTATGTCTTGCATCTTATCAAAATCACGTTACCTTGTATTTAGTTTATACTTGAACCTAAGTGTATCAAGTCTAGCAACCTTGATAGACTCATGTTACCATAGGATCTACTGTAAGTTATCTGACCTACCAAGATTATTGCCCAGTACTTGTCCGATCTCCATGAATCCATTAATAGAAAAAAAAATAAAGGGAAGGGCCCCCGGAAAGATGGATTTCGATCAGACAAAAAATCTTGATTGTCCATGCTACCATATTACTATCTGTCTTCAACTACTACTATTTTACTTTTGATAGTGCAGCATCCACTACGTCCTGTGCATATATTTTATTACAACTTTTGGTGGTGCAGCATCCACTGCGTCGGGTCTAATAATGTAAAAACTGTTCTTTTTTGTTCATCTCAACTTGTCCAGCCATTGATGATGATGATGCTGATCAAGAAAACAGCAGATATTATAAAATCTAATCTCTACTGTTGCTTGAATGGAAAATGAGAGACTGAATTAAACCATGATGAGTTTTGCCACCGCTAACCTTGTTGAATTTGATCCTGGAAGAGTTTATTTGAATTTCTTTATGGATTTTAACTAGATCACGGAGTTCTTGATCAGATGATATCATAAATAATTTCTTAAGAAATGAATTATGAGTTGCGTGATCAGTTTCAGGTCAACTCGTTGCATCGGGCTACTGTAAAAGAAACGGGGGGCAAAAGTTCTACTGAGTACAAAATAAGCTTCTCTCTAGCCCAGCTATAAAGCCCAAGCAGAATACGCAATCAAGAAACTACAAAGGAGAAAAACAATTATTATGCAGCCGACAGAAAATCCAGGGCCAAAGAAGCAAGTCGATGGAGTGTAATAAACGAGTAAAAAATGAAATAAAATGGAAACGTGGGTGAATCCGTAGGTGAGATTGACGATTGATGGTCTTTTTTTATAAAGAACTAAAGTGGAAATGGTGGAAATTTATTGCTTTGTTTTGGTTAAAAAGTGCACAAACACTTAGGATTTAGGAATACCATGATCATGAAACTCGTGCTTTCTTTTGTTCTTCAGAGGGAAAAAAATTATTATTATAATTTCTATAATTGATAAATTAAATGGTAAATTTTAGTTCATCCTCTAAGGTTTATGTGATGTCTCAATTTCATATAAGAGTATTACTTTTTTATTTCAATTCATTCATAAACTATTTTACGAGGGCTTATTGAGTCTATTGACACAAACCAAAATTCGAGGATAATTGTTTTTAAAAAAATACCCCATAAACTATAAAGGGAAAAGTTTAAATACTGATTAAATATTGTTTTTCTTGGAATTAAAAGCCGATCATGACAATATTCATTAACTTGAAGTGTGAATGCCTCATAATGCAGCCAGCCTAAATTTCACGAGCATTAAAATATATGAAGCTCATCGACCTCCCATCCTTAATATAATTTTAAAATCTATCAATATAATTTTTTATCTTACTTTAATTTAAAATTAAATTGTATAAAAATTAACTCCATGTCACCTAAACAACTTAATACAACTCAAATGACTGGTAAATAACATGATTTAAATTGAAAGAAATAAAATATTTTTTTTTTAATATTGAGATGTGAAAATATTAAATTGATCTAGATTTCAGAGCTCAACCCATTAATTTCATGATTCAGGTGATATGTTCCACTAGGTTTAAGAATTTAGGTTTTTTAAAACTTTTTTTTTTACTTAATTATAAGATAATAAAATTAAATGTTTGTAAAATCGAGCACAAACTAAGTATCAAAATATTTGCTTAAGATTGTAATAAACTCATAAAATTAAAAAAGAAAAGTTCAACTCTCTTACTGTTCTTGCGGGCAGTGAAAGAGATGAGTTTACATACAGTTCTTTTGGATATATTAGATAATTCACTACAAAAAATATTACAAAGAGTTTTGAAATGTATTTTTTTATTTATTTAAAATTAGAGAGAAGTGCTGCATATTGACGACTCTATCGAACTGACCAGTGTTGCTACACAAAATGTTTCAGCATCTAGCTGGCTACTCTTTGACATGTATGAGTAACAGTTAGTAAACTCAATCATATTTAAAGGGTGTTTGTCATTGTTTATAAATATTTTTGAAAAAAAAAATTATTTTATTTTTTACTTTAATTTTTTTAAAAAAAAACTAGTATTTTTAGATCATTTTCATGTGCTGATATCAAAAATAATTTTTAAAATATAAAAAAATTATTATAATGCATTTCTGAAATAAAACACTTTCAAAAGTAACATCAACCACGTTAACAACACATGCAATTAATAGGTTGATATAGTAAAATCCTTTTAAAATAAAGCTTGATTTTTATATTAGATATTGAATCGATCAAATTTGAATAATTTAGTGGTTAATCTACAATTTAGACTAGATTTGGATTCGATCATGTCATTTTGGATTTTTTTAATTAAAACAAAGTTATTTTGCATAAAAAACACGTATTTACTAATTACTAATACTCGAGCCTTGTTTTGATTTTCAAGGTTAACCCATTGTTTGTTTCACCCAAAGTTGTCAATACCGTTCCGGTCGCCGTTCCGGTTTTGGAGCGTTTCGGCGTGCCGTTTCGGAGTTGTATTGTTCATATATAATTAATTATATATATATATATATATATGAAAAAACTTAAAAAAACAAAAAAATTAAATATAATTTTTATTTTTTATAAAATCAAAGTTAACAATAATTTTATTTTTTTATAATATATTTTTTTTTAATTTTTATTGTTTTGATTTTCACATTTTCAATATATCTCATAATATATATATATATATATATATATATATATATATATATATATATATATATATATATATATATATTTTGAACCGCCTGCAAATCACAATCACCTCACGCACCCATTTTCTTCCTCCCGACTGCTTGAGACTCTCTCTCTTTCGTTTCTCTAACTAAAACGAAGAGCTGATAAGGAAATCAACAGATCATCTGCTTTCACTGATTTCCTGATTTCCTGTGCTCTTCTCTCGTGTACATTCTCTCTTGCTCTACTGATTATCAAAAGCCTTCTCCCTCTCGCTCGCCTGGAACTCAAGAACGCAGGTAACAATTATTTTTCGATCGAGACTTTGAATATTGGTTTTAGGTTGTTCAATCGATAAAAATAAGGGTTTAGGGAGATTTTGAGTGAAATTGATTTGGGGAAAGGGGGTGCCGGGGTGCTGCACTTAATTCAATTTTTTTTTTCATGGCCGAAACGGCACACCCGGAGTGATTCCGGGGCGTTCCGGCCGGAATTTGACCGGAATTTCCGGAACGGGCCAGAATGAAAACCGAGACAAAACCTACGTCGTTTCGTCCCGGTTTTCTCACTAGCATTGCACGTTCTGGCCGGAACGGCACGGAATTGACAACTATTTCACCTACCATATAACCATACCATTAATTAAATTTTTTTTTTTAAAAAAAAAGTGCAAGTGGCGTACGTGGTTGCCAATTTTCTCCACCGAACTAAAGAAACTGACAGCACTGTAACCTAATTAATTTCACTAATTAAAACAAAACAAAACAAAACCGAGCAAGATCAATGTATATGTAGACTTTCGAGAATATTACAGAATTATATATTAATTATATAGCTATTAATTAACTCAAAGTTGATTTTGTTGCAAAAACGAAAGAAAAGGAAAAAAGAGAGAACGTTTTTGATTTTGATGCTGATGATCACGACGAAGAAAAACCTGGTTTCGACAGAGAGGACAGGTGGGATGAGACTGGAACCAGGCGTCTATGCACGCAGCATGGAAGCAGTGCTCGCATTTCAGCAACCTCCTCAGCCTCTCGCCGTCCACAGCTTCATGAAGGCAAACCACGCAATATGGGGTCTCGTGATTCCTGTTCTTATCGCCATTCTTTCCGGGATAGTGCTTCCGGCGAAAGGTGAAAGAAGGGATGTGGTTTTTTCTCCAGAAAAACCTCGCGCACAGTCGTATGGCGAAGAAGACGACCATGAGGACAATGGTGCTCCTGCAATCTGCTGCGGTCGCGACACAGTTAGCCACCCTGCTCATCATCATCTCCACCTCGTCTTTCATGATCATCCTGTAAGAAATATATCGAAGCTGGAGAAATGATAAAAAAAAAAAAAGGAAGGCGGAGAGAATCCGGTGATATACTCTCACACTGAAGGCACCATCGACAAGATGATGACTCGGCTGATCAACTACTCCTGATGATATTATAAGCTTATATGTTAATGGCCACTTTATAAGGTGTCTTTTTTCTCTAACTTTATGGTGCATTTTATAAGTATTCGATCATATTTCTTTATTTTATATAATAAATATTTTCGAACCACCTTATTTCTTAAGGAAAAATAAATTTTTAAAACGTATATGTATCTTTCACCTCGACCGATTTAATACGTGTCTAGTATTATAATATATAAAGCTTTTTAAAAATATCTTTAGCTTGAAGAAATATTAAAATATTTTTCTTTAAATCATCAAAGAATATTATACTTGGGTTCATGTATATATATATATATGGAGTATAAGGAATATATATTATATATGGAGTATAAGGAATGGTTGCGGTCTACGAGCAGCGTACGTGCTTGAAGTAGCAGGAAAGAACAGGTACACCAACCTTCAAGATTGTCAATGCTTGAATTATCAGCCAATGCTTTGCTGCCATGATCGTATGGAGGAGCAAACGTGAAATAAAGTCAATGATTCCCTGATTTTCTTTACTCTTTTTCCCTCCGACATTTCAATGATGTTGGTGTTTCTATAAGAAATTTTCTTTATCATGAGTATTTTAAGATTACATCTTTTATATTGATTTGATGTTTTTTTTTAAATAGTTCTTTTAAATGTTGACTTTAAAGTTTAAACTCAAATATATATATATTACATTCAATGCGTGCGTGACAACATGTAAAATATAAAATTGCAAGTTATTTCTAATCGAAGTCATCAAATATGGAGGTTGTGTTTGTTAGTGTCTTGAAATAGGGGAAAAAAACAAATATAAAAATAATTAAAAATGTATTTGGTTAAAAAAATAGACATAAATTAAATGTTTATTGAACAATTTTATGTGAATTCTCATCGTTTTAAGGACAAGGTAACAGGGTTCGATTATGGGATACATGGAACATATATTTCTATATTTTTTGAAAATACATAAAACTATAAAACTATTATAAAATATATTTATTTTATATTTTGCTAATGATACATGCATTTTCTCCACTGTAATGAGTATCTACTAATTGGAGCCATAAGGAATTAATGGATTCATGATTTAGTATTAAATTAGTTTACAGGTATGGACTGCAGTATGAGTTAAATTAATATTTTTTTTAACATAACTAAAAATGTATATGGATTGTAAAAAATTATGGAAATCTATTTACTCAACTTATTATCTAACCCGTATTTAAAATTAAATAATATAAAATTTGTTTCAATAATATAACTTTGTCGATTTAAGTAATCTAAAACCAACCTAGTTAAATAAATAAAATATTAATGAAATTGATATTAAAAAAATTATATTTAGTCTGTATTTAAAATTAAACATAATGGAAATTATAATAACGTGACCATGCAGACATGTTCAGTACATTGGTAAACGACCATCATGTGATTTTAGTTTTTTTTTCTTTTTTTAAGGAAACTAAGGATAACGACCTGTCTTTGAACTCGTTGTTCATGACTTCAGAAGTCAGATTAACCACTTCGTTTGACTTTCCTGGACTCTTATGTATGTAGATTGACTCTGTTATGTTATGACAAGTTAGGATACCAGATGCTAGCGGCCCAGCACAGATTTTATCAGGTTTCTGGAAGCTTGCAGCTGCATTAGACTGTTCTCTTCTGCATTGGTCATATATATGGTGCTTCACAGAAATTATAATCCTTGTTTAATATACATGTACTTTTTTCATATTTAAAAGTTTTTTATTTATTTTAAGACGAGTTTCATTAGGGTTCAAGTAGACTGATATCCATTCCCAATCCAAAACCCTAATTTTTTTTTTATTTGAGGAAACCACATCCCCGGAAAGTGCTTAATAATCTACTCATTTCGCACTTTTTATAATGGTGAAATCTCATATTTACATCAGTTTAATTTGGAGTTTTTATGAGACAATCCCACTACTTTCAGCATATCAACTTTGCTAAACTATCAGTCAAGAATTTTTCCAATCAACCAGGACTAAAAAATCCCCACCATTTAATCTGAAAACACTAATTTCAGCTTCATCTATAGTCAAATTACAATTGGAATGCTTTTATACTGCACAATTGCTTGCTGCTTCTTAACCAATTCTCCTCACAAGGCAAATTAAACAAGACAGGCAAGGAGAGTGAAAGAGATGGGGAGAAAAGAGAATCGCAAGCGCAAAAGGAAGCACTATTGGTGCTTTATTACCATTTCATATTAGAACCCTGTCATAGGAACAAGAATATAGAGGTATATACCTCATCACACAAACTAAAACTACTATGATAAGAAGCATGTTGTCCGCTTAATGAATAATCTATACCACCTTCCTGATATCGTATAACGCAACTCCTCGACCATAAAAAATATCACCTGACAAGGAGAATAGATTTTGGCAATTATAATCCGGTATCAATGCTAGTTGATGAAAGATGCAATGCATGATCTCCAAACCTAGAAAGCCATGGTTCCAAATGCAGACACGGACAACTTGAAAAACTGAATGCTTGCATATGTTTTTTTGCAGCATCATTTAACACCATAGGACTTGTTACTCATTGATGTAAATACGGATGATGTGAAACTGAAGCTAGTTTGGGTATATTAAGAGCAACCGGGAGGGAACCAACTTGTTTTAAAGATCTCAATTCCCAACCGAATCTCCAAATCTAGTAATTTTACACCCAACACTGACCAACTTTAGAATTGCATGGTGATTTGCAAGCATTTTAGGAGGCATACATGACATTAAAACATCTACATCAGCAGTTTAAGAGTATGTACTGGTCTAAACTAGAAAAGTATTACCTTCATATTAGGTTTGATATATCTGGTACAATGGAAAAACCTAAACAGCAACCTGCAAACACCACAAGTATAATCAATCAGGGGGGCTATTTTCAGATAAGATAATCCACAACATGATCATCAATTTATTCCTTGTTTGTTTTAAACAAAAATTAAATTAAAATTAAAGACCTAGCAAAAAGTGTTATCAAAAGTGAAATATTGCAGTCATGTCAATATGAATTTCCCTTTTGGAATCCTCGAAATCATGCAGCAATTACCTATTAAGCACAAGCAATCTAGTTTATTGAGCAGAATATTTAATTTCCATATGATTCCCAAACATTGTTTTCTCCGTATTCCAATTGTCCTCAATTCTTGATACCTTCTCCATAAAACCAGATCGATATATTTATCCACTTTACATTGAATTACGTTTTTTTTATGCTCAAGAGAAGTTGCTGTTATTCGTGGGCAATATGCATTAGGAAATGAAAGTTCTTTGCTACATACTATGGCAAAGTAAAGGATCACACTCGTGCACTTCTTGTTTTATATACTAGGATATTAAATTGCATGCATCCACGTCCTGTCTGGTCATATGAAGATCATTAGTCAGTATTAGTCCTGCTTAAGCATGCCTGGAGGGTCCGAAACAGTGCTATTACAGCAAGCATTGTTGCATTAAGATGGTCTTTCCGGTACTCAAACTTGCATAGCAAATCCTCCTTCTAAGTTCTACGCAGTACAAACACACACACACACACATACATCTTTTGAAAATAATCCTGACTGCATTAAGTACCCAGGAAATGCAGGTCATCAGATGGCAACCATAGATCGAATCAAGAAACTAAAACTTTGCAAAAGCTTCTTGAAGGAAGCATTGTAGGCTGAATTTTCATGTTATTTCCAAAATATAGGCTTCACAAAATGCATGGTATTTGTCAAGCAATACAATAACATATCTCATTCTGCATCAATAAAAGACAAGGTTTGATTCTGCGCACATTTCTGGCGAGGATATTATTCACAACATAACAATGCATTTTCTCAAGATTACACATTTCTTTATATAACGGAATTCCTACAGGATAGCACAGCCATGGTGCTTTACCTTCTCGTCTTTTGGGGTAAAGATGACTTTAACTACCTCAAAAACCTCATCAACAGACTTTGCAGCATCAACCTAGAGGTCAAGGAAAATAAATCTGATGGTTATAGTAATCAAGCAATATTTATTTCAATATAGAAACAATTGCATGAACATGTTACCTTTTGAACTTTTCCCTTGGAGTCATAATACTTAACCACAGGAAGACTAGACTCTAGAAAAACTTTAAAGCGCTTCCTTATTGTCTCAATGTTGTCATCTTCTCTTCCCTTAATTAACAAGAAAAAGAGAAAAAGGAAGAATAAAGAAACATTAGAACATAAGATGAAACAAATGGAACAGGCAAAACTAAGAATATGACCTCAAGAAATATGCTATGTCCATGAATATTTATATTAAATAGAGAGAGTTGTCGCATTATTCCAACCTGGTTCCTGCTCAAAATACGCTTCTCCATCTCCTCTTCAGAACAATCAAAGAAAAGGACAAATGCTGGCTCGATTTTGGTCTGGATTATAATATATAATGTTAAGAATGCTATTCAAATGAAGCCAAAAGCTTTAGCAAGCACACGCATGCAGATAATGGAAATAACTTCATGCGAAAACAGGTTTCACAAGATTGGAACTTAAGACCTTTACCGACCCCTCCCCTCTTTACCACTTAAGCTAGTCTTAGGGGAATATATTGGTACAGAAAATTGTGTGAAATACTTACAACAGCTTCAAAAGCAGCTCGGTTTTCCTCATTGCGGGGAAAACCATCAATCAGAAATTTGTCATTTCCACTATCCTGCATTGCTTTTTGGAGGAGCTTTATGGTTACCTCTGAAGGTACTATCTTGCCCTCCTTAATCATGTCCTGAATCATGGTTCTGTAGACCACAAGGAGCAAGATTACCAAGTGTTCTCTGACAAGGTCAGGGCAGACACTATAAAAGTTCCAAAATCTAACACAACACCAAACCACATGACCAAATAGAACATTACATGAAAGGACATATAAGCCATCCCTGACTCAATATCCACACAAAAAAGGTGCAGAAAATATAAGCGCTTTAAGGGTGATCCAAACAACTTATTTAACATCTCACTACAGGAACAGGCAGGACAGAGAAAAATTTCAAATCATTCGATACATTAGATGCTACATTCCAATAAAGAAAGACGCTTGGTAGGAAAGAATAACCACACCACCAACTTTAAGAAGGGCAAACCTGAACACTCCCATTTGGTATTCCTCCACAAATATCCATCATCGACATAAAATGAAGAGTGAACAAATTACTGAGCATACCAAAATTGAGAGAAAAACTCGCATGATCCTTGTGGTGCAGCAAGGTGGTTCCATGAAACATTCTAATTTTTTATATATAATGTATGTTTTAGTTTTTCAATGTATGTTCAATTCTATTCTTGGAAACCTTAGAACTATTTAGGAATCTTACTTCATTCAGGAAATTAAAAAATTAATTAGATAGTTCTCTATTATTTATGGCTTTTTTTCCTATTTGGATTAAAAAACCCTATTTAGTTTTGAACTGTTAGGGCTATATGGTGTCTATAAAAGGAGCAACAAGCCTTTGTGGGACTGAAATTCAGTCATCCTAGATCACCATGTCACTAAGATAAGATTGAACAGAAGAGGGATAGAATGATCACAAGCTTGAGAATTTACTCCACCGCATCATTATAATAAACTGAATGTTTGTCAAGATATGGCATTTGAAAACTTGTAACAGCGGTCCCAAATACAAACTGGCTTATTTCTAGTAATACTTTTTAAGTTAATCACGGAAAAGTAGTGGCATTTTAAAATTGATGGAGACAGCTAATGAAATGAGGGTAGCAAAATAAAAAATGCGTGCAAGCCATACCCATTTTCAGAGCCAGATTTCATTTCTGCTCGAAGAAGATCTCCAGCACTGAGATGAGTGTAACCAAAGTGTTTGACAATATTGGCACATTGGGTACCCTTTCCACTTCCAGGGCCACCTGATCACTCAAGAGTAACAATCAACCAGGTGTAGAAAAAAAAAACTTTTAAGAACGCAGAAGAGGAAACGAAGACAACTCCAAATAACCCAGATACGGATACAGTCCAACTAACAACAATATAACATTTTATGCTCTTCTATCAACAATATTGTCAAGACATGACAACATTATTTAATTAAGGTTTACAAAACAAGTGATGTCAGTAAAAACAGAAACAATGAGTTATAACTAAAAACTGAAATGAAAGAAAAGAAAAAGGTCCTACCCAAAACAAAAACAACAGTAGGCTTCTTCTCAGCATCACCGACAGTCCCCATGAGCGTTTTTCAACTGCAGAATCTGCAAAGACAGCACCACACCATAAAATGTGAGAAATAATATAGCATATGACGATTCTGCGTATTCAGCTCAATTCTAAATCGATCTGATCCTGATACAACGTTCCAACAGGTAGATCTACTTCACTATCCTCTGTTTATCAAATTTCACGTGATAGATCGGAAGCGAATGCAGTGTGAATTAGCAATAAATGTGAAATGCTGGTGCGAAAAATAAAGAGAACGAGATCATTTAACATATTTAACCAAATCGATCTGAGAAAGAACAAATAGAAGCGAGATCTTATGCAGAGGCATGCCTTTCAGAGGTAGGGAGGGAGAGAGTGGAGGGAAATGTTAACAGCTTTGCACTACAGAGGAGATGCCAGTTGAGGCGGGGGGTGGTCTCTTTTGTATTTATACAGGAGGGAGAGGGGTGTGAATCGTGTGATTGTATAACAAGAACCTTCGGTATTCGTGAAATTAAATAAAAAAAATTGGAGATTGAAAAAAAAACATTATTTAATAATACACTGCATAGAAAGTTATTTTTTTCTTCCTATAATATCTAACATCCCTTTTAAAATTATTATTGGGAGAATTTAAAAATATAACGAACAATTTTTTATTATTGTTATAAAACTCATTAGGGTGATGACTTGTTGAGTTGAAATCTGGTCAAATAATGTAGAGTATTTTTTATAAATATATTAAAATATTTTTTTTAACATGAAATATTAAATAATTTTTTTCCAATTAAAACGCACATAAACATGGTTAAAAACACAAAATCAAACAAGCAATTCTCATATTAAATTGAGTTAGAAGCTACCAAAGTCAAACCTGATTATTAATCTATAATCTATTCATAATCCAATCCAGATAGGATTTTATTTTATTATAAGAAAAAATAATAATAATAATAATAATAATTCACTTTTTTATTTAAAAAACATTAAAATGATGTGTTTTTCAATTAGTATAAATTATTATGGGTCGCTAAAGTTGACTTCTATGTTAGGTATGTTCACCGACAAACCAAGTTTTATAGGTATAGTTTTCAAGGATTTTAGAAATTATTCAACGATCCACCTAGCAAAATTAATTCATCACTTAATCTAATCTTTTTTAAAAGAGAGAGAGAGAGAGAGTAAACGTCTATACCAATGGAGCTAGCTACTGGTATCTGGTAGTCGTTTAATAATGCAAAACAAGGGACGCCTGAGCCGATTATATGGATTCCCCTGCGATAGCGAAGAATACACATCTCGATGGAATAAGTGCAAATTCCCACATCAACTGAGTGAGCAGACCACCTGGGCCAAATCAATACTATTTTTTTTTTTTTATCATTATTAAAGTGATATTCGGTATCAATTTTCATTTATCTCAACTAATGATCATGTAAATTTCTAGTAATTATTATATTAATAACTGCATTATTTAAACCTGAGATCACAAGAAAAATAAACTTTTTAATCTCAAGTTCTTTCTACTAGATCACATACTAGATTGTTGAATTAACACTACTCTCATTCCTATATTCTTCATTCTAAAAGGTGTTTGACAATGTGTTTTAAAAATAATTTTGAAAAAATTGAATTTTTTATTTTAAATTAAATTTTTTGATGTTTTTAGATTATTTTGATGTGATGATATCAAAAATTATTTTAAAAAAATAAAAAAATATTTTAATTTATTTCTAAAAAAAAAAACAATTATAAACTCACTTCCAAACAATCCCCTATCTAATATGATGTGCTGAAAACAAGCCGAACATGTGTGTGTGTGTGTTTGGCCAGTTTCCAACACATCAGACCAGGATGGAGAGTATAGGAATAAGAGTAGTGTTGATTCAACCATCCACTAGTTAAGATCCACTAGTTAGTTAATTGATAAGAATTTAAGATTAAAAGATTTATTTTTTCATTAATCTCATGGTCGAGGTATATTTATATATATATAAATAAAATATTGTAACCACGTTAAATTCAGTGACAGGGTTGACTGGGTCAACTCGTTTAGTGACAGTGCTAATCTGTCCATTGAAATCTTGTGTGTTTGTTTCGGGCATCCCCACTCTTCTTAACAAATTCTGCAGCGATGGATCGGGAGAAGAGATGTAAGAACGCCCTCACATTCATCAACACCAACATGACAGACAAGAAAGTACACAATGCGCAAAACATTCATCACCAAAGCTCAGTTACAGACAACAAGATCCCCACCATCTGTAATGTCCTTTCTTCATCCTGATGACAAAGCTGCTTCTGGGTTTGCTGTGTCTGGAGATCATGGCACCAAATCCTCTGAAGTTTATGGTTTTGCTGACTCCATTACTACCGTTGTTGCTACAGCTGTCTTTAACTTAGCTTCCATGTGGAAATTATCTTCTGTAATTTCCTTGATATTCTGAATTCACCATTTAAAATTGCCACGGAATATTTTAGTTGCTGGATGAAAGAAGTTTGGTGGTCACCTTAACATGGAATCATTATCTTGTTTGCCTTTTTTCCTCTTGGGAATTAACCGCTCCACCTTATCAGAAAGAGCAATATCTAAGTTCGACACTGACTTCCTCTGTTTTTGTCCGAGCACTTATTTTCTTGGTATATGTTCCTGAAAATTGGTTGCACACAATTCGAATCTTTTACTATCCCAACAACCAGTGGCCATTTTGCATTGCTTCGATTCGTCTTGTCTTCTAGATCGAGGAAAGAACATGACGAGTAGGCCTAGTTGTAACTTGGATTCTGCTCTTCAGGTACTGGGAATTGGTCGAGCCAACTTATGCCAGGGTGAGAATCTTATTAGTTCTGGTATTTTACGCTGGCCTCACCTTCATGTGTGAAACATGTGTGGCATCTTTCCTTACATTGGAATATAAAATCCTCACTACTTCTCTCTGTCTTAAAACGAATGCAACGCAGGTGGGTTCTTGGCATAGCGAAGGAATTGTTCCCTTCGCACCTTCGCACCAGGTTCGAGCCCCACTATTGAGATATTCGATGGATCCAAAAATTAGTTGTGATGCATGTAAATTAACCTGAGACCCTGATTATCAAAAAAAAAAAAAAACGAATGTAACTTACCATAGCCTGTTGAAACCCCAAGGCAATGGACTTCTGCTCTTACAGAGATTTAAACTTATTTCTGCGTTGCAATTCTACCACCAGGCTGAAAACTTAGAACGAGCAGAAAAGGCACGATTCAATTCCGGTGAGCTCTAGCACATAGAGCTCCGTATATGTATCTGGGAAGAGACGGCTCCTATAGATCGCGAAGAATGTAACAGCCTTGTTAACTCTAGCACATAAAACCGAGACATTTTGTTGCTCCTGCTTTCACATACAAACCTGCAATTGGCAACACGCCAGTAATCAGTCATCCAGATTCAAAAAAGAAAAAGAAAATTAAAAGGGTACCTGCAAAAGCAAGCAGCCACACCAAATTCAAGTCAAAATCCAATCTTGATTTTCCAAGATTCAATCCATCTCAGAAGAAGAGAGATAGAGGGTTACATTTGAAAAAATAGAGGTTTCGAGAGGAATGATGTTGAAGAAATCTGCAATAGCCGCGAGAGACAAAAGGCCGCGCTCATCTTCGCTCTTTTTTGAAATCAAGAGATGCAAACAAACCTTTTTGGGGAGATCTATGTTCTTCCCTACTCTGTCTTCCTTCCAATCCTGATGGCCCAGCATCTTCTCTTATTCGGGGCTGGATTTTTATAATTGAGCTTTATAGTCTGCTTCCAGACCCAATGAACGAGCCCAGACTTTTTTTATTTTCTTTTATTTATATATAGTTTTTTAAACAAAAAATCAAATTTAAGGCTAACGAGTCCTATCTTGCATTTTTTTTAAATCAGTGAGTTAATTTTCTCTCTCTAAGAATTTATGTGCGTTAATACAAAATCCTGTAAAGATTTAGATATTGATAGAAACAATTTAGTTTTATGTTTGTTTCTGAAATCAGCCATTTGGCCAACCAGTTCTTAATCAAAATGAGCTTAAATTAAGTTTTAATAAAATTAATATTCTAATTAAAAATAAAAAAAACTTAACCATAGTTAGATCTCGAGTCAAGTGGAACCGAAATTGACAACTAGTAAAAGGGACATGTACGGACATTACAACCAACCAAAGCATGTAAGGAATCAGAAGCAGGCCAAACCATTCAATGATTCGCATATCTCACTCGCTCTGAAAAAAACCCTTTCTGATTTTGTTTCTCATCTCTCAGCCCTATCGAAACCAGATATACTACTGCTCAAGCATGATATCCTTTGCTTCCATTCAGCTTCCTCCTCCTCCTCCTCTTCGCCACCACCACAGCACCCTCGTTTCCGCCCATCTCCACAAAACTACAATGTACCAGCCAGACCGCTTCAGATTTTTTCCCCACGTGTCATCCATTTCATCGAATGCTCGACCAGTCCACAGGTTTTTTTTCTGTCTTTCTCTTCCTTCACTGTCTCCCTGCATTTTTCTGGCTTAGTTTTTTTATTGCCTCGTATTATGATAGCAGCGGAAGTTCTCTGGCCTCTGTTGCTCCTTTGGAAGCAATACTGTTCGACATTGATGGAACATTGTGTGATTCAGATCCTCTCCATTTTTATGCTTTTCGCGACATGCTTCAAGAAGTCAGTAGTTTTCCTTGTTTTGATTTATAATATTCTCGTTCATTTATTCTGCAAAAAGAAAAAAAAATAGTAGCAGTTTGACTTGAAACGGGGCCACTGGTGTTTGATTCCCTCACCACAGATAGGTTTCAATGGAGGGACTCCCATCACTGAGGAATTCTTCATAAAAAATATTAGTGGCAAGCATAATGAAGAACTACGCGAAATCCTCCTTCCTGATTGGGAAATCCAAAGATCCCGCAAGTTCTTGGAAGATAAAGAAGCATTGTTTCGAAGGTAACTTTATAATATAATCTTCTGTTCTATTAAAAGTTCAAAAGTTCTCTTTCCTTGCCTCAAGTAGGACTTGAACTGATAGAAATTAATGCACAGATTGGCATCGGAACAATTACAGCCTATGAAGGGCTTGCAAAAGCTGTGCAAATGGATTGAGGATTGCGGGTTGAGAAGAGCTGCTGTTACTAATGCTCCAAGATCAAATGCCGAGCTTTTAATATCCATGTTAGGTCTGTCAGATTTCTTCGAAAGTCTTGTTCTTGCGAGTGAATGTGACCGAGTAAAACCATTTCCAGACCCCTATCTGAAAGCCCTCCAAGAACTCGGCATTTCTCATCACCATGCTTTTGTGTTCGAGGTTTGCCTCTTCACCACTAACCGAGGGCTTCCTGCGTGCTGTGACACTAGTTGGAAGAACATTTGATCTAAGGTTCCCTTTTTGTTGTAAATTTTGCTTTGCCAGGACTCTGTTTCAGGGATAAAGGCAGGGACGGGTGCCGGGATGCCAGTAGTGGGGTTGGGTACAAGGAACCCTGAACAGTTATTGACAGAAGCTGGAGCAGTTTTTGTTATCGAGGATTTTGATGACCCGAAGCTGTGGACAGAATTAGAAGAGCTGAAGATAAAGGCAGAGGTAACCACAACCACCGAATTGTAAAACTGATACAAAACGACTCGTGTGATCAAGGGGCAAAGCACATATACAATGTAATAACCCCCGAGTTTAGTTATGTATGGCTGCATTGGCTGGCATAACACCTTGACCTAAAGAATGGAGAGCTTTTTAGTATATTGGTTTTTTGCCCCATTGTATTTCAAATGAAATGATCAAATAATGTAACACAAAAGACTGGCTTGTGAAAAGACTATTAATCACGATGGTGTTCCATAGATGTTCATGACTACAAACAATGAAACCCAGCAGATCAAGCCGAGTGGCTGCGAAAGCAACTGAGAGAAAGGGTGACGATGAAAGAACAAAAAGAAACAATCAATAAATACATATTACACCAGGAAATCTACAAGTTTTCAGGTGTAAAACCATCAAATGCATCTACTACAACCAACCATCAAGCATAACCGTAGTTCATCCCAACCCCACCAACGATATAGAGAATTTCACCCGCCATGAGTCTGGATCGTCAGTTTTAGTGACTATAATACAAGCTATTTCATATATATATCCACTCTATCGAGCCCACGATACAGAATCAACCTCATCCCTGGCAGCCTTGTATAACTCAAGCCGTTTTACACACTGTAGTCTTCTTTCCATCAACGCAGGGTCTTCATCTAACAATTGTGAAAACTGCTTACCCTGAAAAGCATGTGAAAATTATTGGCTGTCTGAGAGAGCAATCACGTGGTTGGGCCAAGTAATGAAATTTCCCAAAATACAGAATAATCTAAGCAACCATGAATGCATGAATTTGATGCTACGATTCATACAAAAATATGGGGATGCTAGAAAGAGTACCTCTTTCTTCCCGATTTGTGTATAGAAGTAATTTAGCAATGAATGTTTCGCTTCTTTAACTTGGCAATGCACCACAGCCTTGGGAATTGTGTTCCTAAGTGTTTCAGACACCATACCAACATAAGAAGACACGTTTGACCCAATCCTCCTGAAGTGCATCTCTGAATATCGGTCAATGGCTGGGTTGGCTGAGTTGGCTGGGTTAGCTGGAGTAGCTGGATTTCCTCCTTTATTATCCATTTCCTGTGGAAGCCTTCGAAAGAAATCCACAGTCAAATAAGAAGATTCCATATCCACTAATCGAAGAACTGTCTTCTTACTATCCTCTCGGAATCTCTCCAAGGCTTCATTAGCAGCAGCAGCCAATTCAGCTTGCAGGGAAGGAAAACGCCTCAATTCCTGTTTCATATTGAAAATTAACGCTCTTGCTGATCGAAGCAACATTGGTACTTGATAATAATTTTTAAAAAAAAGGCAAATATAGGCAAACAATGAAAATTTTACCTGAGTTTCTGCAATTGACTTTCTGACAAGCTCTTTTAAGACAAAATGGACCTAAATAACAATTTCCAAATCAGCTAAAGGAACTGGTGAAATCTCCATGAAAGATTTTATCACTTCTGGATACATTTGAAGAAATTTAATGTAAACCTAGCAGAAGGTAAATACAGAAAGTTAAGACTACCCACAGCATCTGCAGAGGCTTCGGCTGGGCCCCTAAAATAATTCAGTGCGCTCTCAATTAGACGACGGTATCCTTGCTCTGGAGCAATCAGATGCGGCTGATAACCGTCTGCCTCTGAGACCACCCTCTTTACATTCTGCAGAGAGAGATGCCGATCAAATGGAAGCTTCCTTAAAGCAGCAGGGAGCTGATTATCAAAAACTCCATAAATCCGGTCACCTCCAGGTCGCCTAGAATAAAAAATTCAAAGTTCTGGTTACAACACTTATCACTACATCATTTTACCCAGGGAGAGAAATTAACCGATACATCTAAAGATGTGAAGGGACTAAGAAATTTTATTCTAGTTGACGTAAAAAAAATTCTTTTATATTAGTTTGGGAAATTTATAGCCATACATATATGTAAAAGCAGAATGCACGGTGGTTCATCCACAAAAGAATTCAGTTACCAGGGCTCAAACAGGAGCAGGCAAGTGCAAATCTTTTTTATCCCAAATAGCTCATTAGGTTTAGAAATCAGAAGAAACTGAATCACTTGCAGAAAGGACTTTCCCCTTCAAGTATATAAATATCATGAAAACTGGTGACATAAAAGGTCAGGCGACAACTTCCTTTTA
Organism: Salix brachista; assembly: GCA_009078335.1. Taxonomy (NCBI): domain Eukaryota; kingdom Viridiplantae; phylum Streptophyta; class Magnoliopsida; order Malpighiales; family Salicaceae; genus Salix; species Salix brachista. The sequence goes on from CM018585.1 coordinate 2,671,062, forward strand.
GGGAATGGTTATCATGAATTACTGGGAACATAGTAATTTCCAATGTTGCACTCCAACTTCAAATAATTGGGAGTTTATTCTTTTAATATAAAATTAGGAAAAGAAAATAAAATCAATAGATATTTTCTTTTGGGGGGAGGGGTTGGGTTAGAACTTTCCAAATTAAAGGTCATATTTTTGGTGTAGGTAAAAGTGTAGAAAATGATTACCCTCCATCCAGATGCTCCTTGAATACCTTGTCAAATGCACGGCAAAGTTCCAATATGGTGTATAATTGAGCCTAAAGCACAAAACATCAGTCATACATGAGGAATAAAAAGAATGTTGGCTAGTAATGGCTAGGGAAGAAATAGGCTACTCACCCCTGCGTCAACAGCAATAGGTCTACCCAAATGCTCCATCTCTGATTCAAGCTCATCAATGGTTTTGTTAATCAAGGATGTGATACTTGGTATGCGAGCCCTAATTGCAGACTCCAAGTGCTGAAAGCATGGTCAAACCATTAAAATGATGCCATAATTTTATTTAATTTCTGTGTTTTGGAAAAAAAGAAATCCTGGAGTCAATACAGCATGTGGAATATCAAACCTTTGAGAGAAGTTTTGCCAGATATTCTGAACCCATTTTATTGGATAAATGCCCATAATCAGGACTAGTTGCAAAATACTCGCGCTCCTTGCGCCTTGCCACAATCATGTCAACATTCTTATTAATGTCAGCTTGGGATCGGTTCACAATTCCAACCCAAGGATGCTGCAGCCGATAAGATCTTCCTTCCAGAACCTTAAGTACAAACAGCAATACTATTTTTAATTCTTAATTATGAAATAAGAATTTTCATTTGAAATAGAAATAGAAATTACAACGAGGGTGTGTGTTTGAGGGTGTGAGCAAGGGGCCCCGAGTTGTGTGTTTGTGTGTGTGTGTGTGTGTGAGAGAGAGAGAGAGAGGAGAGGTTACATCTAAAGCATTGGTCCCTTTGTCCATCAAATCCAACTTAGTCAGCACCCCAAATGTTCGTTCACCTAGGCAAAGTGATGAAAAATAATAGGTAAGGGAACCCTAAACCAAGTACCAAAATGTTTCCAGTAAATTATAGCTCAGGCACTCAGCTATATGTGATAGAAGCAAAAGGGAAAATACCTGAGGGATCCACTTCCCTAGCAAGCTTGATAGCATCTGAAGTTGCTATATCTTGATTGGCTGGGGATATAGCAAGTATAATACAATTCGGCTGCAAACATTTAGTTTGATCGGTTAGGACATAAAACATGCTCGGGGAATGATATCATTTGGATACAAGAAACATTGTGCATTTCTTATCTCTATCACACATCTATGCAATTCATCACAGAACAAAAGTCTTAAACTTCTCAGGCACCTGTTCAACACACATTTTCAAACTAGGCCATTTCATGAACACATTTAGTTTGATCGGTTAGAACATAAAAACATGCACAAGGAAAGATCTCATTTGGATACAAGAAACATTGTGCCTGGAACATAATCAGAAGTAATGTCTTGACTGCCAGGCACATGTTCGACACACATTTTTGAACCAAGCCATTTCATTTAACGCTTAAATTCCATCACGAAATGTCAAAATGTTATGAATGCATCCTACTTTTGAAAGTTCCACCGGTCCCTTGGGACATGAAGGACTACAGAAATAAAACATGTAATATAGAAGACAGGCTAGAATGATGCAGCCATGTTTAAAATCACGACAATTTAAGCATATTGTGTTGAAACACAGCAAAACTCGCCCAAATGACACGCCATTTCCCAGTTTAAAAATGAAATGCAAGGCATGATTACCTTCTCAACATAAGCACGGACCATAGTCTCGATGTCTTGAACAATACTTTCAGGCTGTCCCTCTTAAGATTAAAATATTTGTTACCATTCAACACTAATAGATAAAGCCAAAACATGTGCAAACATGAATAAAAGATCTCCAATTAAAGCAAAAACATACCAACAGCAACTTTTGTTAAACCAGGTAAATCAATCAGGGTTAAGTTGACAACTGCAAAACAAAGCAGAACAAGTAAACATAAGTTCAAATCTTGAGCATAACATTGATGCAAGACAGACAACTCAAGAAAACAGCACAGTTGACAACTAGTGCACGTGTTCAAGATCAAATAAAAATGAAAATAAATTAATCACGCGCCATGTGGAGAATAGATGCTGAGATGGATAGGAACAGGAGAGATTTGTTTGCTTTTCCCAGTGATTCTATCAGTCTCATCCTGAATTTCTTTTCGCACCACAGCTGCACATTAAAAAAAATCAGCAACAATTTTATCAAATTAACGAGAAAATAAGTAGAATTCAAGCAATAATAAGAGTTCAAATATACCAAAATCACTGAATCGTCGTTTCGGGAGATGAAGAAATTCAGCATACTCTTGTGACCCATCCTCAGTCTTATGCAACTGCAGTACCAGAGGCCTCCTTGTCACAATCCCTGCAATTAAAATTCATCAAAAAAATAAATAAATAGCCCATGATAAAACATCTTCTGCACCAGAAAAACTCATAACAAGCAAAAGGGACAAAAAAAGGCACAAACCTGATCCTCTGGGAAGAAAGTCTCGACCGACAATGCTTTCCAAGACTGAAGATTTTCCTGAACTCTGCTCTCAACATCCAAAATAAAATCAAAATATTATAAATATTTTGTTTTTATCCCTAAAAAATCTGGCCTTGTCTCTTCTCCACACGATAATTTTCAAAAATTCTCTCAGATATCTTTCTGACTAGAAAAAGTTTCAAACTGTCTTTAGTTGAGGAGAAATGAAAGAGGGCCTTGTTACCTGTCCACCAACGACGGCAACAGAGGGAAGAGCTTCCCAAAGGGAAGAGAAAGTGTTATCACCGCCACCGTAGTCTCCGAGAACTGTACAGGCTTTCTGGATTCTATTTACTAACCCTATCAAGCTCTCCATGGTTGCCATCTTTGAGAATTTTCAAAAAGAAAACCTAAAACAAGCTCAAAATTTTGGTTTTTCTAGAACAAGTAAGAGCAGAGAAGTTTCAACGAATAAAGAAACGTTGGCTCTGAGGCGCCTGTTTTGTTATAGACGTCAGTGTCGATGGCTTGGTCCCAGTGGCAATGTCTTTGCCGGTATTCTTCTCTGGTGGCCACTTGGCTGCTTCGGCTTGGCTTTTATGATTTTACTGTCACGCGTTCGAGTTTTTTTGAATTTTGAACGTTGGGTAAGTTGTGGGCCACATTATAATTTGCATAAATAAAGCCGTTTTCCTTGTAAGCATCCATTCATTTTTGCTGAATTATTTATTTATTTATTTATTATTTGACGATAAATTATTATGCTCCTTTGCACCTAATTAGAGATACTTGATGCAGTTTTAGTTTTTTAAATATTTTTTAAAATCATTTTTGATTTGATAAATATTAAATTCAATTTATTTATTTTTAGTTTTAATGTGCTATTCTAAGTGAAAAATCGATATATTTTCAAGTAAAATATTATTTTAAAAATCACTCTGCTTTATAATCTCAAATGTTCAATGTATTTGACAATAGGGTTGAGGTTGTTTTAAAAAAAAATTATATATTAAAGATCTATTTTAATTTTTTATCACCATAGGCTGTTTTTTTATTTTTAATGTTAACATATTAAAATCATCAAAAACAAATTTAAAACCAATGTTTTTTATATAAAAAAATAATTTGAAACATGGGTTAAACAGCATGACTAAATGGACTCTTACAAAACTTATTTTAAGTTTGATATGTCAACTCAAAACAGGATGTATAAAAACAATTATTTTTTGAAAATAATTATTTTAGTGTTTTAAAAAATAGGTTTGGTTCACAACCCGGACTATGGGCCTGTTTGGGAGAGCTGTTGCGGTAGCTTTTCAAAGTGTATTTCATGCCGAAATACATCAAAATGATATTTTTTTTATTTTTTAAAAATCATTTTTGACATCAGCACATCAAAATGATCTAAAAACACCAAAATATATTCCTTTAAAATGAAAAAAAAAATACCAAAAGTTGCGGCATGGCAGGTGAAACGCCGTGCCAAATAGCTTCTATAAACCATTAACATCCCAAGATGGATTTTTGTAACTATTATTTTTCATACTTTGAGATTATGTTCAGTTTTCGTTTGTATCTTGTCATTCAAAAAAATATTGTAAAATAAATATTTTCTAACTATCAAACATACTTCTTCAAATTCAAAACAATATTACTCATGATACAAACTTTTATCTATTTTTTGAGAATGTTTGACATTGCGTTTCAAAAATATATCTGAAAAAAATTGAATTTTTTTTATTTTTAGTTTTTTACTTTAAATTTTAAAAAATAGTGTTTTTAGATTAATTTCATGTGTTAACATTAAAAATAATTTTTAAAAAATTAAAAAAAAAATCATTTTGATATATCTCAAATAAATTTTTTTAAAAAAAAAACTTCAACCTCACTTAAACAATCACTTCATGTTAGATTCTAATTGAACGAGAAGCAAGTTAAGTGGTTATTTTCTTGGTATTTGGAATTTTAAATTCCTAGAATATATTTGGCATTATAGTTCAATTGTGTGTTTTTAAAAATAAAATTATTTTCTTAAAATTATTTTGATATGAAGACTATTTTCGTATAAAAAAAAAATTAACATATTTTTAAATAAAAAATATTTTTTATCGAACAGGTCCCATGCATCCATGACCTATTTTAGTTTGATGGCTAAACATGCAAATGTATAATCTATTTTTAAAAAAAGTGTCTTTACCTTGAAAAAAATATTGAATTAAGTTTTTTTATAATTTTCATAACTTTACATCACATACTACTACTTAATTGATATGTGCCCAAGCAACGATCCAAATTGACACTAAATAAAATGATTTTTTATTTTTATTTTATGTTGGTTTATTGAACTCGGCGAAGAAAAAAATGCATTCTTTGTCATCCATTTAACCATAGTTATGACTTCAAGCTTAGATTCGACCAAAATGCACAGAATTTCAAATGGTCCAAGTAAACCCAAGGAACCTGACTAACTCAACTAGACTCAATCCTGATCAGGTCTTTTTTTTTTTTCTTTCAAAACTTCAAAACAGATACTTAAATTCAATAATAATCTCTACTTCATTTAATAAGAAACAAAATCACAAATTCTACCGTTATATCCGTCATGATTGCAATAGCACCAGATAACGTTTTTCATGCATGATACGGTACCTTTTTATTATTATTATTATTATTATTATTATTATTATGCATCCATTGACTTTATTGTTCACAATCAGTTGTTATTTTATTATTTTAATTTGGAAGAAAACAACTATTTCATGGAGCCACGGGACAAATAAACAAGCGCACAGCTCAAAGCATTCGACTATTTGCATCATATGCATTACAAATTTAAGCATAACATTTTACAGTTGCTTGAGCTCATGCATATATATAAAAATTACAAGCCACCACCAAAGCGTAGTTTTTAAAGGAACGCATACCTGTGCAGGCGGGGAGCTAAAGAGCTCAAAACACCATCGAGGAGATCACGGAAAACTGATATGCGAGCCCATTATAAGAGCCAACTAATCAACAATTTGATGGAATGGAAAGCATGCAATGCTCTTGCCAAGCTGCGGCAGCATAGAAATCATTGACAACATATCTGAACGTAACTTTTCTCTCCCACTGGCAAGGCTTGATGACAAATTTGGTGCATATTTCTCAGGTTTCAATCCTTCTTATAGACCAATGTTGGGTAATCTGGACTCCACATGTTGTTCTTCACATATTCTACAATTTCCTCCTGTAAATCAGGTGGGAGTGTCAGATTGAAAACTGTCTAGAACTGGGGTCGCTGAGTACGCGTAAGAATCAGGAACTACCATGCAGTCCACATCACCAAGAGATCAGAATAACTGATGAAAGAAGGTTTCAACTTCCAATGCTATTTAGGTACTGTTTCGTTATAATCAAATTAGGGTGGAATGAGTTAACCGAGAATTCCCAATTGCTAGAATCAGCCAAGATGCAAACAGAAGCAAGTTTCCCAAATGCACCCCGCTAAACTTCATTTTTTACTTTCTCGTCTAGACTACAACACACCTACACTCGTTTCAAGGACGAGTCGACCCTTCTATGCCAAGCAATTATTTGCATTCATTGCAGGTATTGGGAATAAGTGCAAAAATGTAATTAAAAAAATCAATGATCAATAAGAAACCAGTGCTGTTCTCAAATATTACACATCCATGTCATTTCAATTTTCAGATACCCCAACTAAGCCTCAATCCCAAACTAGTTGGATATGGACTTTTTTGTGCCATTCACATGCAAAAAATTAAACACCTGACTATATTGCCAAGAGTACAGGTTCAGGTAAGAAAATCCACTTGATTAAATAACTAGATCATCCATACGGATGCAAGCAAGGTGGGCAACTTCAACTTCAGGTATCATGAATGATGCTATAATAAATGGTTTTCAAACAAATATAAACGCACCTGGCTGAGTTTCTGGAGCTCCCTAGCATCCATTTCACGGTATCCTTCTGCAAGATCCTCTTTTATGGCTTCCTTCACCACAGCTGCAGCCACTTCCTTTGTTATATCTCGTATTCTGCAAATATGTACGAAGCTATGAAGTCAGGATCACACACGCACAACCTTTAGATTGCAAAGCTTTTTCAGCTCACTGGATAGAAACATTGAAGAGATGAAAGTATGTACCTAGATGTTGAAGGGTATATGATTCCGTTTAGAACCTCCTCCTCTGCCATATATGCAGCTAGGCTGTAATTTTCAACTTGAAGTTAGACAATCAATATTGAAACATGATTGCCAAAAAAAAAAAGAAGCATCTTTCTTAATGATTCTGAAGACAGCCAGTACATTATTAATTTGCTTTCCTGGTTATGTCATAGTCTATTTTAATTTCTTGGAAAAGCAACACCGACATATTTAATCAAAATATTTATAAATTCATGAATTGTCTTTGGATGATGAACTATTAAAAATTTCACAATTTGTAGATAATTCTTCAGTCGACCTACTTCAGAAAGGATATATAAGGAATACCATTCAGCTGCAGCCTGGAGCATGCCATCAGAGATGATCCTAGACCCAGAAAGTAGAGTCCCAAGTCCAATACTGCAAGGATAGATGCGTCAATAGTTGGTAAGAAAATTGGAATAAGCATGACTATATTAGTTTAGCTTAAAAAGGTTTAATTGGAAAAACTAACCCTGGAAAGAGATACATGTTGTTTCCCTGGTTGCAATGGCCGATATGACCATTTCCTGCAGCAACAAAAGTGTTAAAAAACTCTTTCAATCATGTTAATAATTTCAAGTAAACTCTTATTTGGAGAAAATAAAGAGATGGACTACAGACATGTTTGGCATGTCCAAAGAAGAACTATCCATCTCAAGTTGAAATGTAGCAAAAGATGGCTTTTGAGCAGGAATACAAATAAAAAAACATTGGTGCTTCATTAATTCGAAGAACAATTTATCTAGGATCAAATTAAAACGTTTAAGCCACAATGCATACCAAGATCCACATCTTGGAATGGACTTCCACTTGCGAAAAGAATATTGTCACCCACAATGGAAAATGCATCTTCAGGGGTGCATTCAGCTGTCAACACAGGGAGGAAAAGGGAAGACAAAAAGAAGAAGCATGCATTAGGTCAATTCAAGAAACAGTACCAAAACCAGGCATTCTATCTTACAATGGCAAGAAACCAAAAAAAAAGGGAAAACTTTATACCATTTTTTGTGGGATTTGACATGGCAAAGATGGCTGGTCTGGTTGAAGTTGAACCTTTGAGGGCCTCTAATACCTACAAGTGTCCACAACATCCAGATCATGTAAAAGGTAATTTATCACTTGTATAATCCTTCATGTGGTGCAAAAAACTTTCTAACTACGTAAAAAAATTGGTGACAAATTCCCATGTATCCTACTGTGCATCGTGTACAATAAGAGTTTGTTTGAATTATAACAGGGTTAGATGGGTTTTCTACCTCCTTTGAGAACAAACCCCCAACTGCAGATAATCCAAGAAGCACATCAGGCTTCACTACTCGCACCTGGTTAGGGAAGATCAACCAAGATGAGGACAGTGATGAAAAAGCAATACTCTTTTAAAAAGTAGGATGATTTTGTCCTAAATGATTTAACCCAGATAGCCATAGCTGTACATAGAAGATTAACTATCAAGAGAGAGAGTTTTACACACCACTTCTGCAAGACTTGCACCTTCCCTTAATCCTTGACGACTAGCTTCATTGACCTTCCTTGCAAACGGCAGAGCTTCCAGATCAATATTTTCACGTTCCTCTGTAATAAGACCCTGGGTATACACAGCAACAAATCCAATTATCACGTCTATAATTGAAAGGGTATTTGAAATACAAATGACAAGCTAGTATCAAGAAAGTAGATCCAGCTCAAACATTCTTAAAATTCAAAGTACAACTGCAACAAGAAAAGAAGATCGTAAGAGCCTCCACAAGATTATCTACGTCAATCACAGCAGCTTCACAATGCCTTGCCAGCAGTGAAAGTTGCTTCATAAAACAGAAATTGTGCAAATCTAATGGACATAGATATAAAATAATAAACTAAAGCTTATGACCATGCAGTTGTGCACTAAAGTATATATAACTGGCAAGCAGGGTGGTGTGAGTTTTTCTTAGCTATGAAAATATTAGGAAAAGGGAAATCTAGTTTGAAAAATACAACATGTATAGAATTTGAGGACAATAAGTACCATTTCTCACCTTAGCATCAACTACCCAGAACTGTCTTCCTGCACTTTCAAAAGCAGCTTCATTATTTCCAAGCATTCTAGCCATTGTTTTCCTGGCAGCATTAAGAACCCCTATTCCTGCACTGTAGGTGAGCAAAGATTATGCAAACAAGCCTTAGTATATTGTACCATGCATGCAAGTGCCAAGTTCCATTTCACAAATTCAACCACTGTCATTTTATTTGCCCTGAAACCTTTAACTGAATTACCAGCTTCAGCCAAGTCTCAAAGAGCATGACAAGTTCACAACATCTCAACTATCTGAGTCAAATTTCAGTTTAGTTTCCATCATTCAAGGATAATTCCAACTCCTAGTCCCTGCTTGTTAGTAAATTTGTCTTGTCTTGATTTTTGTATCGCAAAGAAGAGGAAGACAGTTTTTATGGAGCATTCTATGCTTTCACGCAACAAATCAATGAAATGCAACTTCTGAAAATTAGATTGCTACAAAAAACAATCTTGACTTTCCAGGTGTAAATCAAGTATTGAGATAATAAAAACTTTGGACATTACATGTCCAGTCCACCCCAAAGAATTTATACTTGGGTGTTGACAAGGACAAACAGGTTACCTTCCAGCACCAGCAACAACAATCTTTTGCTTTGGAAAATCAATCATTGGCCTTCCTTGTGCTCTCACAGCTCCTAAAAGACCAGCTATAGCAACCCCTGCCGTTCCCTGTGCCATGGAGTGGCATCAATCATGCAAGCAGATTAAATATTGAAATGTTGAAACTATGAGATTTGCATACTCATAGAATACAACATTTGATTCATTAAGTCTGCAAACTATTCACACATGACAATTCTATCAACAGAATAAAAAATCCACTGAAGCTAATGGGCAAGTTTTCAAGAAGTTGTGATGAAATAAAGTCAAACAAAGCCAATCTACGCATTAAATAAGTACAATACAGACAAGGAAATATGCACTCAAATCGTAGACATGGTAGAACAGACATGTTCTATCATTAGGCTTAGTCTAGTCAATTCATTGGGAAATCATCACAACCATATAACATATATTTTACTGCAAGTAGGGCCCAAACAATACCCTCATTACCACTCTTTATAAGGGTTTGTCATGAAGGTAAAAGAAGGGAATGTGTGTCGTTATAATTTTTCCATAGTTCAGTTAAGTTCTAGGGAGGGGGATTGTTAAGGGAATTAACTGTTAACCCCAAAAGCCTTGTGCAAGGGGCAGGATGGCAAGGAATTCTGAGGGAAAAGAGTGTGTGAGTGTGGGTGGGTGGGTGGGTCTTCTCTCTCTTCCTCGAGCTTATAACCCATTTTTTCTCACTTCTACTTACATCTTGCTATCGGGCTCCACTAATGCACGCTTGATGACATTTTCTTTCATTTCACATCAGATAAAAATTAACTTAATTCTTTTCTAAGCTCCTTGCAAATCATTCTAAAAAAATTACTTTTTACAAACTAATATCATAATTACCTTAGCAATAATCCACTTTTATGTCTAATGTCATGCAAATTATTTATTAAGGGATGGGATTATGATTATTTCCTATATGCCTTGTTATTTTCAAACTCGATCTTCTGGCTGAAGAGGGAAAATAGGCTCTTTGGTTTGAAGTGGAGGACCTACGTTGTGTTCCTTCTGTTTTGCATATGTGCCTGTAATCAAATCCTGTGCTCATTCCATTCTATCTATTTAAGGCTTATGAAATTACCATAAACCTAGAACATTCTCACTTAATAACTATTTAAGGCTTTCTTATAGATTGGGGGTTAAAATAAAGAAAAGTAATCATATTTACTTCCTGTATTTGCAAAGACCAGCCAAACAAGCAGTGTTGCAAAGTGACTTGTATATTGACAATATCCTCTGTAATACACTTCAGGAGAATAATAAGGTGCTGTGTTATTAAATACAGATAGTAAATTACCTGGACATCATCGTTGAACATTCTGTAGGTATTCCTATATCGCTGCAACAACTTGAATGCCCACTTACTTTGGAAATCTTCAAACTGAATAAACATAGTCCATTAGTAACTCCCAAAAATAGTGAAAAAATGGAGGGAGGGAGAGTCTAATGATGTCTAACTAGACTAACTACACATAAAAATTGAAGCTACCTGCACAATCACATGTGGCCAGCGAGTAAACACTGCCTCCATGAATTCATCAATGACTGCAATATACTCATCACCATCTAGACGGTGTTCTTGTAATCCCAAATCTATTGGAAAAGAATAGCACAAAGTGTCCCTTGTCATTGAAACAAGTTAAAACATATATAACTAATACTAATAAAATTCTAATAACTGCATGATTATACGTTGGGCAATGTCACAATAGGTGAACAGCTCTATTATAAATATAGATGATATTCTTGTGATGTCCTAAAAGATCTTAAAAATATTCAAGTAGATAGATAAACTCACACAAGGGATCTTTGAGCAACTTCTCATTGTTAGTTCCAACATCAATCATGACAGGAAGCACCTAGTACAGGCAAGAAAACAACGGTAAAGTTCTATAAAAAAAATTGTCAACTTCACTTAGTTAAAACGTTAAAGATGAAATTAAGAATGGGTGAGTCTGAAAATAGTTGAACAAAAAAATGACTAGAGTAATTATACACATCAAGAATTCATTAGCGGATGTCGTGAATCGGCAAGAAAAGAATCCAGCAATATACAATTAGCTAGAAGACACTCTTGCTTGCAAATTTCATAAATTTTACCTTGTCATCAAGGTAGAAGCATTTATAAGGAGAAGGAAAATGTTTAAAAAACAAGTGAAGAAGAAATAGGAAGGAAAGGGAGAAAAATGCAAACAAATCATCTCAGTGAATATAATATTAGGTCCTGCAGAGATTAAATACAGCATAATATGAATTCAGATGCCACAAGGTAGTCATACACATTACCTACAGTGTTAATGTATTATATCACATTTTTCAACATTATTTATTCCTGATACATGGATAATTACTAGAAATTGAAGAATTGACACTACATGCTGTGATGAAAACCTGTGTCATCAATTTGGCACAACTTCTGGTTAAAGACCTGCTTTCTCATACAAGTTCCATCTATATTTTAATAACTATGTCCATGAATTTTCTGTTCCAGACTCCTTGGGTGGAAATACAGTTTGCTAGATGGCGGGCATGATCAAATGATTATCAGGTTGTTATTGGGAACACAGCTGGTAATGGACAAAACATATTTACTTTTTTTCTGGAACATTTATCATACAAATAGGTAAAAATTGTTTATTCAATACAGACATGTAAACAAGAATATACCCTTTGAGGATTTATCCCAGCAGCAGCAACATACAAATCTAGCTTCCCGATGGCAATACCAATTCCCTGAACTCCAAGATCTCCAAGACCCAATATCCTGCTTCCATCCGTAACAACAATCATGTCAACCTGTAGTCATCGAGAACAAAAGAAGAGTAATTAAAATATGCAATTGATATTCTAAGTCTAAGGTCCTGCATATACTTCATCAAGGCATCCTGATGGCCCTTGCATGACGATCATGTGGTTATAACACAACCCTTCTATCTTCTTTTCAGTTTATATTCCCTCTACCCCTTCTTGCTCCTGTCATCCCAATGGAATAATAATTCATGACACAGAAGTCCTGTGTTAAATGCATGACTGATAAATGCAAGTTACCTGCTCAGCCGGCCAGTTATACACCATGGACATCATTTCTCCACGGTCTTCACCGCTGAAATACATTCCTCTTGGTCTTCTAAACAAACCACTGTAATTTTGGCAAACAAGACCAACGGTTGGGGTATAAACTATGGGTGCATATTCCTCAATATTATCAATTAGAACCTGTCAAATTCAGAAATAGTATTATGACCTGGTATATCATAGACAAAATAAAGAAGCCTATGAGGTTAGGGTGAATTGCAAAAGGAATACATGAAAAATTAGAGTATCTGATAGAGCGTAGCAGATAAATGATTCCTAGTACACACCCTAACAGTTTACATGGATGATGGAGAGGAAGACAAACTGATACTTAACAAATAATCAGGCACCTCTTAAACCAAGGCTGTCAACCAACTAACATCATAATGGGATGTCTCACTGTGTGCAAACCAGTGGCCGGAGCGTTGACAAAGAAGGGGAGAGAATACAAAGATTAGGAGCAGGGGAACTTTTACATAAGCAGAAGGGATTTCCCCCCAGAGTTTTAGCAAAATGAAAACAACGATGTGCACATCCAACCTTTTACAATAATTTTGTCTCTCTCTATCAAGCAGTGTTAGCAGGTTTTATAGCTAGTCATCAACCAGCAACCACAAAAACAGACGTTGTCAATGAATTCTGCTGCTGCTATATCTCATAATCGGCGTGACATGGCCAGAAGTCAGGTTTCGACATGGGAACAAAGAGCATGAAATGGAACTCAAACATTGAACATTCATAGCTACTGAAAATTCAGAGTCCAAAGCATGAAGCAGATAAATGAGCTACAACAGCAGAAATTAAATCCACAATAAACAGCGCCAAATCAAAAAACTTGATTAAACTAACTCAGATGTAAAATTAGAAGGGGGGGAGTAAATCACCTGGTAGTACATAGTCTCATTCCTATCATGTAATCGATTAAGTATCCGCCACTTAGCCAGCGCGTATGGATCAGATGGTCCGTCTCTTGCTTGCACTTCAAGCCTCTTCAAGTCAGCCACTGTCATTTATCAAAACAAGTATTCGCTTAATATTCTGTTTCAGATAAATAAATAAATAAAAAATACTCGGAGCAGCTCAGAATTGGAAAAGAACACATACTGAAGCGTTGGATTTGCTGTTCAGAAGTCATGACATTGGGAGGGAGAAGTCCCCGTAGATCAAGACGGTCGCGTTCTGTCATTGAAAACGCTGTTCCCTTCATAAAATTAAAAAAAAAAAAAGTTACCAAAATTGAAATTAGAGTGAAAATAATTATTGAACTATTAATTACAATACCTTGTTGAACCAGGGATCATGAAGAATATCAAGGCTCCGTTTGTGAACAATGGTAGGGCGGTGGCCCTCCAATGTAGTGAAATGTCTAGTAGCCTGCATCAGGGCCGCCGGATTCGTCATTCTTTGCTTGAGCCGTTTGATCAGAGACGAAGACGCTCTGATCTGATTGGAAAATTTTGACATCCTTCCTTTGTGAAGACCGACGATCAACGAACAGAGAAACACAGTAGTGACACTGCAAAGAAACACGGTGGTGGAAAGGGTAGTGAGTGGCTGGGAGAGAAAGCAAAGGAAAAATAATTTATTTATTTTATTGGGAAAGGTTGAAAAGTCAAAGCGTTCGCCTTCGTTTCTCTCTCTTTGATGCTTGATAAATTATTCGTTTATTTTTATATGTATTTGTTGATGGGAATAGTTTAAGGAGATGTCACGGTAATTGTTGAAGAGACTTATTTCCCTTTTTTATTTAAACTAGTTTTTAATCGTATTCTTATTACAGCTTATATTTAAAAAAATATAATTAGCTAATTATGCAGTGATATAATTAAATAACATTTTTGTATTAAACGGTGAAGTTGAAAAAAATAAACAACCATTTTTTTTATTATATGTTTAAAAAATCAAAGATTTATTCATTATAATTCAATATCAAACAATAAAATTGAATAAAAATTCATACTAAATAAAAAAAATAAAGGAGATGATAAAAAAATAAAAAATGCCCAAAAACAGAAATATATATATCAAAAAATATATTGTCCTTTACTATTATTATTGCTGCTACTATTATTATCATCTTGTTTTTACACTGGATAAATCTATTTTAAAAAAATTACATAGCAAAATATTAATCTCACTTCAACTTGTCTTTGTGCATTCACCATTAAGCTACAACACCAACATGTTAATAAAACAAATAAACAACAACAAAAAATTATATATATATATATATATATATATATATATATATATATATATATATCAACATGTTTTATTGTTCATGTGAAGAACTAAATTGAATTTTTTGTTAGTATAATTTTGAGTTTGTTATTCGAGATAATTTATTTAAGAAATTTAAATATACTACTCATGTGTTTATCCATGTGATGCAAGTTTTTTTTCAAATAAAATTGCATTAAATTATAGATCTTTATTTTTTTAACACTAATTCACTGAAATTATTGAAAAAAAATATAAAAATTAATTTTATGTTTTTATAAATAAAAAAATTATTTAAAAAACATGTATAACCACAAACAAAAATGACGATACATAGGATATGCACTTGATAGTATTTGATGCAAAAATTATACCGGATAGAACTCGAGGGGATCCGGTTGGTTGAGCTCTTCCATGGTTGACTCGGTCAACACGTTTAAAACCCCACTAGATCACCTGGATTGGAAAAAAATAACTCGGGCACGAAACCAGATCATGCACCGAATCAGATACGGAAACTACGGCGTGAACTAGTCTGAGTGTAATTTTTTTTGTCAAGTAAAACAAAAATCCGTGCATCATGGGTAAATCACAGTTCACACCCATTTGACCCGGCCCATACCCCCACCCATTTGCTACCTGAAGGGCTAACCGATAGGAAATTTAGGTATGGGGCCGGGCTGATTGATAATACACTATACATGATGTTGATCATGGAAATCACACACAATCCTCAAAACGTAAGCCCACCCTGGGCTACTAATGGGCCTATAAACTAATCTCCAAAGCTGGACCAGGTCCAACATTGATTTACACTGTATAGCCCAGCAGCTCCCAATGAAGGGATGTGATTGAAAAGCAGAGAAAAGAAAGAGGTTTATTTAAATTTCTATACTCGACAGATATTTTTGTCAATGTGAAAGAAATGAGACGATCTCCTCTCATCCCGGCAAGAAGAAAGCGTTCATCCTTTTCTTTTCCTCTTGATAATAATAACAATAATAAGATGAATGTTTTAAATATTTTCAAAGCTAAATTTATGTTTTTTTTATAAAAAAATGTACAGTGTGAACTCGTGAAATTTAAATGTATGACATGGATTTTTTACCTGGCTGTTATTGTAGTGATGAGGTGACATATATGACATGGATTTAAATGATAATGTGATAAGTGATTGATGATGTGGTGTTAATGATATGGAAAATATTTTATTTTTATTATTATTCAGCAAAATATTAAAAATAATTAAAATTAATGTAGCATAAACTAACCATGAATTCGAAGCGTTCCCTATTTCTCATCCACCCCCCCCCCCCCCCCCCCCCCCCTTTTCATTAGCATAATCTAATCTTTGACCTTGGGGAGCTCTACCTGCAGCCGAGCCACGCCCCGCGATCAGTAAACCGAAGGCTGTTGACTGATAACATGCTCCGACCGTCACTTGATGTCAACGATGATAATACCTCGACCGTCTCCTTTAAATAACTAGACGCGGAGAGCTTATAATTAAGCACGTGATCAAGTGACTAATCATCGGCAATTTCTAAGGCAGAACAGCAGAATTACAACCTCTGTCGAAGGAAACATACACATGCCACGACAAGATGTAAATGACTTCATGATTAGGATAGTTAATTAATTAAATTAATCAATTCTTACCTTTGAGTCTTGATGGATAATGTTCAAAAACAAAAAAGTTTAATTAATTGCCTTTTCGAAATTTTTGGATCTCCAAACCAGACGCAATCATTGTGACATGATCATGGTATATAATTCCAGCTAATATTCCCATTGTTTATACTCTGATTCTAGTTAAAGTATGCACGCAACTAGTCTTGTTTTTCTAATCTTATAGTTAATTATATAATATTTAGTCAATGTTTTGGGATAAAAATAAAATATAAAACAATTAAATCAGTTTTTAAAAAATTAAGTTTATATTTAGTCCGTGTTTTTTCCTAAATCGATGGGTATCTCATTGCTTGCTTCACAGATCTCAGGGCTGTTTTGACTTTTGAGAGCTGCTGTTTTGGAGGTTGCCAGGAGAAGAGAGATGATATATCACATAAAAAAACTAAACAGGGGACACGGTGGCATTTTCATGATGATGTCACTATGACTGTAATTTATCTCACAGAAGAGGTTCCTCCTCCAATGGGTACATTATGCACATAAGGAATTCAAAGAAGAATGAATTTTTGTTCCGGGTATTATACCTTTTTCAAGTAAAGATATAAACTATGTTTGTTTTATTATATCAATGATTGGTTTCAAAAGTAAAATGGAGAAGATTATTGATCCAATTTAATTTTATACATATTTCAAATCTAAAAATTATTATATATTATTAATTAAATTCAAATTACTTGGAAAATCAAATTTAATTTCATATACAATTTCATTTCAAACAAGTTATTATAAAAGAAGGAACTCTTGGTGATCACTTCTTGGAATATTCTCTCATTAATTTAATTGCTAGTTGACACCCATGGATTCCAGCTGCTAATCCTCTTACTAGGAGTGATATATATATTTGTTTGAAAATATGTTAAAAATAATATATATATTTTAATTTCAAAACCATAAAACAAAAACTGAAGCAAAAAATAAAATCTAATTTTTTTATTTTATTTCACATTGTCAAGTTTGATTGTACTGACTGAACTTTATCTGGTTTGTATTTTATCTGATGAAATTGAAAACTCGATCCATATCATGTTTCGATCCTGAATCGTCCAAGTCAATATACAGGAATGATTAGGTATAACAGCTAAAGTTCACTATCAAGATGAGCAGTCGCATGATAAAACAAAGAGGAAGAGGAAGAAGAAGCTGACGCATTAAACAAGAGCCATGGTAGCGATTTGTTTTGTATTTTTCTTTTTAAAAAATGGTGATTCGGATATACAGTCAAACTATTGGTTCCATGATGGGCCCTGCAATCGAATCCGGTACACCGTACACTGCGAGGATCTATCACAGATGAGAGGGTCAAGAGGGCTGGGATCGTATACAGCTTGCTAGTTCCACTGATCTGGCATCTCCACCATTGGGATAGCGGGGTCTACTGTGTGTATTCCACCGAGGATAGATGACGTCAAACTATCGTCATATTATAAAATAATATAAATTATATTTTTATATTTTATCTAAAAATTTAAATTAATTTTAAGTTTTTTGGTGAAATAAATTTTTAATTTGATATTAACCACAAGTTTGAATTTCACTGATGTGCCGGCAGCATTAACGAAGCAGGACAACACGAATAGCAAAATGCTGTTGCGCAGAGCTGAGACATTTGAGGAAACAGGTGGTTTCCGGTAGGAAGTCCTGTCGAGGCAGCAAATGCAGAAATATTTTCAAGTTGTCTCTACATGTAAAATCAATCTTTGATATGACATTATGCTTATAAATAAATCAAATTAGAGTTCGAATTTATATTTTGAAGATTTTTTTTTTCAATTTGCATTAAAATATTTTTTGAATATTAGATTATAAAATAACATCTCACAGAATAACAAATGAAGAATAGTCTAATTAAGAATGGTTATGAGTGTTATAACTTCTTTTGTCTGTAAGAGAAACTTAGTTGCAAATCAAAAAAGCTAGGCATATATTTAATTAAACACGGTAAGATTTATTTATATTAATAAATACAAAAAATAAAGTGTTTATTCAACTTGTCTTGTTGCAGTCCTTTTTTTTTGTGCCTGTTTGGCTAAGCGGTGGAAACGTTGTTTAGCCAAATTTTGAATATTTTTTTTTGCATTTTAAATGAATATGGTTTGGTGTTTTTAGATCATTTTGATGTGCTGATATCAAAAATAATTTTTTAAAAATAAAAAAATATAATTTTGATGTATTTCGGCACGAAAAACACTTTTAAAAACAACCGCAACCACACTCCCAAACACCCCCCAAGACAAAAGAAATAATGTCCATACATTGTTAACATCTTCTTTTTTTAAATTGAGAACAAATAATAACTGTTTATTAAAAACTTGATGTTTGTGTATAATAAAGATTATACGTAACAATAAAAACATGAAATATTTCAAGTCAATTTATTTTTGTTGATAAAAATAAATTAAATTCTTCAAATACATGGGTTTTTTTTATAATCAGACTTGAGATTTGAATAGAAGTGATGTTGCGGTATCTTTCCAATTCTTTTTCCCCTGGAAGCGCAGAGTTTATTCAGGGATGCAGCTGTCATTTGTCCATGCAAAAGCTGTTGGCTCGGACCCAAAGCAGCTTTTACTGTTTAGAAGCTATAATTTCAGGCTCGGGTCAACAAGATACTTGGCTATGTTCTCACCACCGAAGCAAACTGCAAGAGACGTGCTCTTTGACAATTTCTTAGGGTCAAGTCAAACTCGGGGCAAGGGTTCGGTTGCCAGATCACCCACCACAAAAAAAAAGCTCAAAGCTCGCACCAGCCCATTATCAAAAGCCAGTTAGACAGGCCACAAAATTAAGGCACGCATGGAAAGGAAAAGCTCTCTCCGACGCTTTTCAGTAGCGCGTGCATGTCTTTACAAACTGACAAGCAGCCGTGTGATATTATAAGCCTCGTATGATTGCTCTGCTGAGACGAGCCCACATGAGAAGACTCCTGCTTTTGTCCCAATTAACTAATTTATTCCAAGCACGCGCCACCGAAACCGTGCGTGCCACCTAACAAAACACGTAGATTTAAAGAGTTCCTCCGTTCCAGGCCGGCCACCAAACCCAATCATTAAATGCAAAAGGTAAAAGACGGTAATAAAATTTTGAAGATCCTCACTGCTTTTTATTTGAGTGGATGAATTTTAACTAAACACGGCAACGAATCTCAATTAGCCATGGTAATCATTAAAACACCGCCCCCGTAAAGAGATCTAAAAAGTCAACCTAGATAAAAACCTCAACCTAGATCTAATTCCTTTGAATAAATATCTCATTTATAGCATACTAGTCAGATTTTTTGGATAAAAAATACTTCATTTTTTTCATTATGTTTCTTATATAAACAAAATTATAATCATAGACTATAATATCTATACATGTATCTAATTAAATAAATTAATATTTAATTAATAAATAACTAGATTAAAATATTTAATCTTGTGAAAGGAATGTAAAAAAAAAACATGAACAATAATCTTTAAAAAATTAAATATTGTATGATGAATTAAACAAAATATTAAATAAAAACTAGAAAACACCTCGGTCATCAAAGAAGTTGAAAAAAAAGCTCAAGAACCAGCTAAAGAAATATCAAATATTGAATGGTAAAATTAGAGATAGATTAATTTATAAAGAGGTTTAAAATAAAACCACGTTCAAATCATGTCACCTTCAAAAAAAGTGAATTTGGTCACGAGGCATGAGCAAAACCCATATAGAGGAGAGCAAAATTTCCAAAAAAAAATAAAATACTAAGAAATAAAATTGAAAAGTCAGCAATCAACTAGTGAGAGGATAAAAAGTAAAAAAAGAAAATTGTGGTTCGAGTTTGACATACAAATCTATTTAAATAAAAAATAAAATGTGACAAATTAAAATTATAATGACTATATTAAAAACAAACGCAACTTTATAACAATGTCGGGGAGAAAATATCAATTAAAAGAATAAATAATAGAGCTGAGATATTTACAACAAATATGATTAGTACGTGTTTTTCAAACGAGGATGGAAAAAAGAGAAAACAAATCCCACCAATGATAAAACAGCCA
This sequence comes from Salix brachista, assembly GCA_009078335.1. NCBI lineage: Eukaryota > Viridiplantae > Streptophyta > Magnoliopsida > Malpighiales > Salicaceae > Salix > Salix brachista. The sequence continues at coordinate 2,691,501 of CM018585.1, forward strand.
GTAATTGCTAGCACACATTTTACTAGGAGTAGAAGAACGTGAGGACGTCACAAGTGACTCGAAGAAAGGATAATTGTTTCAACCATGAATTTTTGCACGTGACAGAATCTTTTTGAATTTTCGAATCAATTTGTAAGCAAAAAACAACCCAAATTAACTTATTAAACCTACGATACATGTCATGGTATCAGTATAATCAAATAAAAAATAAATAAAACATAGTGCTAAGAACATAAAGATGAATAAAAATGAAGATGAAAAAAAGTTACAGTTAAAAAATTATAAAAATTAAACCAAGTCAACTCGGGTCAATCCACCAATATTGAAACCAAGAGTCCTGGTATAAGAATAAAAAGACCTTTATTTTTATGATAGTTTTAATTTTTTATTATTTTTTTAAGGAAAAATACATAAAAACCTCCCTTGCATGTTCATTTTAATTTTCTCCTATAAAATAAGATTGTGACCTGTGATTTTTTTTTGAGAAAAAATGAAAAATTCCTTTTCAGGGAAGTCTTATAATTTTTTGCTCTCAGTGATAAAATAATTATTTAATTGTACCGAAATAAGGTGTGCAAAGCGAATTGCTTATAATCAATACTGAAATGACTGTAAAATTTATTGGTCATATTCTTATATTAAAAATATTTTAGAATAATAAGAAATAGGTTATATATATATATATATATATATATTATAAATAAATATTATTGTAATTTTTTGAAGAAATAAACTAAAAAAATTTGCGTGCTATAATTAGTTATTTTAATATTTAATTAACAAAATTGTATCAGATAAAATATGTTAGAAAAGAATTTTTTCCCTAACAGGAACAGTATTATCGAAACGGGAAGTGGTCTGTATAGTTTTTTAATTGAAGATAACCTAGGTAAATTAGTCCACCTGTTTATTTTTTAGTTTATTTTTTTCCAGTAACATTAGATCTAAAATATTATACATAAAAATATTTTTTATTTTATCAGATTTATTTATCATATTACTATATTAAATGTATTTTAGAATATTGATATGAATATATTTATCTGAAAAAATCCTAGGCCATTTTGTTTCTTGTTATATATATTTTTAGGCGATAATTTTAAATAAATATTAAAATATATAATCAGTCTCACATATGTATAAGGAAAAAATGTAAAAATAATTATTATCATTATTTTGAATACTTTATGTAGGTTTTTCTCCATGTAGGAAATGAAATGATTTTATACGTGTTGTAATTGGTTAATTTACTATTGAAGCAGTAAAAATATAATTATTGGAATATGTTAGAAAGGTTGTTTTTCTACCTAAAAGTGATTGAATGTTGTTGGCATTAAAACTATTTTGATAATTATTGTATCGGTAGATTATACAGTTGGAATTGAAAAAATTCTTTTTCAAATGAGTCACAGGCTCCGTGTTACATACTGATTGATTGTTATATATGTTTTATTTGTTTTATGAATTTTTTCGTTAGCCAATAGTTAAATTAAAGTTATTGATTTTTAGTGCAGATGAGTGATTTATTTTATGCCTCAAACAATTTGATTGGTGTTTGTTTTAACTAAATTGACAATAATTTAATTGGTAGATAACAAAACCACAATCGATGATATGGATTAAAGATATTTTGTTTTTCAAAAAAATCCAGGTCAAAAACACACACACACACACATATATAGGCTCAAAACAATTTGATTGATGTTTTTTTCACTAATTAGACATTTTTTTTAAAAAAAAAAACAGGTCAAACACGCACACACACATATATATACATGCTCCAAACAATTTGATTGGTGTTTTTTTTTAACTAACTTGACAATAATTTAATTGGTAGATAACAAAATTATAATCGATGATATGGACTAAAGATATTTTGTTTTTCAAAAAAATCAAGGTCAAACACCCACACCCACACCCATACTCTCTCTCTCTCTCTATATATATATATATATATATATATATATTAAAACATTTATATTACATAAATATACAGAAATAAAAATAATTTGACATACCTAAAAAAAAAAAATAACAAATGATCAGTATAAATAATTTTTTTCAAAACAACATAAAATAAATTAAAATAAATATTATTTGATGTTAAGAAATTATTTGAATATGTCATCATAAATATTATATACATAATTAATATTTTAATTATTATTGGTTATAATATCGATAACACCATGACTATTGCTAAAAAGATTCATTTTTTTTCATTTATAAGATTTATTTGTCATATTATTATATTAGAAGTATTTGAAAAAAATTATCATCAACTATGATTTTATTTGCAAAGAATATATATAAGGACATTAATATTAAACAAATATAAAAATATATACCCAGCCTATAGTGAACAAACAGTAAATGTGAAAATTTAGAAATTAAATAGAAAAATTTAATGATATTGGAAATAAAGTAAAATTGGAAAGAAAAACGAAAAGCATATATATATAAATATGAACTAAAATAGGAACTATGCAAGAAATATGTATAAGAAATAAATGAACCAAAATAAAATATCACATTAAAAGTATAAGGGATAAAAAAAAACATATGTAATAAATTTAATTTAAAGGACAAAATTGAAACAAATCCTTATATTGAAATTCCATAATCCGAACTAAAACCAGAAATTAAAAGAATTGGTACCGAAATGGAACTCAAATACATAATTTATTTGCATGGAAGGATAAAATTGAAAGAAATCAAACTTTAACACCGAAAATTTTAAGGATTTATGATAAATTTGTCTGGAAGGATAAAATTGACTTAAATCAAAACTTTGATATAACAAATATTAAGGATTTCAGCTCAAAACGCAAAATTAAAAGCACAGGGACCGAACTGAATTTACATTATCTAATTACTTTTAATTAAAGGACGAAATTGAAACAAATCAAAACTTATATAATTGTAATAAATAACAAATAAATATATATAAGTCGAAAAAGAAAAAAAAATATAACTAGAAAAAAAATATTTCATGGGAAAATATGAAAAAAATAATTAGAAAAAAACATAATAACAAAAAAAAGGAAGTAATAAAAAAACAAAAAAAAAAGCAAGAAAATGAAAAATGTAACCCGGAAGTAAAAAATAAAAAGCAAAAAAGCAAAAAAGCAAAAAAAAGCACATGCTCTGGCGAAGCAGGGAGATAAATGTCCAGTGAATAGTTATTTCAGTCTTGGTGAACAGTAAATTCCCGACTTCTTTTAGCTATAAGGTAATGGATGTCGTAAAGTATGTTTTTATAATTAATTATATTACAGCCAAGGTGTCTTCCATTTTCAACCTCGCACAAAAGAGACACCTCCCATCTCTAGTGTACTTTAAAGGGATTTCGCCTTAAAAAAACACCTCTCTCTCAAACACACGCTTAAACCCATAAATACTCTTACCTTTTCTACTATTTGCCTAAAAACTCCCACCTCAGGCTCTGTTTTCTTAACGCCAACTATAAAAACTCACCCATCTCTCTCTAGTTCTCACAACAAGACAAGGCCTTTCCCTTCGAGCCCCTCGTCAGATCTCGGCATCTGTAAAGTACAGACACCACCTGAACCGCCCCATCAAGACAAAATGCCGCCACGCACCGCCATCACCACCGCATGAACATTCTTCACGGACAAGCAAAACAAATTATAACGTGTACCCTTGTTGTTGCTGGTTTTACTAAATGAGGTGCAATAAACACCCGTGCGACCTCAGCAGCAGCGTCGGCGTGTGTTCTTCTTGTCTCCGAGAACGATTGTCTGCGTTAATCGCCGCTCAGGTTCAATTACAGCAGCAGGAGCAGCAGCAAATAGCACAATTAGCAAAGGCACAGCATCACTCACGCGCCACCGTGATAATAGACGAAAGCCGTAAATCATATTCTAATTCTCAACATCACCACCGCCGCCGCCACCAACCTCCTCCTCTGATATTTCCTCGCTCTGTTTCTCCTTACGTTTCTCGCCGTAAATCTGACGACGACGACGACTACGACTCCTGGTCCGCCCACAACCAACACCACAACCTCCGTTTCTACAGCACTCCGCAGGTGGGCCCTACCTACACCACCACCTCTACAACCACAACACCCGCAGCTTACAAGAAGCAAAACAAAAGGTTGTCGCTTTTCTCCAGTCTATTCAGGTCCAGATCCCAAAAGTTCAATACACACTCTACTGGCTATCATGACTCCATAGAAGCACCATCGTCTTCTTCCCCTTCCTGGTTATCAACAATCTTATCCGGTCGACGGAGAAAGCCATCGCCGCAATTATCCATGGAATACTCTGGTTCAGTTTGTGGAGAGCCTCGCCAGAGGTTAGATCGAGGAATGTCGCCAGCGAGAGGTGCGGATTCTGAGTATTGTGAAAATTGTGACCGGTCACCTTCAGGGAGCGTCTACTCGCCGGAGTCCTCGCCAGGGTGGAAGAAGACACCAGTGCCGAAGGCTGCCATGCGGCGGGGGAAGGCGGGACACACGAGGAACTTGTCTGGATTGACGTTTTGTTTGAGTCCTCTTGTGAGGGCGAGTCCTAGCCGGAATTGGAGCCAGAACGGAGGATTGCCGCCTGAAGTGGGATTTTCTGGTGAGCCTAGGGCACCGGCAAAGCCGCATCTGTCTACTGCGGCCTCGTATTGCGCGAACCGGTCGAGGAAGCTTGCTGATTTTGGAAGAGTCAATCACAATCGTTAAGAGTGACGACTCGTTCGCGCGTTCGATTTGACCACAGTGTTGATGCTGATATATTTGAATTACGGTTTTGTCCCCTCCAATTTCTCTGTTTTTTCTTATATATATACATATAATTCTGTGGCAGCATGATTTATAATTACTGGAGCAAGTAATTAAAAAAATAGAAAAACCAAAAAGCTTTTTGGTTCATTGCATACGTTACCGATGTCTATTACTTCCATGAACGAAAAACATATATTTTTCATGTGTAATTTGAGAATTTATTTTTCCACATTTTAATGGATTGGTTCTCTTGAGCAATAAAATAAATTGTTTGAAATAAAAATATTTTCAAATTAGTTTTCGACGGTGCCTCTTGAGCCAGGGAAATACTATGATGCAAATATTTATTGTCAACATTTTTTTTGGAATAGCCGAAGCTAACCACGGGTATCCAGGCTGCTTTGACTAATCCCGGGGGTGCACATGCTCTCGGCAAGGAGTTTCTCGCAAGTGCACCACGGGTAATTTATGGGATTTGCCCAAATTCAATGGCTCCAAAGAATTGTTTGCACCTGAACGGATTCGAACCTAAGACCTCTTTGGGAGCCCACCAAAGAGACCAAGGCCTCCTCGGCCTCCTCCGCAAGACCAATCCCTTGGGGTTCATTTATTGTCAACATGTTCTTGCTTAAAATTTGAATCCTAAAGCAAACAGTCTTCGGACATTTATGAGACGTAAAACCTAAGTACCTGGAAATTAGAAATTGGACCAGTTTATTCCGGTCACCTGTTTTGACTTTTGAAACCCCCCTCCCTTTTCTTCTTCTTCTCATGGTCTGCTCTAGCCATTAAATAAATATTGATAGAGGTTCTTTTAAAGAAAGAAAGAAGATATTTTTGTATGAAAGCCTTAGATTTAAAAAAGAGAGGGTATAATAGTCAATCAACCGTTTGTATTGGAATGGCTTTCTTTTTTTGATAAAGCACAAGGATTATATTAGTGATTGAGGGAGGGATGTTCATGTTCCCCACTAGAATTACACGAGACAAGGAAATGGGCGGGCACTCTTTAGTGGTTGAAGAGGCCGATGAAGAAGAAATGATGAAGCACGGGAGAATTAATTGTGCGTTGTTTTTTTTATGTGGTTTTAACATGCTTATATAAATAAAAATAAATACTGTTTTGATATATTTTTAGTTGATTAATATTTTTCTAAAAAAAAATTATCCCACTATCAAATACACACTAAAAATGAGTTGTCAATGCACTAAATTTTATTTATAATATTGTTCTGGTAATATTATTAAATTTAATTAAGTAATTTGATCTTTAAACCTGTCAACTTTATTTCTTAACTAACTCCAATTTTGAACTAAACTGTATGGGAACTAACTCAAAGTGAATTATTAGTTTTAGTAAATTTAGAGATAATTTTAATAACTCGTAAAAACATGACAATTTTTTTTTTAAAGAAAAAAATGAGATTATTTTTTAATATTAAGACAATGCTGATTAGATCAATTTTGGATTTTGGTCACTTTACAGCTTGAGTCATGAACTTCAATGAGTTGAATAATTATTATTTTAAAAAAATATTTTTATAATAAAAAAATAGATGTTTGTAAAATCGAGCAACAACTCTAAAAAGTATATTTATTTGAAATCATGATTACCCAAAAATAAATATAAAAAAAAATTAATAAATTTTATTTTTTAACCAGACCAATATTTAAGAAGAGTGTAATAAAAAGAGGACTAGATAGGAAAAAAACATATAAGTTTGAGGGGTAAACTTATTAACCTTGTGAATCATGTAACATGGGCCAGCACATCAAACTCTAAAATCGAGTAATGGACTATTAAAATTAATAACTTGTTTTTTTCTTCTAAACATGGTTTATTTAACTACATGATAATAAAAAGAAATAATTGTAAAATGAAGTGTCAAACCAATAATGAATACTTTTTTTATAAGTCTATGGTAATCTTATAAAAAGCAAAACAAAATAAAACAAATCATAAAGTTCAGTTCTCAATCAATCCAATAATAAAGGATTATATTAAAAGAAAATAAATTTGAAAAGATCAATCAACAAGCCCCTGAACTCTAAAATTTAATATCATGTTTTTTTTCCTTGAATTGTTTCTTATAACTATATAATAAAAAAATAAGTCAAGTTTAATTTAAAAAAATATCATGTTAAACTCGTAAATCGAGACAACCAAAGTTATCTTGTCAAATGTGCAAAATGGGTCACATATTACAAGGACTAGATTAAAAATAATGATAAAAAATGGAGAGAGAAAATAGATTAAAATGAAAACAGTATATTATGTACTACTTGTATAATACATGATGGTAATTCATGTGAAAAAATAGTATTGATAAACACATTAAATTAAAAAAAAAAACACTAAATTACCGGTGCTAATTTTCCCCACATCTTCTTTTAGCTTTGTGCTCAATAATCGTGAAGTGGGTGGGTGGTAGAACCCATAGATTTTAAGGGAGAGCTAGCAATGCGCATGCTATATTGCCTATAGCTCACTCAAAGTCAACAACAAACCTGTAATTTGTCCCCCCAACTGCCTTAACGGTGGCGGTTCTTTTAATAAAATAAAATTGGGTGATGTAATTAAAGTTATTTTTAAAAATAATTTTCATTTAAAAATTGTTTTTTAGAAATATCACCGTGATAAACACACTTAATGGTTACATAATCATAGTGAGAACTAGCTATAAATTTAGTCATGTAGTTTAATACTATTAAGTAGCCCATTTACCACCCTCGATTTATTTCTTCTTCTTTTTTCAAATTATACTGTAAAATATAATAAAGGGATTCACTCGTAATGGGGCGGTGGCCGAGGTGGAGGTGGTGTCAGCCGTTCATCACTGGTGGGACCGAAGGAGTTAAATGTCCTGACGAAATCTTCTTTATTAACTGTCAGAAAAAAGTAGGGTCATTAACGAAAACACTAAAATGCATCCGTTGATTAACTGTTCATTACTGTTGTTTCAGACTCATGTGCACTGTGCATGTGCAATTTCTCCCGGTGTTTCGCGGGTGCACCTCTGCTTTTTTTTTTCTCTACAGTGTATTGGTGAAAAAAGCTCCCGAAAAAGACAAAAAACACCGCCGGTTTCAGGGGCTTCGAGGTAATTGGCCATTCCGGTCCGGTCCGGCCGGGCGGTTTTTTTTATATATATATTTCTTCAAACAGTGCAGTCACCGTTTTAGCCTTAGAAAACGACAAAATAACGAACAGCGTGGGAGGGGTGAAACGGTAATTACCTAATTTTTTATTTTTTTTCGCGTCGGATTACTGTTGGCGCGTCCCATCACGCGCCGTCCATTTCCGCGCGCACGCGTGCTTAGGACGGCGCGTGATACGTCATACGGCGTCCAAAAATGATCAACCGGCGTCTAGAACGATTTTTCGCCATGCGATCTTCCACATGGGGCGGTGCGTGTATACATGCGGTTCCCAGATACGTGTCAATGGGTGTTTGAATTTCCCCCCCTCATTTCTCTCTCCTCCTGCGCAAGCTGACGTCAGCGAAGCAGTGTTTTTGGCAAAGTTTATTTCAGTCCCTTTCACACCCGAATTTGTTGTTCTGGCCCTTATTGCAATTATAGAAGTTTTGATTTGTTTCAATTGCGTCCTTCAATTCAAAATCATTATAATATATAGTTTCAGTTCGGTCCTCCTACTTTTAATTTCCGGATTGGCTGTAAATAGCTCAATAAATTCGGCACACAAGTTTTGATTTTTTCAAATTTGTTCTTTGATTTAAATTGATAATAAATGTGGTTTCCATTTTAGCTCTTGGACTTTTAATTTTTCAATTTAATCCCTTTATATTTGATTTTCATTTCAGCCCTTATACTTTTATTTTTTTATGTTTCAAGAATAATCCCTACTTTTGTCCATGTATATATAAGTGTACTTAGCACAATAATAATAATAATAATAATAATAATAATAATAATAATAATAATAATAATAATAATAATAATATAATTGTTTTTCTTGCTTATTCTTTTGTTAATGTTTTGTTTTTTTCTCCGTATAATTTCATAATTTTTATTGTTTTGACAGTAATGGCAATGATATTTATTTTTTTTCCTTTTGTTAAAGTTTCTAGGATATTTTTAGTCTTTCATTAATTATATGTTCTAATATTTATTGAATATTATCTCATAGGAATATATATATAGGGAGAAAAAAACATGACCTATGATTTTTTGAATAAAAAAAATTAATATCAGTATTCTTAAATACATTTAATATAATCATATAATTAATAAATCGAATAACATAAAAAATATTTGTCTTCGAATTTTAATTTTGTACTTACCACAATAATAATAATAATAATAATAATAATAATAGTAGTAATAATAATAATAATAATAATAATAATAATAATAATAATAATTTAATTGTTTTTCTTGCTTACTCTTTTGTTAATGTTTTTTTTTCTCCGTATAATTTAATAATTTTTATTGTTTTGACAGAAATGACAATGATATTTTTTTTTTCCTTTTGTTAAAGTTTCTAGGGTATTTTTAGTCTTTCATTAATTATATGTTCTAATATTTATTGAATATTATCTCATAGGAATATATATAGGGAGAAAAAAACATGACCTAGGATTTTTTGAATAAAAAATATTACTATCAGTATTCTTAAATACATTTAATATAATCATATAATGAATAAATCGAATAACATAAAAAAAATTTGTCTTCGAATTTTAATTTTGTACTTAACACAATAATAATAATAATAATAATAATAATAATAATAATAATAATAATAATAATTTAATTATTTTTCTTGCTTACTCTTTTGTTAATATTTTTTTTTCTCTGTATAATTTAATAATTTTTATTGTTTTGACAGTAATGGCAATGATTTTTTTTTTCTTTTGTTAAAGTTTGTAGGATATTTTTAGTCTTTCATTAATTATATGTTCTAATATTTATTGGATATTATCTCATAGGAATATATATAGGGAGAAGAAAACATGACCTAGGATTTTTTGAATAAAAAAAATTAATATCAGTATTCTTAAATACATTTAATATAATCATATAATGAATAAATCGGATAACATAAAAAAAATTTGTCTTCAAATTTTAATTTTGTACTTAACACAACAACAATCATAATAATAATAATAATAATAATTTAATTGTTTTTCTTGCTTACTCTTTTGTTAATGTTTTTTTTTCTCCGTATAATTTAATAATTTTTATTGTTTTGACAGTAATGGCAATGATATTTTTTTTTTCTTTTGTTAAAGTTTCTAGGATATTTTTAGTCTTTCATTAATTATATGTTCTGATATTTATTGGATATTATCTCATATGAATATATATAGGGAGAAAAAAACATGACCTAGGATTATTTGAATAAAAAAAAATTGATATCAGTATTCTTAAATACATTTAATATAATCATATAATGAATAAATCGGATAACATAAAAAAAATACAAATTTACTTAGGTTATCTACAATTAAAAAATATACGGGTCATTTTCCATTTTGATTACATAGATTTTATCAATTATAATTATACTAACTAAATATTAAAATAATAAAATATAATACATATAAAAATAATCAATTTTTTATATAGATAAAAAAAACGCCGCATCGCGCGGGTATACCGCTCGTATGATCTAGAAAAAAACCCTCCTCTCTCGATCTCATATGGCTCGACTTCCTAGAGAACACAACCCTATTCGGTTACTATCATTGTCTTTTTTTCCTGTCTTAAGCCGTTGGATCATGAAGAACCCCGTCCTCCTTTCGCCGCCAGTTTTTTTTTTTTTCTTTCATGTTTTCATTTCATTTCAAAAATATTTTTTTTAAGAAATAAAATTTTATTTATTTTAAATTAAGTTTTTTTTGGTATTTTTAAATTATTTTGATAAATTGATATAAAAATTAAAATATTAATTTAATAATCATAATTAAAATTCAAGATAAATTGACTTTAAATTATATAATATAAATACAAAGTCAAACAAATATAATCTCAAAATTAGAAACACAATCACAAATTAATGAAAATAAGGAGGATTTTAAGGCGGGAATGACACACCCAGAACGGTACCGAGACGTTCCAACCAGAATTTAGCCGGTATTTCCGAAACGGGCTGGAATTAAAACCGAGATAAAAACAACGTTGTTTTGTCTCGGTTTTTTTAATGACACGGAATGCTCCGGCTGTTCCGGCCGGAACAGAACGGTATTGACAAACTTGCAAGAAAGTGTAATCACGATAAATTTAATTGCCATGAAAAGAATATTTAAATCGAATAATTTTTACATTTGAAACTGGATATGTTTATCATGAAAATATATTAAATTAATATATTTTTAAATTATTTTAACATACCAATATTAAAAGCTTTAACAAGACATTTTAATTATAAAAAAATACCATGTATTTCAATACAAAGCTTCATTCTTTAATTTAAGCTCATCATCTGCGTGGGCCCGTTTTTTTTTAGAAAGACAAATGCCGTAAAAAACAATCAAATGTTGCTTGTACATCCATAACTTCAACGACCCTTTTGTTTTCTCCAAAAAACTGGCCAGAGAATTAAATTTAATTTTATATGCGAAACTAATTTGAAATATCTATGAAAAACAAATTAAGGTATAAAATTAGGACATCTTAAATACAGAAACGATTTAAGAAAATGTAAATGGTGGTTGGATGACATTTTAACATATGATTTGAACATGTTTTTAATTAAAGTTTAAGGAGGTTGGGAATTAATCGTGGAGTTTGGTTAGCTTAAGGTCTCTGGATCTTCTAGGCGGAGTATAAATTTAATTGTCTTATTTATAGTTTCTGACCTTTCCATGTGAAATCATTGATGAACAAGGAAGATTATGATCCACGTTATCGGGAAATAATAAGAACGCTTGACCTTTCTTTTTCCAGAGTCCGTCTTGTCCATTTCTTGGCACAACTTTTTTTAACATAAAGTTTATTGTAAATAATCTTATGATGCGTAGAAAATAATCAGTGACATCAGATTAAGTATTTTTTAAATTTATTTAAAATAAAGAGAGATAGACAGATATGAGGAGAAAAGATATATAAATTTATATCTCATTAAAAATAACTAAAATAATTCCACTAGCTGAACAATATAAAATTTATAGTTGGTTCTGGTTGTTTTTTATTTTTTATTTTAAAATACTTTCTGGTTAATATTTGTTTTGTTTTTAAGTCAAAACAATTATTTTATAGGTGAATATATTCTTATCTGGTAACTGCTAAAATGCTAATAGTTACAACTCGGGTATTTTTTTTATATTTTTTTATTTAATTTATTGAAATAACGTGTCTGTGTATATTTCATTACCAGATTCAGCTTTTATTCCCCTTAAATTTTTAATTATATTTCATTTACTTTATTTAAATAACTTGCAAGTTGTTAGGGGAGATGAGCCCCTGGATTCGAATTTTAAAATAAAATCCTGAAGTCTTGATCAGGGTAGGTTATCATGATAGCTAGAATTTAAATCAAAAACCATAAACTCAGTGTGTTTTTGGAGTTATCCGAGTATTTTTTAAATCTAAAATTATATCAATAGAATAACTTTTTAAAAAATAAATATATTTTCCGAGATAAAAAAAATTCCATCACGCTCACAAACCAGCACGCTCCTGCTGGATTTCGTTTTCTTTTTTGGTGGATGGGACTTCCTGGGATATGGAAAATCTCAAGAACGTCACTCTTAAAGTAATAAGACATTTTGATGTGCAATAGGCTACAGCTATCGTAAAAGGAAATTCACATGTAATGTTGGTAATTCCGTTTCAAAAAAAGTTTTTTTTTTATTTTTTATTGTAAGATTATTAAAAACGTCACATGTGATGTTATTATTGTAATGGTGGGACTTCCATGTTTTTTTTTTTATCAGAGTCTAGACTTCACTATTTTATTTTATTTATTTATTTATTTATTTATTGTAAGATTATCTTATATTTATCAATAGACTACAAGTTTAACGGATTAAATCGGTTCATTAAGTATTTCTCTGTCATTTATTATTGAACTAATTTGAGATTAAATTTCATGATTTTTTTCATAGTTCCTCATCTCATGAATAGGGTTAGCCGGTTAATTTGAGTTGTGTCTCGTATTGTTTTTTCAATTGATTTTTTTTAATCTTTTCTTTTATCATTATATTAATTGAGATTCGAATTTTATAATAAAATTAAAATTTTTCTCTATTGGATTATTCTCGTTTCATGAGCCGAGTTGTGGGTTTGATAGTTAACCCTAGTAGGCTGACTCAAATAATTTTTTGGATTGTTTTTTAAGTTTTTTTTCAATTTCATCCTTCAATATTATATTTATCAAAAAATGAACTTTTTGATTTCTTATGATTTTTTTTTACGAGGCTATCATGATGCCACAGACTTAGTATACATATTGGCTAATTAACCCGATTGATCTAAATTGATTCAATATATTATTCTTTTAATGTCTATTAAAAAAATATCAGATTAATCATTAAATCTGTCTATAGAATTGTCAAGACGACCAAATCACATCAAATTAACATTTACGTGGTTCGGTTTGAAATTATTTTTACACATAAAAAACATTAAGATTTTATTTTTACATATGTAGTTATACTGTAAATATCTCTCATGCAATGACAGAGGCTCCTCCTCTCTAAATCCCGGAACCTTCCCCCCCCCCGACGCCGATTCTAAAGTCAGACACACTAGGTCAAGATCATCAAGTACGGAAACAAATACATTTCTCATAAACTGCAAACCCTAACAATGACATGCAAGAAGAAGTTCGGAAATTCTTCCTCGTCCACAAAGAAGCTTCCTGGTCGTGAGCTCGAGGTCGAAGGCAAACTTGTTTGACTGACGCCAGGCTCTCTTAAATGCCACGCAGAAATCAATAGAATTAGATGCAAAGTCTGACAAGGCCTTGTGATTATTATCGCACCTTTCTTTTCAAATTACGGCTGCTTTTTTCTTCTTCTCAACGTCTGAGAAATTTCCAATTAATTTCATTGTAAGGGAAGAAACTTCCCCATCTCATGCCATGCCTATAAATATCTTAATTCAAATATTTAAAATCTTAAATAAAATTTTGATTTTATACTATTTTAAACAAATTGATGAGGTTGATTTGATATTAAAATAGCTATGAACCCTCTTGAGAGGGGTAATTGAATCCCAAATGACCTTCTTAGATTTTTTTTATTTTTTTTAAAAAGAGCAATTCTGGGTGCTGAAACTATCATAAATAGTTCTAAAAATCATACCAATATCAATCGCTATCAAAATAAATTATTCAAGAGGCATAGTCTAGGTGTGGTCGCTGCTGCATTTCTCTCTTCCTTACCTGGCTATAAAATGTTCGATCAAAAAGGTCAATGACCACTTAATTTCACGCGTTTCCGACAATAAGTGGTTCATGCATGGTTAGTTTGACATGCAACTGTTTTTTTTTTCCAATTGTTTTTGTACTTATAAATTGTTCCACACGGATCTTAAAATCTATATTAATTTATAATCCAGTTGATCTATCAAGTCAGTCAAGTCAACTCCTACCCCGATTCCACATTAAACTTAAGTGAATTAGAGCCTTTTAGGAGAGATTTTCAAAGTGTTTTTCGTGTCGAAATACATTAAAATGATATTTTTTTTATTTTTTAAAAATTATTTTGACATCAGCACATCAAAATAATCTAAAAATATCAAAACATATTCATTTAAAATAAAAAATAATAATTTGAATTTCAGCAAAACGATGGTTTGGCCGCAGTGCCAAACGGGCTCTTAATCCTGTATCACATGTCACTCATTTTACCTAAATTACTAAATTTTATAGCCTCTTGTTGAATTATAACTCAAATCTAACTTTGAATTTTCAAATCTACTGACGACCACAGGAGCCAGCAGCTGGGGTTATAACAGCGCCTTTTAGTTCTTAGGATGACTACAGATATATGCATGCCAGCAAGAAATATGCAGTTTTTAGACACACATTTCTTCTAAAAATACCAGGTTTATTCGTTTATCTGAATTCATAAAATATATTTTTAGAAAGTGAGGTTTCGCGCCAAAAAAAAAGAAGAATTATGCAGGCAGCAGGGAACAAATGGTTCAAGTGAACAACTCAGTGAGTGTTGACGATGAAACTCGTCATCATGGCGGACTGGAAGTGCCATTACATGATCTAAAGCCGAAACAAGGAAAGTAATGTTATTTAAAAGGGATGGAAATGCTACACCTGGCCACTAGCTAGCGGAAAACACTGCTTAAAAAGTTGCAGGACTCCATCAGGACGACCCTGACTGCTAAGAAACTAATGATCGTTGGTAATTTGAGATTTGAATGACGAAATGCTGTTCAAGTTGTAACCACTTGAATCCGAATCATAGAAATACATTAAGATTGAGATTTTTCTTGTCTTGTTGTGTTGTCGTTTCGGATTAAATAAAGGCGATCCCAGCGCGATTCTTTGCTCAATGATGAAGGATGGGTATTTATTTTCTAGTCCTTTTGTTTTTAAATCAATTATAATTTAGCCCTTCATTTTTTTAAAAAAACTTTAACTTAATCCCTTGATTTTTTTTACCATTGTCTTCATGAAAATCCAATTAGACTTCCTCTAGACTTTCTCCTTTTAGGTCTTGCTATGGAAAATTAGATAACCAAACAGTATATCTGGGATTAAGAAAGATCATAAGATGTTTTATCGATACTTAAGAATTAGGTTATAAGTTATAACAAGACTAGTCTCTCTCTCTGACCTAAACAACTCCTTGGAAAATATATATTTTGGGTGGTAGCCAATGAAAATCACATCAATGACAATCCATATTTCCCTCTGCTTATTTTTGTCAACAATCCCATATCTAATTATTATATGTGATGTATTCAAAATTTCAAATAATTACAAGTTTAGATCTTTATGAAATAAGATTCATGGTTTTTTTCCCCATTAATCATTGAGATTTTTTTGTTTTTTTACTTAGGCATGCAAGTTTAGCTCTTGAATCTAAAAATTGATTTATAGTTATGTTTGGATTTCAAGTTGTGAAATTGTCAGATCTCTTGAGAGAAATGATTCTATAATTCCATATTTGATCTTGATTTAAATTTTTCTCATTAAAAAAGTCTGACAATGCATCTTGTTAACCTATTAACAAGTTAAAACAAGAGATCAAAAAATCTACCCTGTAGTTTTATATTGGCTATCTTCGTTTGAGTGTGTTGACAATGCTTATTAGTACCAATCAAATTACATCTTCTTATAAAAGGGACAAAGTTTTAGGTTTTCAAACATGAGGAACCAAATTGTAATATCGTCCAAACATAGGGGCTAATGATCATTTTCTTCAACAAGCAACCACGGGGCTCATCGATTGCATAAGGGAGCTGAACACGAAAGGCCAAAATAGGGGGTTGGTCAAGTGCAATCTGTCTCAAGAGCCTAATTATAAGAAAAATGAAGGGATTATTCTTTCCTCGACCCGCCAGCTAATTCCCACATGGCTATATCTCATGTAAATCAATCATATCTTGCCACCAGAACAGAGGTCGGAGCAGGAATTTAGTTTTACACGGTGGACTGCGGTGCACTTCCTTTTAGCTGAGGATGTTCAATAGACAACCTTAAAAAACACCAAGACAAAAGGGAAATAGTCTAAATTATCAGTATTATTGCCAAACCAAAGAAAGATGTGTTATGCTAGCCCAAACCCCAAAATGATTTCCTTTTCTTCCCCGAACAAGTTCTTTCACCAGGATCAAAGTCACCTGCTCTGAGAAAATTCATGGCTTGATACCATTTTGAACCACCATACGCGCACAAACATTGGAATATGTTCGAACTCCAGCAATGTTACTCCCTGTTTAGCTACTATATTCTAAGCACCTTCTGCCCTACTTGGTAAATAACTGGACCAAGGTAAATCTTGTAGTACATTACAGATTTCTTTACTGCAACAAATTTCGATTTCCCAGCCAAATTGTGGATCCAGGAGTTCTTTATTAATGCCCTAAAGTAAAGAATGAACCTAGTTCAAAATCCTTCACAGCCCCTTACTGCTTCATCAACTTCTTTACATGTGTCATCAAAGCAAAGCTAATGATCAGAGTTGCAGCAGAGGGAAAAGAAGAAAACATGGCCTAGTTACAAAATAAAGGACAACTACAAAAATCTAAGTTCCCAAAGAGAGAAACCATACGCGCATTCTTTCCAAATTTATCAACACACAGAATTGTTTCGGGTTTCAGTAACATTAGTTTTTGCCTTCCTCAACTTGGAATCATCGATATAATTCTGATATGTAAAAGATGCGAAACCCCAAACGGCCAGAAGCATAGCAATTATCTTCACACCATTCATCTTGTCATGGAAAACTATAACTGCAGCAATGGGAGATACAGCCAGGGCGACAGTACTTATGACATTGGAGAAGAGTGAAGATACCACAAAAATCAAACCCACAACACCAACTGAACAAACCTGCCATGTAACTGCCGTCCATACTAGAGTCAGCACATACGGAACACTTCCCTTACCAAAACTCTGCATTTCTCCATGCAGAGTCTTCCATTCCCCGCTACCAAAAAGACCCGCAACAGAAACACAGGTGGCAACAATAGATGTGAAAATCTGCATTTCTAAAACCACAGAAAATGTTTCCTTTTTCAGGACCTTCTGAAACGAAAGCTGCATGAGTGACAGCAAAAGAGAGTAAATTGAGGAAGCACCAAGAGTAGCAAGGAAGCCAAGGAAGTACTTCCACTTAGAGACTCCTGATGGACCTCCCGAATCGTCATTGACAGCAATCAGAGCAGATGAAAAGGAGAGAATAATCACAGAATTGAGAATTAAAGCTGTGAACTTCTGAGAATTGATGAAGTATGAGAAGACGGCGTTAAATGCTAACTGGGACGCACAGATTAGAGAATAGGTTGACGCAGATAGATACGACAGCCCCAAAGAATACAAATAGTTATCACCGGCTATAATCATCCCAAGAACGATGTATATCAAGGCAAGTGTTCTAATTGGTGGAGACGAAGAGGAAGAGGCTAAAGGTTCGTCATCTGAAGGAAGCAGGAAGAGTGGAATGAAAAGAATTGGAAAACCAGCAGTCTGAACAACAGTTGCCATCCATTTACTATTTCCACCCTGATCATAATAAAATCTACCCAATAGGACTGCAGCAGACTGTCCTGCGACGAGGAAGAAAATGTTGATTGCCACCAAGAGCCACCATTGCCAGCGCTTAAGCTTGAATAACGGTGAATGTAGCGCTACGGTATTTTCAACCTTGTTCAAGATTGGCTCTTCATTATCTGTAATTGGTTAAAAGTAGTAGAAAGTTTGAAGAACAGGAGAGAAAAAAAGATAAAATCTCTTGATCATTACTCAACAAATTGTAATTTTCAAAATTCTATTCTCATACAGAAACGAGTGAGTTTTACTGTCATAAGCATCCTTAAATTAAATTATCTAAAAAACCATGCCCATTAAACATCATCAAATCAATTTATCATACACTGTGAAAATTAAAAGAACAGTCACTAAGTAATCAATGAAACGTCAACTTTATGGTTGAGACTAATTCATACAAACAAACAGCTGCTCTATTTATAAGCCTTTCCTCAGTCACGCAGAAACGAGAATCCAGCACTGAATATCGTTCTCACTCGATCCATCACCAACTATTTTTTTTTTTTTTAAAAAAAAATTCTAGACATAAAAAACTCAATACACGCATATGTCAGCCCTGTAACACACGGACTGAATCAAACTGAACCGTATATAGACAGTGCCTAATCTCTGTAAGCATGACCATCGAGAGAGAAACAAAAACGTAAAAAGGGCTACAAATTGAGCAAGAGAGATACCTGCCATGTTGTCTATCGTTGCTGGAGATTAATTGTAATTGAAGGTCTTCTTTTGCTGTTTAAGGAAGCAAAAACAGCAGAGGCAAATGGGTTTTTGACGACCAAGAAACCGATAACAGAGCCCTGATCGTCGATTCAGGCGGCGGTCTCAGTTTGTTGTCGTTTCTGGAACAAGTTCAAACGTTGTGGTGGATGCTTCGACGATTCGATCCCGATTCTTATTGTGGACCAGCGACTTTGCTACTTCATTTATCTGATGGCGTTAACATGGATTCTGTCGCACGGCCTGCACAATTTTAGTGGGAATTGATTTTTATCACATTATTATTTACAGTTGTCTATGAGCTGTGGGTCAGCTCAAGCACGGAAGCACCCATATCTATGGAGGTCTCTTCTCATACATACATACATACATACATACATTATCAAAACAAAATCAACGAATTTATTATCGGGAATAATATATTATTTTCAACAAGATTCGTTAACCAGTTATTCTCGGATGGATCGATTAAAAGTATTTTTTTTTTAAGAAAAAAACACTTTAATACAGTAAAATCACTAAACTATTTTTCAAAGCAGGATATTTTAGTTTTGTTTTAAGACACGGTAGGATAATTAAATTATTATTGAATGAAACAAATTAATTGATGTTAAAAAATACGCTTATAGTTTCATCTTATGGGCAGTTAAGTAGTTTAATAAATAAATAAGTAGTTTTATTATTATTATTATTTATTTTATTTAAAATAATTTGTAAAATTAAAGTTTTTATTTTAATTTCATTTTTCAAAATGAATACAGTTACAGAAATAAATTTCAATGAATGTCGGACTTGAAAATTCTATTAATCTAGATTTGGAGTTTAAATTTGCAAACTACCAAATAGGCCCTACGCCATAATCCAATGAGATTTGCAGACTGTTTTTTTAGTCTTGTTAAGGGAAAGTTATCATGTCAGCTAGAAATTATATTTAAAAATCACAACCTCCGTGAGAAATAGCATTCCTTGTATTTCGTTTTTTAGTTGGTATTTAATCTTACAAACATCTGTTTTTTTTTTATTATATAGTTAAAAAAATAAATAAAAAATTATTGAACACAATAAAGTCTATAAACCAGGTTACAACCTTGGTTGTTTAACTTTAAAAGGTTATGATTAGGCTTTATAATTTGTTAAGGTTATGTATAGGTTTTATAATTTGCTATAATTGCATAAAGAATTCTCAATCTATTTAATTAAATACATATATAAAACCATAAATCTACAAATAAGATATTTTATGTCAAAACAGACTTATGAAATGTTTCCATATTCATTTTTTGGCGTCGAGAGAAAAAAACTTTGGCTGGTAACATAGGGAATCAAATTACTAGTAGAAAATTAACTCTTCAGTAGGTAACCCATTAACAATAACTTGAGATTAAGAGATTTGTCTCTATTGGGATCTCAAATTCGAGTCCTATATTTGCTAATACGATGATCACCAGAATTTTATATGATCATTAACTTCAGGATCGTGAGATTAGTTGAGGTACGCGTAAACTGACCCGAATATCCATATTAATAAAAGAAATTACTAGTAGAAAAACATGTTATGTAGCACCTACAACCAAGGTAGTCAAAATCGCGAGCCAACTCGCAAAATCGTACGATTTTGCGAGTTGGCTCCGAAAACCTGGTTGAACCGGTAGAAAAACCGAACCCGGTCAAACTCGGTTAAACTCGTAGAAAAATCGTTCAAAATCGTAGAAAAATCGTAGAATAATAATAATAATAAAATAATAATAATAATTAGCATAAAAAATAGTTAGCATAAAAAATATTTTTTAAAAAATCCTATTAATTTAAGATAATAAATAACATTAATTAATTTATATTTCACATCAACAAAATATTTATTTTTAGTTTGTTAATTTTTACCTAATGAAATTCTATGGACATAATTGTTTTGTAATGTATTTTTCAATTATTTTGAATCATGCATGAACCTTAACTAATGAAGTTTTATGGCCATAATTATGTTATATTATATTCATTAGGTACTTTATACGGGGGAGGAGGGGTTATAATAATAATAATAATAATAATAATAATAATAATAATAATAATAATTAATAATAATAATAATAATAATTAGCATAAAAAATAATTTTAAAAAAATCCTATTAATTTAAGATAATAAATAACATTAATTAATTTTAAATACAACAACCATAAAAAAATATACAATTACTTGAAAAACATAAAATAAATAGTTTAAATTTCAAATCTCAAATACTGTGGGTCTTTTAATTATATTTAAATTCATTTTTTAAATTTAAATATAATTAAAAATAATAATTTTTGTACGGACATTTTATGATCTTTCTACGATTTTACGATCCGATCTTACGATCCGATTTTTCGGAGCCCTTTCCGATCCGTGTTAAAATCTCGATTTTGACTACCTTGCCTACAACAATCGATAAAAATATATTGCAATGTAAATGTGACTAATATTTCGTGGCAATGTCACCTCTTCGTCTAAAACATAAAAAATAATTTTAAACACAAAAAAAACAATTTTTTTCAAGAATATATATTTTTTTCCTTTTCCAAACGCCCCCTTATATTTGTACAGATTGGGGCTTAATATTTCGTGGTGGATAGAAAAATTAAAAATATTACATGCAAATTGACCGAAAGCCTTTAACCATCACTGCAATTTAATGGACGGAGAGGTGACATTGTCTTAACATTCAGGGTAAGATTGAGAAGATAATAAGATCCTGGGCTGAATTAATAATAGTATAATATATCAGGGGCTAGATCACGAGCTTCTTACATTTAACTAGTTTGCAGTAAGAAAAAAACCAAGTGAAAGAGAGATTGAAGGAAATGGCACTGAGAGCAGCCGTGTTACGCCACGTCCGGGTGGCGGTGCAAACCCGTGGACTCGAATCAAATCCATGGTTTCCGTCCGGTTCGATCCGGTTAATGTCGTCACATGATGACCATCTAACCAAGGAAGAGGTGGCCGACAGAGTCCTCTCTGTTATCAAGAGCTTCCCTAAAGTCGATCCTTCCAGGGTTAGGACTGATTTCAATTTCGTTTTAGATTTAATTTTTATAATTCCTGTTGATAAGCTATCATATAATAAACTCTTTGAAGATTCCTTTTGCTTCTAATTGAATTTATTACCTTTCAGAATCCTTGCAAGAAATTAAATAGAATAAAATCTATATGAGTTAGAGGATGATAGGATGTTTAGTATGGATTTCTGGTATTTGTTGCTGATTCTTGATTTTTCTTATCTTGATTAAGATAATACACCCAAAACTGTTCGAGATTTATTTTTTTGTCTGTCTTGGTTTCTTCAATCAAATACATTTCCATCTCTGTACTTTTGTCAAATGACACTAACCAAATTCAACATAACTGTGTATTTGTGTGTGCCAGTCCGGTAACCCTAGGATTTAATGACTTTTGATTTGTAATGTGGTAGTCGGATACGATATTGAAGTCATGTTTTCTGGGTAGTGTACAAAGCTCGTATCCATAATTTTGACATCCCAACAAGAAGAAACTGTTAGGGTTTCAACTTTCAAGTGTCTAACTACCCATATAAACATTGCGGATAAGCGTGTTGCATCTCGGAGAGTATTATTTCCACTGAGGTAGTGTAGTTTGTTTGTTACCTGAGCTAGTAGCTCACTCACAAACACATAACCCTTCTTGATCTTTATAATGTTCATCATGTGAGTGTTAACCTCTGGTAATCTCCTTGCTCCTCCCAGACAAGAAAAAAATGTTCCTTTTATTATTTTTATTTTTGTGAATGATTTAAATTTCATTTGTTGAAGAAGAAAGCAGGAGCCACTCCTCGCTATGAAACTTTACATCAGCAAACAAATGGAAGCTAAGCTGACTCCCAATTGTAGCAGATAGAAAATTAAGTAGTAGGCTGGCTAATAGCAGCTCCACAAGTGTTGAATTCTACAGTCTATTATTGAGAGAGAAGAGAATGTAATGCAAAATAAAATTAGGTGTGGGTTCCGTAGCAGAGTGAATCTGGGACCTTTTTCTATCCATGAGAAATACATAAAAGCACTCCAAGAGATAATTCTTCTTTGCTCCTTGCCCCTGATTGAGACTCATGTTTGTTACTTGGCCTCTCAGTTACTATGTTAACTTATATTTTAATTTTCTGTACTGAGCTTAAAATCACCTGTGCAATCCCAATCCATGTGTCATGCTGAATTGTGGCACTCTTGTTATGCTTGTCTTTTTTTTTAAAATCAAGCATCTTCATTTCCACACATGGAAAATATTTTACTAATGTTGAATTCCAAGCATATATCTGCAGGTGACTCCAGAAGTACATTTCCAGAAAGATCTGGGACTGGATAGCTTGGACAACGTGGAAATTGTAATGGCTCTAGAGGAGGAGTTCAAGCTTGAAATTCCAGACAAGGAAGCCGATAAGATTGACTCTTGTAACCTTGCCATCGAATACATTCATAACCATCCACTGTCCAGTTGATTTGAGCATCTGGTTTTTCTCCCTGAATTTCATGGGAAAAAATGACATTCTGTCTTGTTTGTTTTACTTCATCAGTGTTTGTATGGACTGGATCCTCATGCTGGGCTGAAAATAATCCTAGTCTGTCTGGTAAGAGTAGTCAGAACTGGCATTTGACTTTATTATGCTTCAATCGATCACCAGCTTCCATTTGTGAGGAACCACTCTGATTGCGAAAAATTTCATCTCCCATTTAGACGATCAAGTTTCCTCGTGTTTCCTCTGTTCACGGCTTCTATTATGCGCTGCACTGTTCTTTTGGTGGCTATTTTTCAATTGAAGGGACTTCTCTGATGCATGCCTCTTTTCCTTGAAATTATAACGCTTTACTTGAGCTTCCTTGCGATAATTTTTTTCCCGCTTGTATTTAGGGTCGCAATCATTGGTATTGTGGTACATTGTTCTCGAGGATAAATAGTTTGAAAACACCATCGCCATTGAGGGGCTGATGCACTGTTGAAACTACTTTCATATATACAATTATGAGCTTTTTGACCCCCGTGTTGATGTGGGAAGAAAGAATTTACTACAGGGTGCAATCTCTATTGAATGTTTGCTGCATCCTTCGACTAATGAGGCCATGTTTGCCAATTTTTTTCAGTGCACACAGTACCTTTACCATGATTTTTCTTTTGAATTTGACCAGTTGCGTTATATTGGATGTGTATTCGTGATCACATGGACTTGTCATTGGTTTTCATCCAATGGAAGTCTGATGGCCGTCCACCCTCTCTTACTGGATGAGATTCTTTGCTGCAATATGACAATCATTTCATGGATGAATTTTTCCACTACATCTACAAAATCATATTTGGTGGATCTTGCTTCATCGAAAGGCAAAACTTCCAGCTTTCTTATTCTCTTAGACCAAATATTTGCAATGGGGCGCCGTGTGGAATGAGGCCTCCGGCCTTGTTCCAATCGTCAGCCTGTGAAGCAGCCGGCAGCTGTTACTGGCAACGAGTGATTCTCTCCTATGCTGTCTTTTGATTGTTCAACTTTCCTAGGATTCTCTATGCTCTCTTTTTAGTTCAACACGAATAAATTCCTTCAATCACAGGAAGCGAAACCGACAAGAAGCCATCGAACTCCAAAGTCCAAACAATTATAACTATTTAGAAGTCACTTTTTCTTGAACTTTTGCTTAAAAACATATAAGTAATCATTTTATTACATGTTATAGTTAATAGAAGAAATGGAAATAAAAACAATCACAAAGACAATACACGTCGCGTCAATAAATATTTAACAGATGACCAAACACAAAAGAATATCGAAAAATCACCCGTTAACATCAAGAAATTAAGGAACAAGGATTAACAATGATAAAACCTTAATCTCCAACGTACAGATTAAGAAAACCAGTTAATGGAGCATGCTGATGACCGCAAGCACTATAGCAGACAGCTGAAAAGTATCATTATTTCTTTTTGTTAATGGTGAAACTGCGCCTTCTCTCTCCTTGAATCCATCTTCACAAGTCGTGGCGGCGTCGATAACTGAACTTACTTCAATATTGGCATCCTCATAATGCTTAGACTTGAAATCTTTCATGGCCTGCTTGAGGGTAGGGATGGCATCAGAATAAAGCTCAAGGCAGTCATTTAAGCATGCCCTCATGAAGGGGTCCCATTTTGTGTTCTTCAAGAGCTTCTTCACGTAGTACCTCGTGTTGGTCACGTTGGATTTGGTCAACTTGATGGACATCAAACCAAGATCACGAAGATCAGCACACTGGCTACGATTGACTGCTTGAAGAGAAGTTAAACAGAAGTTGTAGCTCAGGTTCGGATCATTTTCTGCAAGTTTCCTGCAAGTTTCAGGGACGAGATCCTGAGCAATATCGGCATGGAAAGTACTGAAGAGTAGAGGGAGGAAGAGGAGGAGGGGAAAATAAGAGAAGCTGGGCATCTTTTTCGTGTTGTGGATGATAGGATCAACTAATTAATTGCGCTCCTGAGATGTAAATATAGGTGCAGTTTTATATATAGTTTCTTAAAAGAGATCAAATGACAGGCGAGAGAAGGACTTAGCAGTTCATCTTACTAGCTTCCGAGTTGTAAACGGCACGTGTAGATTATCATCTCTTATTTTTTCCCCTCCCTTGTAGATAATAGTAAACTAGTAATGGAAGCATTGTTTTGTCAAAATCAGGCTGGATATCTCACCTGATTTATAATTTAAGTCATAAAGCTGTTAGGTTAGCGTATAGATAAACGAATTGTCCCTGAAGTGTGGCGTGATGGTAAAGAGCTTGAGATTTGCACAATAAATTTCAAATTCAAGTCAGGGCATACATCTCTTGTAAAAACTTGGAATAATTAGAGTTTTACTCGCTCACTTAGACCCACAAAACATGCTTTCTAGGAAATGAGATTTACTGGAATTCAAAAAACAAAGT
The DNA here is from genome assembly GCA_009078335.1 of Salix brachista. Taxonomy (NCBI): domain Eukaryota; kingdom Viridiplantae; phylum Streptophyta; class Magnoliopsida; order Malpighiales; family Salicaceae; genus Salix; species Salix brachista. Next base: position 2,717,087 of record CM018585.1, read on the forward strand.
TAGCGGTGTGTATATATATATGTATATATATATATATATATACATATATATATATATAAAAACAATATTATTTTAGTTTTTTTTTTTTTTAATTCCTTGGTTATTCATTTCATTGGGGGTACAAATCTATTATCTTGAGTATAACCAATAAGATAAACATTAAAGATAATAAATAAGAATTCTTGAAGAGATGGCAGAGTGAAGGGTGATGGAGAATCTGGTAACTGTGTTCTGCAACAATTAATGTAGCGTGGAAGATACATGCAACGAATTATTCTTTAAAATAAGCAAAAAGGTTCAGAAACACATGCAAGAAAAATGCAGACTCGTTTTCCAAAACATCGCAGCATGATGATTACTTCTTTCGGAGGCAATGCTTCTGCAAGCCTCTCACCTTTTTTATGAGATATGCCCATAAAATAGCGTCACGCCTGTAACAGATCAGGCCCCAGCACCTTCAGTATGGGCAGCCCTAGTTATCGGAACATGAAGATCCGGTGACCCGTCGAGCTAAGATCCGGTGATCAACGGTTTTTTTATTTATAAAATTTGTCTAGAAATCATGATTGGTGTGATTCTACATGATAAAACTAGCTTGTGAGTTAATTCAGAGCATTATATATTGTCCAGATAGAATGTTTGGCTGCTGATTTCTGGCTTACTTGAACTCACGTCTCAAGCAACAGGAATGCTTTCCTCGTTCGAGTTCGAGTTCGAGTCGGAGCTTATATTTTTATATCATATCTCAAGTTCAAATAAAAATATATATCTCATTTAAAAATTTAAGAATTTGAGACAATCGAGATTTTAATGATTCATTTATATTTATAAAATAAACTTTTCAAGAATACGGTTTACTCAAATAAAAAGATAAAATCGGGAGCGCTTTCTATGTCAAGGAGAAAGAAAAAGAAAAGAACTCCATTAACAGCCACTGTTGTTGGCAAGTCAATGCAGTGAGTGTAAATATAAAGATAAGTTCGGAACTATAAAGTTGGCGTTTGCTTTAGGTTTTGGAGAATTAGCTTACAAGTAGCATATACAGCCACCTCTTATCCACTAGTTGCCACCAAGGAACATAAGATATTTATAAATTATTAATTAAGTTTTTTATATTTAATCAATACTTATTATTTATTATTAATTTCAATCAATAATATATATATATATATATATATATATATATATATATATATATATTATGACAATATTAAAACATGTGCGCGTGTGTATGTTATGACAATATTAAACTTTATAAATATCTTAATTAATAATTTTTTTTAAAAAAACTTTATTTTGTTTTTCAAAGAATCGAGCGAGGTTCCATGGAGAGAGGTGGGTGTGTATATTTTTGCAGCGGGAGAGGAAGCTGTCTTTAAAGCAAAACAAAAAAAAGAATGCTGGGCCGAAGACTGAATTTAGATTTCATGAACACAATCCAAAAAGAAGGCCCAAAATATCTATTTTCTGGACTTCATGTGACCAAAGCCCGAAGATCTTTCAGCCCAACAAGTGTCCCTCTGTATCCATTACACAACAAAATCAAGTTAAAAAAAAGAGAGGAGAGGAAGTGCCTCCGCCTAGGAAAATCCACCACAAACCCCAAACAAAACCCCTCCCTACTGTCTCCTCACCCGTTCCTCGTTTCAAAACAAACTAGCGAGCAACAACACAGATAAGGAAATAAAAAACTCCACCACCAACTCACCAAGAAATGGCTAACTTGAGGACGGCTATGGACTCAGCATTCTGGGACCAGCCCATTTCTTCCTCACAAACCCTAGAAGGTTGTGCTTACTCCATTCCTGGAGACCCATTTCCTCTTGAAGTCACCAGAGCCAGCAAAGCTCTTAGAGTTCAACAACTCTCTCTTCTAGGAAATGGCTTCCCTCTTGGCACCATTCCCTCCTTTTCTCCTACTTCAACCAAGGACCTCGGTTCTTTTTCTCTCCAGTCTCTCTTCCTCAAACTCACCAACCATAACGGGTAAAATGATTGCACAAAGTCCCCTTCTGTTTTAGCTTACTTCTTTGTTACCAATCGGTCTGATGATTTTGATTGTGTTTTTCGTGCAGCTGGCTAGGATTGATTGGCCAATTTAGACCGAAGAAGCTGATTTCTTCTATCAAAGGAGAATTCACTAATGCTGATGAATTTGAATGGCCTGCATTTAAAGATGTAGCCAAGCATGTTTTTGACAAGTCGATTTATTCTCTTGGTTTCTTCTCACAACTTTCCTTGTCTTCATCTTCTGTGTTGCTAAGCACAGAAAGGCATGGTGACAAGAGGAGACCGCGCTACAAGATGATGCTCTGGCATGAGGTTTTCCTTTTATTCATTTCATTGTTCATATTTCTATTCTTTAAATTGAGTAGATTATCTTGCAGACATGTCGGATTTTTTAAATCCCATTTTTATATACATATAGGTGGACATCTTGTCTTGCAAGGCTAAATAGTTTTTCTCGCTATGTCCCAAGTTAAGGATTTATCTTAGAATCGTTGATTTGAGTTCTTGTTGTCGAAAGGGTATGCCTTCAGGGAATTTAAAGTGCAAGGTTGCTAATTCTTGTTGAAAATTTGGTTGTAGATAATGAACACACAGATACAATGTGGCTGTGGAACCTGTATAGTGTATGGTAGTTCTATTATGAGATCTCTAGCAAATAATCAACCAAACCTTGAAATCCAAAATTAGAATTGGTGATTCTGATCACAGATTGCTTGCTCTGGGGCTTTTAGCTTGTCATGCATTCTGCATTGATAGACAGTTGCCTTAACCTTGTTGTTTTAACATGTGATTTTACAGCTTCCTGATCATGATATAACTTTGGAGGCTTCATGGCCTGGGCTATTTCTTGACCACAAAGGGAAATATTGGGACGTTCCCGAGTCAATATCCTTAGATATGTCGTCCCTTCCCTCTAAATCTGGGTTCCGATACCGCTTTGGTGTGCACAAAAATGGTGGTTATCCCCAACCTGTTAACACCTTAAATGGTGAGGTACCTTGTGCTTTGATGCCTGGATTATGTGCAAAGGCTGCCTTTTCTTATGAAAAGAGCAAGGATTTTTGGAGGCATAAAGACGAAATTGATGATACCGCGGAGAAGACAGACAAGGGCAAGGTTTGGCGTCCATTTGATATGCGCCTTCAGGAACCTCATGCAGCGATATCTGGGATTATTGGTATGTCACTTCATTGTATGGGGTAGCTCTTTTTTACTGATTAACTCGGAATTCTTGTTTTCTTCTTATTCAAATCTGGTCACTACAGTCTTCTACAGCTACTGTAGCTTCTAGCAAAAAAAAAAAAAGATTACCACCCTCTTCAATTCTTCCCCCACCCCCCTGCGCAATATGAAATGCTGTTCTTCGTTCTGTTTATGGACACTTTTTTCTTTCTTTTGGGTGGCCTATGCACAATCAGTAATGCCACTCACTTGTGCTCCCTCCCTTGATCATCTGAGAACTTAAGTGGATGAAAGCGTTTATTTTTCATGGAGGCAGGATGGAAAATGTTGCACCTGAAACTTAATATGGAAATTAGGAGGTGGCTGCCTTGTTTGCCATACAGTAGTAAATTGGAACTGGTCATATGGACTCATGATTCATACAAATTACTTGTTCTCCTTTTGAAAGAAAGTTCTGCTTTGCAATTTGTTATTGGCTTCTTATTGTACTAATATTTGTATTAGGCGGCACCTCTGCGGCCTGGTTTGGGGGCAGTGAAAGCTCCCCATCTACAGAATTGCATGTTGATATGGACACTTCAATTAGTACAAAGAAGAGAAGTCCATTAAATGCCGATCTGTTTGGCTCAGTATGCTATACTTTTCAGCACGGGAGGTTTGCTAAGCTATATGGTGATCTAACCAGGGTAGATGCTCGCCTGGATATCTGTTCAGCTTCTTCTCTTGCTAAAAGGGTTTACAATATTTTCAGACGTTCTTCCTTTAGCAATGCAGACAATCCACTGTCTTCTCCCAAGCTTAGTCTGATCCTCCAACAGCAGGTACTTTTTGATTTTTAGAACCATCGGAGATCCAGTTAAATGTTTTTTTTCTAAGATTGGATGATTTGAACTTTCAATCACCAAATCTAGGTCAGAAGTTTTTTAAAATTAATCCGAGGCTCCAGAAGACACTCATAATGACAGTATTATTGCATACAATGATGCGAATGGGCTATAAACTTTTGGGAAGTGGTAAAAACTTAACAGGAATTTGTCATACCCGGCAAAAAGGTCTTCCCTATGTACTGTTCTTAATGTAACAACATGCTTGTTGCAGGTTGCAGGTCCAATTATGGTTCGGGTTGATTCAAAGTTTTCACTTGGTTCTTCCTCTGGGAAACAAGGCCCACATGTCGAGGATCTCATATGCAGCTTGAGTTACTCATTGAGGCTTTTACGCTCTGGGAAGGTTGTTGCTTGGTATTCTCCAAAAAGGAAAGAGGGGATGGTTGAGTTGCGCTTGTTCGAGTTTTAATTCATTCTGTATTTTTTTTGTCATATGAATGCTGTCTTGAATACACTTGTTTTTTTCAGGAAAATTTTTATTGCAGAAAGCAAAAAGGCCACTCTCATTTCATCTTCGTATTTTTCGTCATGATATAGAGTGGAGTGGGGAGGGGAATGTGAGCCGTTACGTTATTGTGAATTTATACAATTCACCATAAATAAGTGATGAAAGTCTTGAGTTTTGTGCTTTTAGCCAAACTCCTCAAACGCCAATTTCTAGGCACTTAAATTCCGGATAAAAATTTGCCTTTGATTGCCAATTTTTTTCAAAACAAGAAGTCATGATCTTTAACCTTAGTAGTAACAATTAAGGTGCTCGATAAAGAAATGTCAATCAGAACTCAGGGTCGTCAACGTCATCCATTAATGCAATATATTATTAGCTAGCCGAAACAAAAACTCCCATTTTTTAAAATATCGAAACAGCACTGAACAATGAACCCCTAAATCTAGAGTTTACTTCAATACAGACAGTCTGAAGATCCCATGTAACTTGACACCGACAGGAGCGAAATGGACATCCATCGTTGTAGGGAGTTGGTCTTTTCAAAATTGGCAGAAATGTAGACATATCACTCCACGACGGCCAGCAAATCACCAGCCTTGCAAAAGCAATGCTTGGCATCTGTTCCCAAATCAATCTGCACAGTTTCATCAAGTCTTATAAACACATCCAGGTACAATTAGCAATACAGTGGGCATAATGACCATTATCTCAACGGTCAGACTTGTCAATTACAGCAGAATCAGTGTTACACCTACAAAGGTTAACAACTCCGGGAGGAGATGGTCATACCCTAGGCAGATATAAAAACCATTATCCCAATGGTGAGACTTGTAAATTACAGTAGAATCAATGTTATACCTACAAAGGTTAACAACTCCGGGAGGAGATGGTCATACCCTAGGCAGATATAAAAAAACATCTGCGAATTCTGAATAATCACATAGAATAAAGGCATGCGCCTAACTGGATTCTACAAAGATACAATGTTTCAATCTGGAGAGAAGAAAGAATTTGTATTGCCTGATTACATGGAAGAACACGTAACAAAAATAGCATTTGCCATGCTCCACTGTCTAGATGATGCCATACTATACACAACAACATATTCACTCAACAAGAAGATAATTTTTTACGAAATTAACTCCAAGATGTATAGATATTCTAGAAGTTGCAAGAAAGCAAGCATTTTCATTCACCAAGCCACAATAATCAGGTGATAAAATTCAGCAGGTCAGGACAGAAGGCATATGCTCACATGGAACCTGTTTTTGTGTGTGGTTTGATATTTATTTTATAGCACTCTTTCAACATATTGACCCGACAGATTCAAGACGCTGTCTTCCAGACATTCAAAGGGGATTTGATCCCCATACAAACAGGTAGCTACAGAAGCACACTCAGTGAATTCACATGTGACATGCAAGTCTTCCAAACAGTAATGCCACTTACCTCATAAGCATTGATGTCCGAGAAAAGAACCTGCAAAATAAGGTGTCCTTCATGAAATCACAATAGTTTTAGGAATGAAAAATCTCCGGGAATAGCAGAATTAACAGCATTGAAAGTAACAACATGGGCTGATCATATATGAACCAAGAATAACTTATTTACCTTCTTCCCAGCCTTCACTTCCCCAGCCTCAGCACCAACAGACAGAACCTAAAACAGAAAACTCAAAATATAATGCAAACAGCAAACAAGAATCAATTCATCCATCCTCATAAGCACAAGAATGGGGCATTGTGCATAATTCATACCTCCCCCATTAGATAACGCTCAAATTTAACAGCTGATTTGGGCAACAAAACACCACCGGATGATTTCTACAATACAAAACTCACCAACCAGCATTAATTTTTATAAAAATCGGGATATTTACAACATAGGGAAATGCTTTGTAATGGCATCAAGACATAAATTGAAGCAAAGACGAAACCCCATTACCTCAGGAAGGTCCTCGAGACGGATAAGAACTCTATCAGCTTGTGGAACAACCTACAGGCAAATACCCACCATATTAAAACTAAATCCAAAGCTTAAAAAAAGATAAAAACTAAATAAAAAGAAAAAAGAAAAACCTTAGTGGGTTCCCATTTCTTGGAAATTGCATTAATTTTCAAAGAATTCCTCTTCAACCCTGGTAAATAAATAACAAGAAACAAATTTAGCGGAAGAGAAATACGATGCACATTAATTTTTCCTGCAAGAAAGTAGATAGAGAGAACAACAACCAGCGAGTTTGAGTTGCGAGAGAGAGGGAGCGTTGATTTTGTTTACCGACAGGAAGGGTCTTGTTGCTGGTACAGTAACAAAAGTAGAAGCCATGGCTAGATAGACAGATAAGGCTTTGGCTTTGCAACGGTAGAAACAGAGAGACCAAGAGTTTAGCAGACAAGGGACTGTTTGGCACAAGACTTGTGTCTAAACCCCTCTTCATATAGATGCCCTGACACGTGCTCTAGGGGGGGGCTCATTTTTGGTTCCTGACCAAATTACGAATAAGGCCTAAATATTTTGATTTTTATCGATCTTAGTCCAAAGACAATCCACCTATTGTTGATGGAAACTAAAATAAATTTGTATAAATTCATCAAGTATTTTATTTAAAGATTAAAAAAAAAACTCCAATATATCCTTAATTATATTCTTATCACAAAAAATATAGCTTTCTTTTTAATACAAGCTTTTTGAAAGGAAGGGGGGAAACATAAAACTTACAATAATTTGATACTAAAGCTGTCTTTAGGGTGAGTTAGGGTTTATTTTAAATATTTGATTGGTTGAAATAATTGGTATCCCATAAAGATTAAATGAAATAATTTAAACACCGTTAGAAGCATGGAAGGTTGATAATTTTAAGGTGATGTCTGGAGTGAAATTGGAAAAAGAAAACGATTTAGGATATAACTGATAATATAGTAATATATTAAGGGCTAAATCGAGGTTCCTATTTTAAATTTCCAATCGCCGGAGTTCTAGAGGGTTCTTTTCTTTTCTTTTTGTTACATTTTTCTGTTCCAGGATTGAGAAAATAAAAACGTTCATGTTGTTTTACAAATAAAAGAAATTTTCATGATGCCGTAGTTAAATCTTGATCTTACAATTCAAATTGGTGGCTAGGATTCTGCTAAATAGGTTTTTATTTAAATTAAATATTCTAAAAACATTAAACAAATAGAAAATAAAATATTTAGATTTGGAATTTATCATTCTCTTCCTCTCTCAGCTACAAAATTAACGGGGGGAATTAAGGGGCTGCTAGACTCTTAGGACTTGTTTGACATAAAAAAAATGATTATTATTTTTTATTTTAAATTAAGCTCATCATGTGCTCTACCAGTGTCCTCGGTTTGATTAGCATGGTGATCTTTCTCCTGTTTTTCTTGACGAATGGAGCTGTTTCAGTTGACTATGGAGCAGCACTTGCTAAATCTTTGTTGTTTCATGAAGCTCAGCGCTGTGGAAAAATTGCCTCAGAACCAGAGGGTGCAATGGCGTGGAGATTCTGGGCTTAGAGATGGCAGCGAAGCTCAAGTAATACATTATATATAAAAACATTTTATTTTTGTTAATTAAAAAACTGGACACATGAATTATTATTTATTGTATACAATCAATAATCAAATTAATCGATATGGGGTGATTCAATTTGCGATAACAGATCGATCTAGTAGGAGGATACTATGACGCAGGAGATACTGTGAAGTTCGGATTTCCAGTGCTTGCATGGAGTGCTGTCGAATTCCAATCCCGACTAAAAGCCAACCCTCAGCCAGAAGTCCTTCATGGTGAAGCAGGTGAAGTGATTCGGATCATGCTTGTTGATTCGGATCATGCTTGTTGACCAAATCAGGTCAAATTCCATACTCAAATCATATCAAAAAATTTATGATGGTGAAGCAGGTGATGGTGATTCGGACCATGCTTGGTGGGAGAGATCCGAGGACATGACCACTCCTGGCCCTTCTGATGGAAAACGTTCCATCGAACCCGTGATGGATTTTTAATGAAATTGTGAGGGAGGGATCGAGCAGCAATGTTACAGAGATTTCACCGTCCGAGAAGGTACGGCATAAGAGACGGGAACAAGAACCTGATGACAGGAACCGAAGAACATCTGCAGGAAAGTTCCTCGTACATTCTAAACATATCAAAGGTTCATTTAGCAGTCATGGACATAAGCTGATCCAACCATGAATGGATCATATTATAAACATGAATCCTGAATATGAATGTAGCTAGTAATATCTCTACCTATCAATATCGTACGTTATCAGTTTAATGGATTTTAAAGTAACAGAATTCAAATCTGCGTTCATCAACTATCTGGAAAAGAAGAAGAAGCAGGAGGGTACGGCTTCACGTGAAACATTCTGCATCTGCAATTTTCCATGGGTTCTCCGGATTACTTCAACATAATCATATGCCCTGCCAAATGAACATCATGGTCACCACTCATGAGCTGCTGTTAGTCATCCTGTAACAATTTAAATGCTCTCCTCCCCAGTTGAACAAGAAGTGTTTGGGATATGTCTGTAACCAGTCCATTGGTTATAAGTGATATTAACTTTGCACATGTCAACTTATTTAATTTTAGTAAAAGATTATTTATCTATAATATTCATCAAACATTTGATTAATAAATTTAGAGTATTAGGACAAAAATATTTTATAAAAAATTATAAAGTCATTATAATTATAAAATTCTTATTGCATGAAAGCATTATTCTTAAATATTTGCTCTATCAAGACTGAACATTAATTAAAATTGTTGAAATTGTTACGTACTATATTATTTTATTTATGAAAAAAAATAATTTTTCTTATTAGATAAGATATGAGAAACACTAAGAAGTAATATGTAGGTGTTTGTTTGATAACATGTACATTAAACTCACCGCATGAGAATTTCATATTTAGATATCATCATCTGTCTATTGAAGCATGCCCTTGAGACTGAAATCCCTCTGGGTTCTTTCCTCTTGTTTGCATGCATTTTCCACATAATCCTGAAAATCGACAACAAATTCAAAGACTGGCAAATCTAAAGTCAATCAAAACAACCAAATCGGTTGAAAATGCAGCAAGCTGATGTCGAAGAAAGTAGGCCTACGAGGGAATAAAATGAATCATACACAGACAACCACATTCTTATCACATTCACTGCCAGGTGATCATTTTTCTTTCTTGTAGAGGAGAAAGAAAGGGGTAAATCAAGTAAACAAGACGACCACCCGCAAATGTTATGAACAGAAACAAAAGTTGAACAAAAAGAACACAAGACTATGGGCAATCTTCTCTGATGTGCGATCCATGACTGCATATGCTCCCTGTTTTTATTTTCACCTTCTTTCAAAATCATCAACATTTGTGAGAAAGTTAACAGAGCATAATGTTTTAAATCATGAAATTACCAGTTTTCTAAACCCTTCCATTTCCTCTTGCTTAAACCCTCGAGAAAGTCCAAAGTCTGAACCTTTTAACTGAGCGGGCCTTGAAAAACTCAATCTCTCTCGATGGGCTTGATCATCGACAAGGAGTCCGCGTGATAATGGTAGGTAGGTCCCACTTGAAGGAGGTGCCTCGATATCTGCGCTCCATTTCCATGAGTGTGAAAAGGAAGGGAGGGGAAGGGAAAACGGAAAAACAAGAGTCCAAAAGTGCACCACAACGTCTACTACTTCGGGACCACCACCGTTCCCATCTCTCCTTAATCTCTGCAACACTTTTATTGCTTTTGTAAACAATAAACAAAAGCTTTTCTTTCTGGGAAAATAAAAACCATTTTCCTTTCCTTTACAATGTTAAAAAATAAGTGAAGTGAGACCCCTTTTGTACAGATTTCTTTCCCGTTTCCCTTCTCATTCTCTCTACCAATGATGGTGGCGGCGAAGAAGCATTATTGTTGCTGTGAATGGAAATGGATTGTTTTTTTCCAGCTACTCCTAGCTACTGTTGTTTGCTCCAGCCACCATGGTAATAATCGTTTGCTTTTCTTTAATTTTCTTGACTTCTCTGAGAATGCGATACGAGTGCAAGCCCCATGAGTTTTTTTTTTCCTGACATGTAGTGTTGTACAGTTTACTGTAGTTATTCTTGACTGATAATTTGATATGCAATGTCTTACACTCTTTGGTGATAATGCAAGTTTTAGAAGGACAAGAATTTGAGATTCAACATTAAAAATCTTGGCTTTCTTAAAAATTAAGTTGTATGTAGCATTAGTAGCTCTATTCATTACTAGAAACTCAATACCAGAGCATCAATACTGGAAAGTCTTACATTTTTATCCCAAATAAGTCAAAAGCACTACCTGGATCCCAGAGCTAGGGGTGATTGTGCTTGTAAAGGAAAAAATGCATACAACACCTTCGCGCTCAAATCAAGTCATAAATTTATTTCTGTAGGCATTAAGAATAGTTTCCATCTAGACCTGTAGTAGTTTAGCTTCTGTAATGAATGAAGGGATGCATGTATCAACAAGCGGAGTAATCTTGTCTTTATCTGAAAATTATGTCTTTTGCTGCAAGATTTTAAAGCTTTAATAGGGAAGGCAAACTTAAGTTGGTCAAGTAAAGTGATTTCCATCTTGTTGGCAACAAAGATCATGGCTTCTCTGTTATATGATTTGACTATCTACATTAGGAATCTTAAAGAATCGAGAGTCACTAAATTTGTTTCTGGAGGACAGATTTAGCACCAAAAATACAATTTTCTACCATGCAATTCAAGCACACACATGTAAAGGGACTTGCATGCACCTGGGTTAAACTTGGGCCAAAACCAATGTATGGTGAATTTTCATTTGCATGTGTTGTTACGAAGCCCAACAAAAAAAAAATTAAGCACCTCAAGATAAGTTGGAACTTATGCATAAGTCATTGATAAATATGACATTTTGAATACTGATAAATGTTGATTACTGTAATTGCACATCAACAAGCTAAATCTTTTTTACGGTGCATTGTTACATGCTGTTGATATCAGGGGACCCTGCGAATGATCTTGTTGATATCATCAATAAGAACCGAACATCCCAGAAACTTCCACAGCTGAATGACAGTCCTGGTCTTGGCTGCATGGCTCTGCAATATGCTGAATTATGCAAGGGAAACTGCACTAGTAATGGTGTTGTGAATTGCAAGCCACCTGAAGATGACTTTACTGAGGTTTTCGGTCCAAATTGTGGCGTAGAGCTGCCCACATTTGGCACCATAACTGGCCATATTGTAGGTTGTCAACCCAAGTACCTTGAGCCATCACCAGCCTTTTCCCATGTTCTGGTTAAGGACAGTAAAGCTTTATCCATATTAAGAAATAAATCGCATACAGAAGTGGGAGTAGGCTTGGTCGGGGCTCATAAAAGTTCCTTCTTTTGGTGTATCTTATTTAGTAATGGCAAGACGAATTCCACTTTTGTCCTTGAAGATAACGGCAAAGGGATCAAGCAAAAGAAGGGGTGCTTTAGTGGAAGCACTTCTCCATGCAGCAATGGACAGAGGATCCCTGTATTTCTTAACAATGTTATGGCCTTAGTTCTTCTACATTTTAGTCTGCTACAACACTGGTATCCAACTTGGTTTGCAATGATGTGATTTATTTTCTGAGATAAAATGTGCTCGGAGATTTTGTTATATAGGTGGGAGGACATTGTTTTCGTTGTTGAAGATCCTTGTGAGAGTTGTAATTTTTCCACATTTATCGATTTCTTGCAGTTTTATCAGTTCATGTGTTTCTTCATACACCGTACATCCTCAAATAGAAATCTAGCTAAAACTATGTTGGTTGATTCAGAAAATACAGCCCAAGCTTAACAGCATAATGGAAGATTACAATCCTGAAATATTGATTATAGAAACCCTAGTGAAGAAAACAACTGTCCTAGCTAGCTTTTCCACGCTGAGGCAGGGAACGGCACCAAATAATACAAAAGTTGATAATTAACAATCAAAAAGTTGCAATCATGAAACTGTAAACGTTAAGAATCCAAGAAAAGCAAAGACAAAGTAACCTTATTATGAACATTCAAAACACATAGCACTAAAAATAACGATAACACTAGTAAATATTCTCAAAACAATTTCTTAGTATCCGTGTCTTGATGGAGAAGGAAATAAATTACAGGTAACGAAGACCAGGAAACATGCTATCAAGCTTTGCCAGCACATTCTTGGATCTCTTCTGGGGCTTTCTCTTAGCTTTTGCTCCGGTCAGTAGAAGAAAATCAAGCTCAATCTCCTATTTCCTTAGCGAAATCGAAAAACTTTGTTTCTTGATCTCCTTCCTAGTACTCGCTCTCTTTTTTTTGCCCCCACTATGCACAAAAATATCATCGCTATTTTAATTTTCATTGTTTAATCCAAAAATATAAATGATTAAGATAGAATGTCATTGTTTAATCCAATCCCGAGAAGGATTTAGCTGGGATCATCCGAATAGAATTGTATCAATACAAACAATATTATTTTATTTTAAAAAAATAATAATAATAAATATCATCATGGTTTTGTTGTGTTCAGAATTTAATTTTCTGATGCATCGCTTCGACTTCAGATTTTTTTTATTTTTTTAAAATGGTATTATAAATAAAATGATATTATTTTTAAAATTAACCATAAACCACTGAGTTGTACCTTGTGCCCGGTACGATAAACACGATTCAAATCAAGGTAAGAAAAAATACCCTAGCAGAAGATGCAGCGAAACTTAATGAGTTGAAGAAACAAGTTTTGCAGTTGAATAATGTGATAGCGCATAGAAAAATTCTGAAGTCGAAGCGATGCGTCAGAAAATTAAATTCTGAACAGGCATCGCAGAAAGTACTGATTAATTATCACATTCAAAATAGTACTGATTAATTACAAGAATAACAGGAATATTTCCATTTCCAATTATAATTCTTGTATCATTACATTAATGTAGAAATTTGGAACCTAACCCTGGCTAGAAACCCTAAAATTGACAGAACACTAGAGAGATAAACTAGTGAAAATAAACAACAGGAGTAGTGCCACCATGATAGATACTGTTTATGCATCGACAGACTACCTATAAGTAATAGTTTGCAACTTAAGACCAGGAAACTTGCAATCAAGCGCTGTCTGCACGTCCTTGTCTCTCTTCCGGGGTTTTCTCTTAGGTTTTACTCCAGCTAACTTAAGAAAATCAAGTTCAATCTCCTCTTTCGTTAGCGAAATTGAAAAACCTTGTTTCTTGATTCTCATATCCTTCTTATTCTCACTGCTACTCGTCACCACTTTAGCAACACCCCCCTCCTTCTCCTTCTGCTGCTGCTGCCAGACTGTTGGCAGTCCAACGATATTTTCCGATGAAGTAGTTGTTAAACGAACTAAAACTTTTCTTTTAGAGCGAGAAGAAGATTTTTGGATGGGAGGATGGTCAGGGGATTGCTTGGGGAACTTGGGTACTGGCTTTCTAATTGGTTTCATGGCTTTATTTTAATTATTGATGGAATTAAGAAAGACTTCTCGAATTTGTAGACCTCCAACTATCCCATAATATATAGATCGAGAGAGACCTAATCCTCTTACAGCTAGGTTTACCAATTAGAATTCGGATTAGAATTCCGAATTATAATTGGATTATTGGGTTTTATAATATTTTCCTTTCATTGTTAGTAGAAAATGGTATGTATTATTCTGCAAATTACTATTTTAGTATGTTAATCATTAATTCATTAATTTTCTTGATGTCCTGTTTTCGACTCGCGAGAAGTTGAGAATTAACTCTTTTTTTCCCCCGGCATATGCAGGCACCATTTAGAAAAGTCACTGCATCGTAATTTTCTAGTGTTTTTTATTATTATTATTTTGATATTAAACAAAATATTATTTTAATATATTTTTAAATAAACAATATTCAAAAAATATTTGAGATTGTAATAGTCGTTTTTTTCAAAGTATTTTTATCTGAAAACATTTCAAATTTTTTTTTATATGTTTTTTAATATTTATTTTTAATATAGCACATCAAAACATTCTAAAATTATATAAAAAAGTAACTTGAAGCAAAAAAAAAATTTAAATACTATTTTCAAAATATAAAGGTCATGATGTTTAAAAAAAAAAACAAAGCAAAAACAAAATTCAAAAAAAAATTAAAATACTACTTTCAAAAAATAATGGCCATGATATTTTTTATTAAAAAAAAGAAAAAAATATGTGATGGAATCTCAATACCTTTCTCTCTTCCACATCAACAACTTACTATTTAGTACCAGCTGAAAAAAGATTTCGGAATACAAAAAATCATTCTCCTTATATTCATGTTTACCACTGCGTTTTTTTTAAAAATAACTTTTTTATTTAATTTTTTTTTATGTTTTAAAATAATTTTTTAAAAAATAAAAGCAATTTCAAAAATAAGAAAAACAAAACAGAAATCAAATACAGGGACTAGAAATGCGAAAATGCCATTTGGAGTAGAAAACAAAAAAAGATGCGAAAGCTTAGAAGGCACACACAATAAGATCAATACGGCAGGCGCCCTGCACTTCGGATGGATGTCCATCTCCATGTTTTAATCTTTTCCAGCCACTGACTACAGCATCCAACTTTCCATTAAATACAACGATAAACAACCAACAACAGCTCTAGCGTATGAACTGGACTTGAAACTGTGGACGCCTCTCTTCCCACAGTCAGTCTGCTACATTCCATCTTCTGTAGATAACATTTAAACAAATACCTAACAGCTCTAGCAGGACCTCCGACAGCCGACACAATTCACATGTAGTGAGCTTATGCCTGAAAAAAACACGATCCAGTAACAAAAGGCAGAACCCGACTCGTAGAACAGTTTATAGACTCACAGTACAGAGAATTTTTAAAAAACAAGCATTCGAAATGCAGAAAAAGAAAACATGCTGGAGGAAATCAATTTCTAAACTCAGGTTTATAATCAATAAGACGGCGATAAGTACCGCTCTTCCTTCTCACAAACTCTTCACATCGATCTCAGACGCAATCCAATCAGCATTCAGTTAGATCCAACTGTGAGCAAAACAGTATTTATCAAGAGAAAACAAACACATAAATTGCTTATCTCAAACAATGGGCACCAAAGTATTATGGCCGCAGGAGTACAATCTCTTCCTTTTCAGTTCTGCAAATGACTGAGGAGCTTATCCGTAGTCTCAAATGGATTATAGGAATGGATCAGCGCTCACAGAAGCCAAACAGTAATTATGGAAATAAAGTGCATGTAATATGGAGTGTATTCGCTCAAGCAGTTTCAAGTACAAATGGGAACAAATTTATAGTTTTACAGCAGAGTCACAATTCGACGATTTTAATCAAGAGAACTAAGAGCAATAAAAGGATGAAAACCAAAACAGTTTTCCACAAAAATCCCAATCCATTGAACCACTCATTTATATGTTGAGAAAATAGGACATAGCTTTGAGGGCATTGATTATCAAACACAAGATTGATTTTTAAGATAACTGCAGCTGAAACACTCATAGAAATCAATATAGCATATACTTCAGGGCATTCATCGACTTTATTATTTTACATACATGATGTAAACATAATAGCACCCAGACCAAAAAGTTGAAAGAAGTGTACAAGACTTGCGTCCTCCTACCCTCATTCTCCAACAACATGGTACTTAGATTCAGTGAGTTTTCTCATCATTAATAATCTTGTCCAACACAGATTGGCAAATCATACTGACACTAATCTGCAAGTATCAAGTGTGATAAAATTCTGAAAATAATAAGATAGGGGCTTGAGTACTTTATATGAATGCTGTTCAGATCCTAGGCCACTTCCAGGACTTTGACTCGACCAGATTAAATTTCAGAGATTGGATTGCAGAATCACATTCCCTCCATATAAAAAATTGAAATGGCCACATTCTTCAATCTTGCAATCTTGCTAAAACCAACCATGACATCCATAGCTCATATAACTTTCACAAAGAAAAATGGTTAAAAAAAAAGTTGCTAGCTAATCAAACAATAACATTTCTTTCATCACACCAATCAAGGTCCTTTAAGTTTGGGATATTTCAAACTGAAACAAATTAAAATACCAAGCGCATAAATTAATAATAACTGTGCAGCCAAGCAAATCAAGTTTCCATCAGTAGTTGTTGCTTTCAGATATTCCCGCAACATTCTAGAAACATAATCAGGGTTCTAATCCCAGATTTTTCATCCCAGTTATGCAACAGCATGCATTCCAAAGTTGACAATCCACTGTGTAGCTAAGTTATTATATATATACTGGTATCATGGTGAGACACAGACAAGGGAGCAGAGGAAAAGAATAACAAAAAATTTCATTTAAAGATTCAACCAGGTACATTTCTCTTAATGGGATAAATTGAGTTAATTAAATACTGATTATTTCGTTCATTAAAGTTTACGTAACATTTAAAGGAAAAAAAATGCAAGCTAGTCCAGGAATTTGTTTTCTAAGTGGCATCGCTCAAAAACCTTTAAATAAACAACCAATATGCACTTTAAAGCATACTACCATGATATGAAATGTGAACCTATTCTACCCCAGTGCACTACATGCTTGAAAAAATGCCGTACACTACCCAGCATCCGTACATGAATCGAAACATTCCACATTCTAGGTATCTATGATCTTGATCGTTGGGATTATTTATGATAGCTACCAGCTTGTTAGCTTCATAATTGCCATGGTGACTTGATATTTTCTACACGATAACTTAATCCATGTATGAACAGCTCATCTCATAAATCTAGCAAATCATGTGCTTTCTCTTCTTAGAAGACACGTTTCTTATTAATGGCAACGTTATGAATCGATCATGCTGACTTCTAATAACGACACACATGCATGGCCCATGCAATCCACGAATAACGACAACAACCGTGCATGGCCCGTGCAATCCACAAATAACAAAAACAACCATGCATGGAGAAAATTACTCAATTCCTCAAGCAAAGTGACTTACACTACCCAGCATCAGTACATGAATTGAAACACCCCGCATTTTAGGTAACTATGATCTTGATCATTGGAATTATTTATGATAGCTACCGACTTGTTAGCTTCATAATTGCTACTCCATGATGACATGATTTTTCTGTATGGTAACTTAATCCATGTATGAAACAACTAATCTCATAAATCTAGCAAATCATATGCCTTTTCCTCTTAGAAGACACGCTTCTTATTAATGGCAACATTGTGAATCGATCATGCTGACTTCTAATCACGACACACATGCATGGCCCATGCTATCCACAAATAATGACAACAACATGCATGGCTCACTCTTCAAAAAAGGAAAGGCAAGCGTAAGAAAATTGCTCGATTCCTCAAAGAATCATACTTTCCTTTAATCAATTAAAAGTTGTTAAAATAAATGTGTTTTGCTTTGATAACAGCATATTTATAATGGAAAGAAATGCAGAAATGAGATGTGTAAGTCCATCACACACCATATACAACTATTTAGGTTTTGGGTTCCAAACATAATTCATGTTGTTGGAATAACAAGTTCTCAAAAACAGGAAGAAACAGAGAGTTGGGAAAAGCATCTTGATTTCAAACTAGCTGAAAACATAAACATCAAAGTTATTCATATCTTCTACTCATTGGACTGACTGTTCTTATGTACATCTGTAGCTACCTGTAACATAAACTATAACACTAACCCTTCCAACGTTCCCAAAGACTCCTTGGTGAATAGAAAGAGGCACAAAAACAAGATACATCTGTTACCATTTCATCTTCACGGGATCATGTGTTTGTTACATTAATTTCAGCTGATATAAAAAAGGTCTGACAGTCATCACCTCCAACTTCTCAGTCGATTCTCTAACCCTGCAGGCAGGAGAACTACATTCTTAACTGTATAAATCAAAGCATGAAAAAGATTAGCTGGAAAAAAAAAATCAAATTCAATAATCACATGATCATTATATAAAAAAAAACAAATTAAAATATAAAAAAACACTTCATCATTATTTTTCTCATTTTCCACTTTTGCTAAGAAGTAACTAAACCCCATATTGACTACAGGATTTTTTTAATTATTTTACTTAAAAACCACAACAGCAGCCACCAATTCCTCTTTTCCTGTTTCATTGATTCACTGAGCCATCAACTAGGAAATGAAAATAAATAAATAAAATCTTTAAGACATTCAAAAAATCAAACACTAAATCAGACCTTCGAAGGAGCTTCATGAACCTTATAGCAATCCGGGGTGATCGAATCCAGCCACATACCAGGAAACAAGCACTGCAAAAACAAAACCAACAAAAAAACACGCATAAATTAGTCACCAATTCCATCAATTTACCAACAAAAGAAACTTTAAAAAACAAAAATAAAGAAAAAAGAAAAATAATAGCAACATACATCAAGGTTTTTCTGCACATGCTTTGCTCTCTTCTTGGGCCTTCTCGCCGGCTTAGACCCAGTCAAGGAATAGATATCCTCTTCAATTTCCACTTTCGTGAGAGGAATCGAGAACCTCACCTTCTTCTCCTTTTCCTTCCCCTTCCCCTTCTCCTTCTTGTTATTATTATTGTTGTCATTATCATTATCATAATTATTAACGTCATTACCATTCCGGTTGGACCGAGTCAATTCAGTCCGATTACCACCCGGCACCTGAGGTTTGATCTCCGGCACCGCACCCCCACCAATCTTCAAAGCACCTCCATTCCCATTCAAACCCTTATTATTAGAATTACTATCGTTATTAATATTATTAACAGCTCTCCTCGGCCTCAGATTCCACGTCTTCGGCATCAGTTCCTCCACATCCTCCACTACAGCAGCAGAGTCCTGATCAACTGCACCCGCAGCAACATCATCAACCACGCACTTGCTGCTTCCACTGCTGCTTCCACTTCCGCTGCTGTTTTTGTTAGTCCTCAACCGAATAAAGATCTTCGATTTCCTCTCCGAATTGTCAACATCACCAGACTTTTTCTTCAATAATTTCTTAATCTTGACCCCTCCGTCCCCGTCCGAATCCGCCGCAGAAGCAACATCGCGGTGAGGAGATTTGTGAGTGCGAAAGCGATGGTGGTGGTTGGTGACGTTATTGGAATGGTTCATCGACCATTTTAGGTCTTGCAAAGGGAAGTTATGGAGTGGCTGGTGTGGTTTCACATTGGTGGTAGTAGAAGTAGAAGAAGCCATGGTAGTGTTGTTGTTTGTGTTTGGCTCAGTTTCCGGAACGGTGCGAAACACCATTGAAGAGAAAAGTCCGGTTCTTTCTCTTTTTTCGAGAAGCAAAACGACACCTTATTGGGGTTTCTGGTGGAGAAGGGAATCAGAAAACCTGGAGCATAGGCTTGTCTGATAGAAAAGGATGGAGAGAAGGGGAGGAGAGGAAGCAGTTAATATACTACTGCGGGCTGTTGAGTGTTGAGGATACTCTTTTAAGAGAGGTGAAACAAGAAGGTTAATTACTGTTTTGCCAGTTTTGTCCTCGTGATTCAGTGTATTTGCACTTTACCCTGGTGGTTACCTGGGTAGGGTTTTATTACCTGTAGGCGTTTTTTAAAAATCCCTGCTTATAAGGCAGGTTCCGTGAGCACCAGTGTAGATTTTGTTTTTCTATAATAGATTTTTTAATTAATTAATTAATTGCTTTTAACTACAATTGGTATGTGGGCAGAGATTTTTATCTAGATTAGTTGATAAAATTATTTATTTAATATTGTTTCCATGTGCGTTACAAAAGTCGGTGCTGGGGCTGAATTAATATGAAAAACAAATTTTCAAATCAAAATCATTTTGGAATTTCTTTTAAAAAATATATTAAATCGACTAAAATCAGGTCATCTAGTTCATAATCTAATATCTAGTCATGTTAATTTTTAAACCAAGTCTTATTTAAATATTATTGCCTACAAAGAATGAATTCATAAAAAAAAAAAACAATAAACAAAATAGGCATTACGGGTGGTTTTACATTTAAGATTGTTTTTAAAAGGAATTTTTTGCATTATAAAAATAAATTGATGTATTTTTAGTATTTTATGTCGGGCTTGATATGTTAAATTTAAAACATAAAAAAAAAGCTAAAAAATACTTTGCACGGTGATATCAAATATTGTTTTAAAAAACATGGTGTAATAGTAAATGACTCGCGATCTGCATAGCAAGTTTCGAGTTCAAATCATAATATGTATCTCTTATAAAAACTTAAAACAACCAAAATTTTACTCACTTATCATAAAATCACTTTTCAAAAAGTTGGATTTTCCTCACGTCCAAAAAAAGTAATATCAGATACACATTGTATGTGTATAGTATTACTATACAAGTTAAAAAAATTGTTTTTAAATAAAGTGGCTTGTTTATTTTGTTTGTCATGGGTTTGTGCGTTACAAAAATAAAATCACTTTCCCTTTGGATGTTCATGAAATATGGCTATTGCCAGAGGAAGGTATTATCGAGAATCTAGTGACTCATGTCCTCCGTTGTTTCCTTCTAGATTCGGTCCTTATATTTCAAGCATATTAATCTCCCAACTGCATCCAAAAAGTGGCTACAACTTTAGACAAAGAGGAAAAGGTTGCCCCACCCGACCTAGGTTTTTTCAATAATATATATTATTTAGGGGTGTTTGTTGTGTTATTTGAGTATTTTTGAAAAAAATAAAAAATAAATATTTTTATTTTAAATTAAAAATTTTTAGTGTTTGTAGATATTATTTTTATGTGCTAATATTAAAAATAATTTTAAAAAATAAAAATATTATTTTAATATATTTTTAAACGAAAATCATATCAAGTCACATTCCTAAACAATCATTTATTTTACGATAAATAACAAATAACACAGTACACACCGATAAAAGATATTAATATTAATACTAAACTCGATGAAGTCTGCTAATCAAATCATGAATTTAAAAGGTTGCCATAAAATTCTTCTAATATGTTGTTGTTTTTATCTTTCTGATTTAATTTATCTTCCAATTTTATATTTTGACTTTTCTTTAAAAAATAAAGTATATAATTTGATAGAGTTTATAACTCAAGTCACGAGTTTAGAAAGTTAAACCACAAATAAAAATTGATCTAATATATTATCATCTCATTTCTCTATTAAAATACATTGAATATATATCTTGTTCTGGTTTTTATAGAACTAATTTGTTTCTAAATGGTTATTATAATTGTCTAACTACCGTGTAAGAAAATCTATAAATCTTCATTCTTTGATTAGTATTTTTCTTGGCTATCTATTTGTTTTTCAAAGATGGACGGGGACACGTCAATCACGCCACGCAGATAGTGTCAAATAAGAGGGTGTTTGTCGTGTGTTTTCAAAAATATTTTTGAAAAAATTAAAAATATATATTTTTATTTAAAATTAAAATTAAAATTAATATTAATATTTTTAGATCATTTAATAATATTATTTTAATATATGTTAAGTAAAAAATATTTTTAAAAACAATCGAAATTCCAAACAGCCACGCACATATATCATGGGCATTTATGCGGCTCGTGGGTCTCTACCATCC
Source organism: Salix brachista (assembly GCA_009078335.1). Taxonomy (NCBI): domain Eukaryota; kingdom Viridiplantae; phylum Streptophyta; class Magnoliopsida; order Malpighiales; family Salicaceae; genus Salix; species Salix brachista. The sequence goes on from CM018585.1 coordinate 2,739,116, forward strand.
AAATCTAGCTCTCGCTGGCTATCTGTCATTATCGGTGCTAATTTTATTTCTTTTCTTTCATTTTTTTTAATTGATAAAATATTTTCGCATTAGTTTTCTTATTTTTATGTGTAAGCATTATAAATTAATGAAATCAAGCTCGTTTGGATAAACTTAGTTCGATCAACCTTCGTTTAAATTAATAACTTTAATATCTCATTAAAAAAAAACTCTAATTAATATGCGATACTGTTAAAAACTCGTTAGTTTTTTATTATAATATTATTATTATTATTATTATTTTCTAAGAAAAAAAAGTTAATTTTTTAACCTAGTAACATGAGTTTTATCTCGAATCTGGTTATAAAAAAAATATATTTATCTTTTAAACCTCTTTTTGTGTGTATTTATATATACTTCAATTATTATTTTTTCCAAAACCTGATCTTGAATTAGAATCTAAAATCAATGCCCATCCATCCACAATCTGGAGGGTTGACCTTTTTTGTCAACTATACAGCCCAAAAGTATTAAATGCAAATGCACCAAACAAAGCAAAGTGCAAGTGACTATTAGAGCAACCGCAGCGGGGAGTGCTATATGAGGAGGCATAAATAAATTAATATATTTTTAGCTTTTTTTTGTTACTGTATACGCTCCAGCGGGAGAGCTATACACGGAGCTAAAATTAGCTATGGTTGCCATTTTTTTCCGAAGCATTTGTTGATCAAGAGAAACAGAAGATATTACCGTTGCAATTTTTCTTTCCTCTCCTCCGTCCCTCTCAAACCCAACTGCTTGCCCAAGCCCCTGAAGAGAGAATGGTTTTTGTGTGTGAGGTGAAAGTCTAGGTCTTTTTGGTGTGGAAGTTAAGCGAGAAGAGAGAAGTTTGCGTTTAGATGAAGAGAAGGAGACTGCTGTTGTGAATTATGGAGAGGAGGAAGATGAAGGGGCTGTTTGATGTGGTGATGGTGGTGGGTTTTGAATTGGGAGCGAAAAAATGGGAAATAATTTGCGTTTTAGATGGAGAGAAGGGGACTGTTGTTGTGATTTCTGGGGAGGAGAAAGACGAAGGGGCTGTTTGATGTGGTGATGGTGGTGGACTAGTGGTGGTGGGTTTAGATTTGGGAGCGAAAAAATAGGAAATAATTTGCGAAAAAATGGGTTTTAGATTTATAAATTGTTTAAATTTTGTGTTTAGAGTTGTTGTGCATTTATTTGTAATTTGTAAGTTGATAATGATGTTATTTTCCTTGTATTAAATAGATGTTTTTTTAAGTTTATTAATACTGTAAGTTTGATAAAATTTAAGTTTATTAATACTGTAATTTATTAATATTGTATTTCAAATTTCAAATATTGAGGGTATTTTATTTTAAATTATTTTTTTTAAATTTAAATATAACTAAAAAATTAATAATTATATTGTTGTAGAGTTTTTTAAAAGTAATTATTTAATTATATAACTTACTCCTATTAATTGTATAATTAAATTATATACAAAATAATTGCATTATATTTAAAATAATATAAAAAAATGGTTCTTCAAAATGACTTTTACCACTAGAATACACATCAACAAAAATACTATTTTTACACTATTCAAAATGCCATTTTGAAGATTTGCCTCTCCAAAATGACACTCCCCGCTGGAGATGCTCTTACCAGTCTATGCTGTATTGTACTGTACCCTACTTGTTATGACGTAAGAGCAAGACCTATCCTTATTTAAAACAACTATAAGGGTGAGGTGGCAACAAAAATTCTTAACTTATTTTATAAAATTTAATTAGGGAAGTTTACAAGCCCACGAACTCGGGTTGTTGATGGGTTTCAATAAGGCCCATATAAGGGGACTGAAAATGCACTGGAATAGTTTTAACTTTTTCGAGGCTCATGCAGAATCTCTTCATTTTCTGGATCAATTATTCTCTGAATTCCCTTTTTTTTTTATATAAAAAAAAGCGAATCATATAATAATAATATTATATTTAGATTGGATATTAAAAAAATTCACATTCTTTTGCTTACATTTCTTTAGACTAAGAGGGTGTTTGGCGAATCAAAAATGTTTAAAAAAAAAAATTTGACTCCTTATATAATACAAATTAAAAATTAAACTTTAAGAAAATTAAATTGAAATGACCTAGATAGATTTGAAAGCAACCAAACAATTAACGAAAAAATATAGTTGAATTTTCAAAAAAAACAAAACAATTTTTTTTACTTAATATATAATAACAAAAATAAACACTTGTAAAATTGAGCACCAATAGAAATTCAAAATATTTGTTTGATACTACAATAATCTCATAGAAAGTAAATATAAACAAATTATGAAGACTAGTTCAAAATAAATTAAAAAATTAAAAGATGAAATTAAAAAAATACACCAAAAAAAAAGAATTTTTTTATAAAAAAACAACTCAACAAGTCAGCCATTAAACTCAATTTGACTTCTTGACTAACTTAAATTTAAAATTAACTGAGAAGATAATCTGAACTATCATTATAAAACATGATTTTTTTAATAAAAAATAATTCAAAATAACATTTTTTTAGTATTAAGATGATAATATATTGAATTAATTTAATTTTATCATAGAATCCATTGGTTTTAACAAAAAAATTATTTTTTTTTTAACTTAACAGTATGATAACAAAAATATATATTTGTCAAAAATCATGATGTTTATTTAAAACTATGATAATCTTGTATAATACAAAACCAATATAAAATATGAAAATCAATCTAAAATCAACAAAATATTAAACTATAAAAATAAAATAAAAATCAATTCAAAGTAAAATTGAATACTAACTCAATAATGAAATATTTGTTTTAAGATTGCAATAATTTCATAAAAAGTAAACCCAAACCAAAACAAATTATGAAAACAAAATATTAAAATATAAAATTCATAAAAAAAACTTAAAAGGATTCAATAAAAAACACAGCTTCTTCACTGTTCATATATATATATATATATATATATATATATGAGCAATGGGTTTTTTAAAGATAAGAGTTAAGAAAAAAAAAAGGAAAAAGAAAATATGAACGGTGAAGGAATCCAGTTCCTTTTTAGAAGAGTAGATAATCACTTCCCTAAATATTTTGGCGCTCGCCAATAGAAACAAAAACGGTGTGGGAATAAACAATCACCACACATCATTTTCTTATCATAGTCAATCAGTAACTTTGAAATGTCTGCTACTTCCAAATTCAGAGTCAGCAGCCTGGCCATCAACTTTCTCCAGCTTCTGTGTCCACTTTACCTGGTAGAGGAGAAAGGGGAGGTGCAAGTTTCATGAGAGGTGAGATTGTCCACGTGTCGTCCACATCACTGGCACTCCAGCCTTCAATTTCAATGCACCCTCCGTATGCTGACAGGGATGAAAATATGCAGCAGCCATGGTCATCTGTCGACCAATCGGTGATTCCAAGCAAGCATCTAAGAGTAACACCAAGAAAAAATATGGAATGCCCGTGATCAAACCTAGCCCTCCCAACTCAGTTCTCCCAATCTTCAAAACTGGATTGAAGGTTGAAATTGTCAAAGGTTTCTTTACCCAATTTGACATGGTTTTCAGAAAATCTATCCATATGTCCATAAGCAAAGATCAATGCAACAGTGTGCAACAATGCACGTCCAGACAATACGTTGGAGGTTACTTGAAAAAAAAAATCACTTCATATAAACACTATAAGAAGAGTTTCACATTTTTCCATGGGATGCTCAGATGCTTGAGTCATGAACTTTTACGATTAACCACCAGTAAATGTCAGACCAATGAATCTCTTTGTGATGCACACACAAGAACTACGTTTGCAAAATATTTTCCTTGGAGAAATTACAATACTGCAATTATTGATCGCAGAATTGCCAAATATAATGAATACTTTCTAGATGTCAAAAAAGAAGCTTAACATGGAGCAAACACAGGTGATTTCCAAATGATGCGCAAAATTTGTATAAATTTTCTCAAGGCCGCACTCAGGAAGATCAAATCAACGCTGCTGAATTCAATACTACATAAAGGCTAAGAATCAGAGACCGGGGAAAATGACAGGTACAGGTGTCCCCGGCAAGTCAGCAAGATGTAAACGGTTATGACACATCCATCTAATAAAAGAATGAAAAAATCAAAACACTGTTTACAGCAGTTGTCAGAAGTATTTACCTAACTCAATCCACTGCAGGTAGCCACCTGCCAGGAAGATCATCACACCGAATCACCATATTTTACTGCTCTCCATCTTTCAGTGGGCTTTTTGTACGAGAAAAATCAACCCAAAGTTTTGGAGCATCTGGGTGAATCACATGTAAGCGAGCTACAAAACTCTTGTCACTGGTTGCAACAATGCTTGCAATGGAGTACTCATGCTTACACAAACCCCTTTCTTTGAGCCACATGTGAAATCTATGTCTCGTTTTAATCCGATTGTCCAGGTTAAAGCACAAAAATGAAGGGAAAATATCAAGGTACTGCAAGGAGGATTTCATGTCCTCGCAGAGGTAGTTTAATTTCTGCTGCAGTATCTCAGGTTTTTGGCTAAGGATCTTTGGCATCATTCTTATCATTGAGCAAAGCTTCGAGAATACGATCCCATAACGAAGAAGGCAGTCAACTCGTTCTTGTAGTTCACTACCGGTACCATGCAAGTCAGTTAACACCTTAATAGTTAAAGCATTCTCTCCAAACCCGATTGCATGCAAGAACTCCAACTTATTCATTGTATGCATGGGCGTTCTTGTACGCTGGATCCTTTCCAAGCTATCTCTATATTTTTCATCCAGATCTTCATCAGGATCACTTATGGCATAACTAGCAAGCAAGTGAAGATTTCCATCCTTAATTTTATTGAAAAACCATTCATGTAACTCCATAGCTCTCATCACATGAGGCAAATTGGCAATTTTATTTCTGCCAAATACATGACCATAATTTTGAGCAACAGATTTCAATTCTTCGGCACTCAAACCAAAATGCTTCAACAGCCCCTTAACTGAAATCACCTGCCCTTCCAACTGAAAATCCAAAATTTCTGGCTTCTTCAGTAATAACAAACCAACATCCTCCTTTCTAAAACCAAATTTACAAAAATATTCAGCCTTTTGAACCAAAACCTCCACTGGGTAATCAGTAAAAATTCTTTTACTCTTCCCCATCAACTTCCCTACTTTCCCCTTCTCACAACCCAAATCATAAAACACCCGAATTTTCCTACAAACCTCATACCAAGCATCCACATTTCCTTCAACACAGCTCTCCAAATCAAAATCCACGAAAACCCTCTTCAGATCATCAAACAAAGCACCAACCTCGCCACTCAACTCACCTCTCAGCACAAAAGGAAACGCCAAAGAAATACCAATCACCGACGTAGTACTAAACCTAAAACCCTTAAGTCCACGAAGCCTGGACTTCACCTCCTCCTCACTCATACTAAAAACACGTTTATCCTCTTTATATAACACCCCCAACTTATTCCAGGGAAACCCAAAAGCACAAAGCACACAAGAAACATTTATAGCACTCCCTTCTTCAGAAATATAAAATTTGTCATTAGACAAAAACTCACTCACCTCGTCATAATCAATTCCAATACTTTCATAAAAAAACTCTAATTCATTAATGGGATGGTACCTGAGATATTTCTGAAGGGAAGTAGCGAATGTTGGTGAGGTGAAATGAATGTTGGAGACGAGGTTTGAGAGAGAAACAAGAGAATTCTTGCTTATTTGATCTGCACAAGTGTATGGTAATGACCTTGTTGAGTGTAGATAATCTGTTAAAGCTTGCTGAGCTAGTTTGATTGCTTGATTCTTGTACTTCCACGGCACACTCGTAAATATTGGACGTTTTGGTAGAGAGCTGCTAAAATGGCGACAAATTGTTGTATAGATTGAGATTGGTATTGGCATCTTCCACATCTTAGGGTTTTTGCTCTGATTTTTCAGGGCTTTATGTTTATTCGCTTGTAAGAGTTCGGGTTTAGAGTTTATATAAAGGGTATAATTGTGATTTTAATAGCTTTATGCGTCCTTCTTATTCAGTATAAACCTCATTTTAGCTCCTAATATATTACTTGCTATCAATTCAGCTTCGAATCTTCAATTCTATCAATTTCAGTCAATTAAAAAATTTAACCGGTTCAATATGCACATCTTTTAATTTCTTAATTTTAATTTAATGTTCTAAAATTATATTTTAAAATAAATTGGGGGAAATAATTTTGATGCTTCAAATGAAAATATACAACTTGAATAATTTTTTTTATTTATCGTTTTTTTGCATAAAGTATTTCTATATTTTTTTAGTGTTTGTTTCCAGAAAATGTTTTCTTAACAACATTTTCCAGTATTTGTTTTCTGTAAACTATTTAACAAAAATAAAAAGTTAATAAAAAATATTTTATCATCAACATTTATACTTAATTTATTTTTTAAAACTATTTTCAGCTGATGAAGTTTTTGTAATATTTTACAAGTAGTAATTAACTTATAATATCATTCAATTATTTTAACCATCACCTTTATTTCATCACTACTTATTATCTTCTCTTCATTCATTATTGTAATTTCACCATCATCTTCTCCTCGTACTTTTTATTTATAAAATGTTTTATATAAAACAAAGTATCACTTTAAAAAAGAAGGAAGGAAGGAAAGCATGATCAAACATTGATTATTGGACGGTATTGATAAAGAATATATTTAAAGGTGTGACAATAATTATTTTTTTATTTTTAAATATTTCAAAACAATATTTTTTATTATTGTAAAAATATTTTTTATATTACACATATAGAATGATCTAAATATATATAAAAAAATAATTTTAAACTTTTTTTTTCAATTTTTCTTGAAATGCATTTGGAACCCAATTCGAACATCGCTAAAATCAAACGATTCAGAGTTTAATTGTCAATATAGTAAATATCAGGGGTTAAAGTTGAAGTTCTTCCTATTATTTATTGATGGAAAGGCTTGGCGGCCCTCGGTCTTTTGTCTATTTGTTTCTCTCTCCAAACAAGGACTAACGCTCTTTGATGGCGCAACCATGGGAATTACCGTTGAACCCTTCGCCGCCAGGCACTGAATTGCCAAAGTTAAACGTTCTCCCGGTGACAGCCAAGCGCCGGCGCGACGATTTTGACGATGGTGAAACATCCGCTGCAAAACGGCAAGCTAAAGCAGATGTTATATTCAGGATCGTGGTCCCGTCGGGAAAGATCGGAAAAGTAATCGGCAAACAAGGTCATCGTATCCAGAAGATTCGAGAAGATACCAAAGCCACGATCAAAATTGCCGACGCCGTCGCCGTTAGTAATAAAACCCGTTTCCCCAATTTTACTGAAAATTAGGGTTTTGTATTTAAACTCAAATGATTGAAAATCGAAAGTTTTTTTTTTAATGCCGTGCAGAGACATGAAGAGCGCGTGATAATCATAAGCTCGAAGGAGAGTGACAATGGGGCAACTGACGCAGAGAATGCGTTGCAGCGAATAGCAGAGTTGATTTTGACGGAAGATGATGGAGGTAGTAGTGGCTGCGGCGGCGTGGATGTAGGGAAATTAGTTGCTGCAGGGCACGTGGCTGCAAATACGATAAGATTATTAATAGCTGGGTCTCAAGCTGGTTCTTTGATAGGAATGTCTGGTCAAAATATAGTGAAATTGAGGAGCTCGTCGGGTGCAATGATAACAGTTCTTGCGCCGAATCAGTTGCCTCTCTGTGCTTCTGCTTATGAATCTGATCGTGTTGTACAGGTTGGCGTGTTGTAATGTTTTCAATGAACTTGCTTTTTAAGGTCAAGATGGGGTTTGGATGCATCTTTATTTGATTTAGCTCGCTGTTAGCTGTTTCATGAGTATAAAATAATTGCCTTGCTATGTTCAGTCTTTGTTTTTCACCAAAAAATTGTATAAGTTGGTATAATATTGAGATTGTTAAGGTCGCTTTAGTTGATTTCATTTTCATCAGTTGTGAAATTGATAACTAGCTGAAACCGATTGAAGGAATAACGGGTGACTGAATTTTTATGTTAAATACAGATATCAGGAGATGTACCTGTAGTGCTAAAAGCTCTGGAGGAGATTGGTTGTCAACTCAGGTTTTGAATGCTATGTTGATTGATGTTATTTGGTGTTTCAGTCTTGTTTGTTGTATTGTTCTGGGAAAATATATTTTTGAAGTTAAATAATGCTTTGAGTTTATGTGGTTTAGGGAAAACCCTCCTAAACAAGTAATTTCTATCAGTCCATCATACAACTATAGCGCAGTTCCATTCCAACAATATGCGCCCCAAGCTGCAGGTGATTTCATTGTTGTGTTTATAGAAGGGGGAAAAAAATTACACATGCCGACTGCTACTTTATGTGGCCTTTTCAAATGTTAATATTTTTGTGTTATAACCACATCATCTTTAGGACAACCAATCTTGCAGCTGATTATGTAACCATGGAGATGATGGTCCCGGAGACAATGATGGGTGGCTTGATAGGAAGAAGTGGTTCTAATATATCAAGGATCAGAGTGGAGTCTGGAGCAGTAATCAAGGTGAGCAGGTGTCAAAATCTTTTATCCAATTCCCAAACACTTACTGATTTTTTTGGAGAATGCAAATATTTAAATCTTTTATCAGTTCTGGGTTTATGGTTTCATAAATTATCTGTTTCACTAGCTGCCTAGCTTGACAAAAACAATGCAATATACAACTTGGTGAGGACGAGTAAGTGAGTATTCTTCTCTTTGGTTTTCTCTTCTGCAGGTTCATGGTGGGAAAGGTGCACAAATACATAGGCATATACAACTAGCTGGTAGTACTCAGCAGGTATTCCTTCTGTCAACCATCATTTTTTTACAACAAATAAGAAAATCTCAAAAAAGCTAATCAATGTAACATATAAACAACAACTGTTTTGGTAACGTAATCTTGTGCATCAAATGAGCCAGTCAAAAGTGTTTGTTTAATTAACTGGTGTTGGATTTTTTCTTAGAAAAGGACCTGTAGTTGGCTCATAGCTCTAAATTGTATTTTCCAAGGTTTTCTTCTTTGTATTGAAACTGCTGGATGCATCACAGGTGGCGCTAGCAAAACAGAGAGTAGATGAATACATATATTCTCAGTTAGTTCAACAAGCTGGCACTCAACAGTAAGGGCTCCTGTCTCAAAATGCTTCCAATTCTTCTCCTTGTTTGGCAGTGAAGTTTTCTGTCGAATACTTGTTGAATTTCTACTCCACATTCTTGTGCAATTGAGGTAGAAAGGATACTATATTCTAAAAGCCTTCAAATATGAATTGGAGGATAAATTTGTTGATACTTGTTGATTTCTTGCTCTGACTAGTGGCTGGAATATTAGTTGTGCTAACCTCGAATACAATTTGAAGGAATCTATATACAATTATTTTGGCCTTCGCATGATAAGGTGTATTTTCAGGTTGCAGATATGATGAAGCTGAATGGTTTAAGATCTCTCTCGTCTCCACATTTGTTAAAGTTACTGGCAACTGTATACCCTCGCCTTGTACCCTTGGTGCTTCATTGATGGGGCGCCAACATGAGCCATGTAGGTGGACATCTATTCATTCTGTTGCGTGCATGATGTATTGGATTTTGGGATGCTAGTGCTCAACGAAAAACTAACCTTTTTGCCGTAATTATTAATCTGGTAAGGCTTTTGCAATACCATTTATGTTTTAAGCTGCTTACATTACGAAGAATAGTTATGTTGTGCTGAGCTTGATCAATTGCTGCATTGGCATTACATTAAACTGGTTGAGCAATCAAGAATAGCCTATTGTAGTTCGCAGTAAAAAAACCATAATACCTGCGTTTTGCTCTTAGCGTCTAAGAACTTGTTTAAGAGTGCAGCAGAAGTTTTGTAATTTCTTTATTTTTTAATATTAACATATTAAATCAATCAAAAAATATTTAAATCGGCGTGCCTGTACCTTCAATGGCAAATGCTGTCTAAATCACTTGTTTTGGAAAGAAAGATATTATAACAAAGGGGTATATCTTTAATCTCAAGGTCAAGAAATAGAGGCAGATGCATGCTCATGGATCTAACTCGCCGAGTTGAGGCTGGTTGTGGACATCCCGAGTAAGAATTGTAAACTAGAAAGAAATGGAAAGAACAGAATAAAGTGTTTAACCCCCACCCCACCAAATTCAATCGGTCGCAACTCGCCCTCAGGACTGATAACATTACAGAATTAACGTTATGGATCTACAGAGGCAGCAGGTTTCTGGGCCTTCAGCCCAACAAATTATCAAATAATGTCGGGGCCATGAGATGAATGCTCATGGGCCGAGGAGCCATGAAATTGACACCCTTTTCATATACTTTAATGGATTAACATTAGCTTAGCAAAACAGCTGAGTTTGTGTTTCACTGTTTATACTTGTTTACTCCTAACATTTCACATTTCACTATTTATTATAAGGTTTCCTTTTCACTTAGGCTCCTGTAGTTTCCCAAACATTACAATTCATTTCTATAACATTTTGATTAATAAAAGCTGAGAAAGGAGAGGGAGAGGAAAGTTGAAGGTGTAATCCAACCATATTTCAACAAAAAAAAAAACCCATCTTAGTGTAATCGAGTTCTTATCAAAAGAGTAGTTTGATGAAGCCGTAAAAAATAGATTGGAATTCAAAAAACATTTTGATTTTGAGACTTTATACTAATTAGTATGCTCTGGGGTTATGGGAGTTCTTGAGGTAAAAGAAAAATAAACTGTTTCTTATTGGTTTGAGAAAAATAAAGTACAATCGAACATCTAAAAGACTTTGTGTGTGTGTGTGTGTGTAAATGGTTCCTCTGCTTTTACTTTTGTATCACTTTTGTCTTTTTACTATTTATTTTCTTAATATATATATATATATATATATATTAAGAAAATAAATAGTAAAAAGATATTAAGAAAATAAATAGTAAAAAGACAAAAGTGATACAAAAGTAAAAGCAGAGGAACCATTTTCCCCATCGCATGCCTTCCTCGAGGTCTTCGTCTTTCAACATCAAAACCTTTTCAACACTAAAATCATAAAAAATAAAATAAAACTTAATTAATTTATTATTGAGACTGCAGGGTAGGCCCACCTTACTATGGTTCATTTCTTCTAAAATAAGGAACAAACTAATTTCAAACCCGTAATGGGGAGTTTCTTTTAACACTAGTTAGACCCTTAAAGGAATTGATTCAAAGCGTGGACTCCAATTTCATCATTTGAGTGCTTCCTCTTGTTGGGTAGTGATCTCAAAGTAGAAAATGTTTTGATTAAGACAATCAAAATCTAATGGGGTTGCTAAATCCTAACACAAATTCTCTATCCAATAAAAATCCAAGAATTAATTCAATAAAATAGTAAAAGAAATCCCTTGAATGGAATACTGAAAATACAATTAAAAAATAACTATTGATAGTTAAAGAGATTGACACAGAGAAGAAAAATAAAATCATGTCCTGTCAAATCTCTCTTTTATCAAAATATTAATCTTTGATTTTATCTCGTGTTTCTTTATTTTATTTGTATTTATTTATCTCCTATATCATAAAAATTCTTACATCGAAAAGCAAATATACATGCCATAGAATAAAGTGGTCAAGATCTTATTTTTTAAAAAAACGGGTTCAAAACAAGGTGGTCCATTGATTCTCATACTTAGGCTATCATGCTCCACGAATGTAATCATGGTCAACCATGCACACGAACATCATTCCATAAGTTAAGTTAATACATACTACAATTTAAGATTCTTGTTATAGTAGCCCGCTCGTGCAATCACTGAGTCACGATTGATTTCTCTCATATATCCTTGTCGAGTGCACATTAGGAAAGAAAAAACAATTCCTTTAGATTTTAATGTCCTTTATTGGATTCCTCTAGGACTCACACCAGCCACCACTTGCCCGCATAAACAAGCTGATGATGATAGGATTGATTTTACATATGGCTTTCATATGTAATTGTTCGAGTTAACTCATGAACCAAATCTTGAGCTGGGTGAGGTTTCAATTTGAGCTATTTGGATTTTGCTTGGTTAAACTCAAATGATATATAACAGGTTGATTCGATCATTTAAAAAAAAACCCTGAAATGATATCATTTTAGATAAACATGATAAACTTGAATGATTCGATGATGACACACAAGTTGAACTAATGACCCAATTAAACTCTAAACCAAGTTACAAGATTTGACTGCTATGATTTTATAGATTGAAAAGAAATTTTCTTTCAATGTATTGCGGGGGTACATAGCAGTTATGATTAAAGATTTTGTTGCACAATGTTTAAAGCTTAATATTATACAAGAAGAGATGAAAACATGGGTGACAACCAAATATAGTAATGAGATATGTGTTGGGAACTTGTGATAATGCACTAGCATTTGCTACAGAAAATCCATCCATGTTTTTCAAAGAACAAGATCTAGGTCAAACTCTTTTTTTAGCTTGCTAGAAACTGGTTTAGTCGTGCTTCAATTCCAAGCCTTGATTTGTTCGTTCACAATTTGTCTTTAAATTATAATTTAAAAGGTATTGAAAATGGATATACAATAAATGAAGAATGAGATATTATAGTTTTTTTGTATAAAAAAAATACGTAGCACATTTAGTTTTCACTTATGCTAGTGAATATCTCTTAGTGTGTGTGTGTGTGTGTGTTTCACAAAACATTTAGCACCATATCATTGTAATTTATTTTAAAATTGATCTTAATTTTTTATTGTTTAAATCTATTTTTCATTTTAAATTAAGGTCAAAAAGATTTTTAAAAGAAATACAAATTTATAAGTCTATATTTTTAAATTGCAACCACACAAACAATTATAATATTAATAGTTTGTTTGATATTGTTGTAATGGTCACATTTTAAAGTTTTTTAAAAAAAAAATACGTAGAAATAATATTTTTTATTTTGAGAATTTATTTTTCACGTCAACTTATCTAACACACTATTAAATACAAACACTACTCTAAAAACCCACTAGTTTTATCCCATTTTTTGAATGAAATACACTAAAAACAAAACTAGGGCATCGTAGACAATCTCTCAATATAAATGAATTGTTTTCGACCGTAGATGAATACATGAGTCAACTCCATTGTTGCTCTTCACGAATCCAATAACAGCATTCTTCTTTTCCGACGTGCATAGAGTTTATCGTAATCATACCACCAACAAACTGCTATAATTAGCCCATCAAGTCCCCATGATCATTTTATGCTTGAATCTGTCTCCTCTGGAAATGTTAGGCGTGAGGGTAGTTTGGGTACTGTCGAAAGTTTTCAAATGATTGGACTAGACTGAGTGTCTGGTAAGAAAGGAACAGGATGACACGCGTGGCCTTATTCAAAATGTGGTTGGGACCACGTGTCCGAAAGTAGTGCGACGTAAGCATGAAGCATATGCATGCCCACGTGAACTCTGACACTGCTCCCTCCTTTATTCTCATCTTCTCACGTGATTTCACGCACCTCGTCCCCACTCAACATTGTCTCACCCTCCTTGCAGCCACCACTCTCAATATTCTAAATCGACGCTATAATTAAATCTATAATTTATTTATTTTTTAATTCTTGGATTTTTTTTCCTTCTGAATTCGTGATTCTCGACCAGATTGTAATACCATATAAAAATTACCAGCTTGAAAATTTAGAATATTAAATAAAATCTTAATATATAATTTATATTATTTTTTAGCAATCACTTGTTATGAATTATCAATATTTATTAATAGTTTTGCTTATATTCTATGTATAGAAAATACTTAGTGAAATTGTTTCTTAAGTTTCTTACAATAGATCGTCAAGTCTATAGCATATGGACATTAAAATCATTTTTGTTGTAAAAATAATATTTTATTTTTATTTAAATAAAAAATATTTTTAAAAATAACATTAAACACATTTCGAAACAATCACATAGATAAGATCGAGCTCCCTCTCATTCCTAGATATCATAGATTTTATGATGCATCTCCATCTCATTGATTTGACTTTCTTAAAGTGAAGTGGGTATAATTTGAAGTTTCTTTTTTGAGCTTTATCCTTTTCTCTCTCGTATTTTTTTTAAATATTTTTGAAAGTTTATGGTTTCATATTTTACAAGAATGGTCAAACTCTTGCATGCAAAACTGAATCTTTTAATTTTTTTTCAAGAACAAAAGGAAAATAAAGAGCTTGCTTTCCAAGCTGCAACTAGGATACGTGGTCCCCCGACCAGGCATCTCACAACTTGGATGCCTTTCCCACATATGATACCTGTGGTGACCATGACGATAACTCAGGAGGACACCTGGCCACAGGCATGCATCAATGCCGTTATCATCGATGTGACCATGTTCTATCCTGATCTTTGATTAAAGGAGCAAGAAACATCAGTTTAGTCCCTGACAAATTAATCAGCTCTCATTTTCATCCTATAACAAGAAGATTGCCGCTCGAATCCCCGTTGTTTTAACATTTCTCAATTGGATCTTCTATAAATATTTTTAAATTACGCATTAAAACATCATCATTTCGAGGACAAACCGATGGAAACCCTACTCGTAGACATGGACAGTGCCTAGTGGAGAAACATCTGAATGATCACAAACTCAATCGATCAAACCTGAGTTTTTTTCCATACTCAACGAGGCCCTTTATTAGAATATTTTAATACAAAAAATATTCATTATTTTTAGAGTGTTCACTACAAATATAGTTTACTGTGAGGCTTAAAAGCAAACACGCTCAGAAAATCCAATAAAAAAAGGGTATGACTTGGATAGAAATCATGATTGAACATGGAGAATCATTGAATTTTGAAATCTGAGGGACTATATTGATAATAATAATAAAAATTGTATTTTTAAAGTTCTCTCGAAACTTAACAAGTTGCATGCATCTTTGAAAAAAGTTTCGGGCCATGAGTCACGTGAGAAATCGTTGCAAGAAACCCATAATCCTAATGCGGACCACGCCAGGAGAGAATATGGAAGAGAGCCATGATGACGATGGGGGGATTGTCGGCTGGGTGCCCGGTGGTGGATTTATTAACTAATAATTTAATGTGCATGGAATCCGTCTCCGGGAGGAAAACACGTGGGACAGCTAGCAGACTCACACACACGTGCGTGGGGGAGGAGTGCTTGAACTTCAATCATCAACCGACAAACTTCTCCTCGCTCTCAGATCATTGTGCCGAGTCCCATGCTCCCCTTGAGGTTTTCCATCTATCCATTGTTGCCTGTATCCAGCGAATTTGAGGTTATTGTATCAATTTGAGAATTATTATCTCATTTTTTAAAAATAAAAATAGAATTTTCTTTCACTAATAAAAACAGTTCAATTACTAAAGACATGTTTTAATCCATCAAGTTTAATCGAAACAAATATATAGTCCGGTTCGATTGAATACTCAATTAAAATCAAGTTTTAAAATTTACATTTTTAAATTAACTTGTTGAATTAGGTCAAGTTTAAGAATTATAATGAACTAACCATTGTGCATCATGTCAACCTCAAGGGTGTTAATTATGAAAAAGAAAGGAGCAGGGTAGCTATAGATAGAATGTTAAATAACAATGGAGAGACTCTTAATAGATTTTGCAATGTTGATGCAAATGTATTAAGAATTTTGATGAGTATTAATTTCTGTTTTAAGTATTTTTTTTCAAAACATGTTTCAAGTGAAAAAATTAACTTGATATTTCTTTTTTTTTCTTCATGATTTTAATATATTGATATAAAAAAATATATTTTGATATATTTTTAAATAAATATAATTTTAAAAAGCACCTTATATCACAATACCAACACATATTAAACCACGTCAAATTCATTTTTATTTTACATTAAAGACAAACTACTAATACTAAATTTAAGAGATTGGTAATTTTATTTGGATAGTTCTAATTGTATAGTTATTAAAATCTAATATATTTAAAATATAATCATCAATGTTTATTCAATAAGAGAGATCGAGAAGAAAACCAAATTCATTCCACCAAAAATAATAAATATGATTTAATTAATTCAAAAATTATTTTTTTATTTCTCTTTGGATTTATATATTTTCCATCGAAGACAACTTAAACACCACGAAATTGCAATTGTGACAAAGATTTCAGTTGGGAATTCCTACCAAAGTTATATTCTATACACGAGAAGCTAAAGTGGAACGTGTATTACAAGCGCCTTAACTGGAGCGTTCGTGGACCAGTATAAGTTAAGAGCATAGAATCAAGAACGGATAGAGAGTATCCAATGATTGTAGGGAAAGTGCGTGTCTGGTTGTGAAGAGACAGCATAACACGCACGAGTCAAAACGTCGTACGATTATCTGCCACGTGGCCAAACATCACATGCAATTGCACGTGAAACATGCAGGGTCCCCACGTGACTCCACTTCACCCTGTCCCTCCAATTTTTTCCAATCTCTCTTTAAGTCTTTATCACTCCCTCCGCTAGTCAAATTAGCAGAAATTATAGTGATTATTTTTTGAAATATTTTTTTATATTTAATATTAATTTATTGCGAATAATTGAAAAATATGAGAAAGTTAATAATTCAGAGAAAAAATTATTAAAAAAAACACAGTTCGTTGCAATGTCATACACCAAGAGCTGATTTTTTTTGTTGTTGTCCTATAATTTACTTTACCGCTACACGTGGAAAAACAAATCGTACGTCCTTTTGGTCAACTTCCTACCATTTATTTTATTATAAAAATCTTCTTTTATATCAAAATGTCTTTATTATTTTTTAAATCATTATTATAGTGGGAGAAACTCAGGTTCATACATACAAATCAGATGCTTGTAACATCTTTAATTTTTTATTATTTGTTTTATCTAATTTCATGAAAACCCAGCAATATTGATTCATCTATTAAATAAATATTTTTTGGCCATTAAATTTTTTAAATAATATTTAACATTTCAAGATTTGGGGTGAAATACATTTTGCTTCTATAGCTTGCATTCTATAGTTTGATTCTTGAATAATATTTTGACTCAGTAGTTTAAAGATTTACATGAATAGTTTGATACATGAGCAACACTTTACATTCTCTTAAAATAATCATTTTTAAAAAATACAATGTACAATATTGTCCTTATTTAAAAAAAAAATATACTAGATAGACTTTGAAATAAAAATATAATAAAAATGTTGTCAGTGAACAGCGAGATGAAAGGTTTTGCATGGTGAAAAACAATGGAGGAATAAATTTGTGTGGGAGGGATAAGGTGAGTTTTGCTATATATTTTTTAAAAATGTAAAATGTAATTTGCACCAAACCATAAAATGGAAAATGTAATTTTCCCTTGAGATTTCTATCAAACCCATGTTTGTTTTAGATTTTCACCTTGAGCGTGGATGAGAATTAGACCTTTTGTTGCAGGAAGCTATAGGTTCAAAAGGGACGAATCAATTCATCGAAGGCCTAGATTCATCTTCACTATTAAAAACAGGAAAACATTTCCAGATCATAATTTATATACAAATTTTTCACTGGGTTCCAAATATTTTAGAAAATTGCCAGCGAGATTCATTTTATTGCATGAAATATGTACAGTACATAAGAAAAAAACATTAATATAAATTAACGAAAGGTTCATCTGGGAAATATGAGGAAATTTTGGCATTAATTGATGAGGTTTGTAGATTTGAAAAATATTGTTGATGAATATAAAATCCTGAGAAATATTTTCAAACTTTTTCATCAATTGTTTTATTCAAAATGACAGCATTTTATCGCATGAAACATGTACATAATAAAAAAATATTAATATAAATTTATAAAGGATTCAATTGGGTAATATGATGAATTTTTGTGACTAATCGATGAGGTTTATAGATTTGGAGAATATTGCTAATAAATATATAATCTAGGGACCAAATTAAATTATTTTTTGAAAAACAATTTATTAGAAAGAGAGGAAAGGGATCTAAAAATTATATAGTTCTCATCAAGTAACTAATGATATATAGTAATTACTAGTAGAGTTGCCCGCTTCGCCGGGGTTTTTTATCTATGTAGAAAATTGATTGATTCTATTTAATTATAATAATTGTAATTGATAAAATCTGTTAAAAATGTTTTTTTTCAACCAAAATGCGATTGAATATTGCTATTGCTAAAAAACTTTCGATAAAATTTGTTAGAAAATTTGTTAAGAAGGTGAAATGATTTATAAGAAATTTGTTGTCACGGATACTCTGGTTTAAAAGAAAAAAAGAAAACCCGATTAAAAAAGAACAACTAACTTGGACACTAAAAAATCAAAAATACATGTGAAAAAAACATAACCGTTTCTTAAATGGAAAAAAAAAGGGTCTAAAATATTAATTTAAATTCAAAGCCAAATTTTTTTATCAGATTTATTCATCATATTATTATATTAAATATATTTAAGAATACTGATATTAATATTTTTTTGCAAGAAATTGTATGTCATTTTTTCTCTCTTTATATATTTTTAGGCGATAATATTAAAAAAATATTAAACACATATACTTAGTCTCACATACTATATAGTGTGATCGAAATGGGAAGTGATTTTTATATTTTTTAATTGTAGATAACCTAGGTAAATTTGTAAAAAAAAAATTTAGTTTATTTTTTTCCCCAGTAATATTAGATCTGACACATCATAAATAAAAATGTTGTAATTTTTTTTAAGAAACGAAATATAATATTTTTTACGTGCTCTAATCACTTATTTGCTGTCTAAAAGGAACAGTGTAGTCGAAACGGAAAGTGTCTTGTATATTTTTTAATTGTAGATAATCTTGGCAAATTTGTTTACCTTTTGTTTTTTTGAGTTGTATTTTTTCTCGGGTAATATTAGATCTTAACAAAAGAGCACAAAATTCAAATTAAAAGTCAATTTTTTTTTTATAAGATTTTTTCATCATATTATTATATTAAATTTATTTAAGAATGCTGATATTAATTTTGTTAATCACAAAAATCCGAGGTTTTTTTTTTTATCTCTTTATATACTTTTAGGCGATAATATGCAATAAATATTAAAATATATAATAATGACTTATTTGCCGTTTAAAAGGAACAGTGTAATGGAGACAAAAATGAGTTGTATTGTTTTTTAATTGTAGATAACCTAGGTAAATTTGTTTATTTGTTGTTCTTGAGTTGTCTTTTATCTCCAGTAATATTACATATAAAATGACTATTGTTATTATTGCAAAAACAATTAAAATTATTAAATTATCCCGAAAAAAAAAACACTCATAAACATTAACAAAAGAGTAAGGAAGAAAAATAATAATAATAATAATAATAATATATTATTATTATTATTATTATTATTATTATTATTAATCTTATTATTATTATTATTATTATTCTAATTAATGAAAGTGGCAGAAATAAATCAAAGAAAAAAAAATCGAGGGAAAATGAAAATTATTAGGAAAAACGTAGCAATTATTTGATAAGCATTAAAAAATTAAACAGGGATATAAATCATAAATCAAAAGTTGAAGGGCTGAAATGAAAATCACATTTATTATTAATTTCAATCCAAGGACAAAATTGCAAAAATCCAAACCTGTGTACCGACTTTATTGACCTATTTGGACCCAATCCGGAAATAAAAAGTTGCAAGACCGAAGTGAAAGGTGCACATTTAATTAATTTCAACCTGACGGACCAAATTGAACCAAATTAAAACTAATGTAACAGAAGTGAAAGGTGCAGGAAAGGAAATTGCAAGTTGAGGGACCGAAGTGAAAAAGGAAAAAACACGGGGGCCTCTCCTGCACTTTTACGTGCAGGGGAGAGAGAGAAATGTTGCCGCCGTCTTCAACCGGCCGCCTCCGCGTCCACGGACACCGTTTGGCAAAACGCGGTACCAAGAGGAAGACCAAGCGGAGTCGCACCGGATTAGATGGCGGTAACCCATTTCCGGCCACCATATCATACCACACGCGCCACTTGAAAGGGGCGTCAGGGGGGACACCGTCGGCCGCGTGAACCGCACGCACCTGACAGATTTCGAAAAATATATAAATAATAATGGTCAGTTACCGTTATGTCCCTGCCTTTAAATAATCGATTTTGTCTTGTTGGGGGCTATAAACGTCTTTAGCCATTTCAAAAATATTAAAAAAAAATAAAGGGTTGCGGCGGACCGGACCGGTCCGTACACGTGCAATTACCCCCGCACCCCTCAGCCGAAAACCTTATTTTATCCTATTACCAGGGCTAAAATCGTCACTACACTGTTCATAGGCGGGGAAAAAAAAAAAGGTACACCAACTCGCGTGACGCACGGACAGCATATATCCAGTCCACAGTGCATTAGAGTCACATGCTACAGCAACTACCGCGAGCTCTTTTAGCTATTTTGTTAATGTCTTTTATACTTAAAAATATTATAAATCTTCTTTTATATCAAAATGTCTTTATTATTTTTTAAATCATTATTATAGTGGGAGAAACTCAGGTTCATACATACAAATCAGATGCTTGTAACATCTTTAATGTTTTTTTATTTGTTTTATCTAATTTCATGAAAACCCAGCAATATTGATTCATCTATTAAATAAATATTTTTTGGCCATTAATTTTTTTAAATAATATTTAACATTTCAAGATTTAGGGTGAAATATATTTTGCTTCTATAGCTTGCATTCTATAGTTTGATTCTTGAATTATATTTTGACTCAGTAGTTTAAAGATTTATATGAATAGTTTGATACATGAGCAACACTTTAAATTCTCTTAAAAATAATCATTTTTAAAAAATACAATGTACAATATTGTCCTTATTTAAAAAAAATACTAAATAGACTTTGAAATAAAAATATAATAAAACTGTTGTCAGTGAACAACGAGATGAAAGGTTTTGCATGGTGAAAAACAATGGAGGAATAAAATTGTGTGGGAGGGATAAGGTGAGTTTTGCTATATATTTTTTAAAAATGTAAAATGTAATTTGCACCGAACCATAAAATTGAAAATGTAATTTATTCAAAATGATAGCATTTTATCGCATGAAACATCTACATAATAAAAAAATAATAATATAAATTTATAAAGGATTCAATTGGGTAATATGATGAAGTTTTGTGACTAATCGATAAGGTTTATAGATTTGGAGAATATTGCTAATAAATATATAATCTAGGGACCAAATTAAATTATTTTTTGAAAAACAATTTATTAGAAAGAGAGGAAAGGGATCTAAAAATTATATAGTTCTCATCAAGTAACTAATGATATATAGTAATTATTTGACGGAGTTTATTTATTAAAAAAAAAACTCAAACCAAAACAAGCAGAAAAGAGAAAATCAAATATGGTAGCCAAAAAAAGGAACTATATGAAAACCCGTTTTATGTAAATCTATTTATATAAAGTGAGTTTAGTGTGATGACTACTAGGATAATAATTATTTGAATAAGTTTAATAAACTAGCTAATAGAACGAAACTAATTATTTCAGAAGTATAAATTTCTTAGCGTCATTGGCTAGCCTAAGAACATGTCTTTTCACCTAGTTGAGAGAATCTCACACTCATGGACACAAGAAACTCTATAAAATGGAAAAAACCCTATAAGAATTGATAAAGTTGAGGGGCCAAAACACATAATTTTAATTTTCGGGGGGCCATTTCATAAAAGTAAAAATATTATAAGAATAGAAGGGTCCCATGCTCACGAACCCCAAATTCTTCCCTGTAGTTCTGCCATGGAACCAGCCCGCGTTTTTTCTTGAAATGAGCTGCATTAAATTTATTTTGTTCCCTTTACCAGGTGAAAGTGATCCTTTCTCACGTTTAAAACAGATATATCCTACTCTTCCAAGAAAAAAAATAAAAAATAAAATAAAATCTATCCTATCTTAAATTATAACTATGAATGTTATATGATGATAATTTTTCCATGTGAGTAAACTCTAATTTCTGAAAAATATATTTTATGGGTCTAAGTGAACAAGTAGAATTATCTTAAACTCTTATAAAAAATACACGTCCTGACACAAATTTGATATCTACTATTCATATTACAAAATCTTTATTATCACACCACGTTATATTATGAAATACCTGTTAAACTGAAACTCTAACATTCGATCCAATTGTATTATTGAAAGTGAATTCAATTTATGGGTATGACTGAATTGACTAGGATAATACCATGTTTATTTTATTTTAACAATACTATTATATTTATAAAAAAATCATTAGTTTTGCTTTGGTTAAGTTTAAATTAGGTTTAGTTGATTGACTTGAAAGACATGTATTGATTCATCGTATCACTTAGTTTAAGTGGATTAATTTAGAATATAATGACTTTTTATATTTTCATGTATTTTAAAAATATATCTCACTTAAAAAACACTGAATAATTTCGATATAGTGCGATAAAATATATAAAAGAAAATAAAATAAAGATTATAGCAACATGGGAAAAGCTAAAGGCAATGATACACACGATTAATAACTATGAAATCACTGCTCGAAATAGGGGACCAAAAAGCCTGCCCCAGACCGACATGCACGGTTGTGTGTTTTCTACGGACAGGGAATCAGAAAATTACGTTGTCTTTTAAGGGCAGATCAAGAGAGATTGGTAGGGAAACGAGCTTGATTGTAATCGGCACGGGACCGCTTAGATCTAGCTGTGGAATAATGATTGTGTCTCAGATTTGGAAGATCAATGGATTGCCATCAGCAGGAGAAGATCGATGATCAGTGCAGGAAAATATGAGTGTGGGAGCAGGAAGAAACAAATTCATTGATTGAGGTGCGAATATACCTCGTTGCCATAGAATAATAGACTTTGATTCAAATAAAACGACTGCAATTATTGCTGATTACTCTTCGTATGCATAAATAGTTTGGAAAATGCGACCAAAAAAATAATAATCCTATCGCATACAAAGTGATAAGTTTTGATAAACTTTGTATTAAAATAATATTTTATAAGCTTACAATATCATGCTTGATATCAATATGTTACTGAATGGCCAAACAACAACCTAGGTTGTGGGTGCATGGGATTGACATGATAGCCCGAGTTATGGACTCGAGTTACTATGTTCTAGGATAACATGTTTGGATCTAGTTAATGTTAAAGAATTATTTTACTTAAAAATTTAAGTTTTTTTGGTGAAGCTCCAGAATATAATTTATATTATTCTCTAACACCCCCTCAAGTGAAAAAATTTTGGGCTTCAAACTTGCACAAACCTTTTAAAAAATACAAGTCTTCAACCCTTTTAGAAAATAATTTCAATAATTGACATTCACTACATCACATCATCTAACACTTATTTAAGCATTGACTAGTAGTTCATTTGAGATTGTTTTTTAAAATAATTTTTGTTTAAAAATATATTAAAATAATATATATTTTTTATTTTTTTAAATTTATGTTGTGTATCAACACATTAAAATGATAAAAAAACACAAAAAACTAATCTAAAATAAAAAAATATTATTTTTTAAAAAAAACTTTTGATATACAGTGTTAAACAGATATTTAATTACCGACCACCACCTCCGAACATGCTTGTTAACATCGACACGTGAGCTCATGTTTTTTTTTTAATCATTATCGTGGAGAGTATTACAATACAGCCACGACTATTATACATATATTATAATCTTGACCGAAAAATCAACTCAATTAATTAAGCTATCATGGAGGACAAATGGTGAAAACGAGTACTAAATTGAACATCGAAAACGGATCCCTGGATTTGCCTGTCCCCTCAACGGGTAACGCACCTCACAGTTACCCAAAACAGCACCGTTTTTTAATGAATGCTCCAAAACAACACGCATTTATATTCATTCATTAGGTTTTAGCCTTAGCCTGACTATCTTTGACCAGACCTCACCATCAATCTCTCTCTCTCTGAGCCCCGTGCCACCCAAAACCTGAATAAGATGCTATTAATTGCTTACTGTCTCCGCACTGTCAAATCCCCCCCCCCCACAAACTTTCTTTCTTTATTCTTTTCCCACCACCATATCTTCTTACAATATCACATGTCTGCTAATTAAATTAAATGTTTTTCTAAGATAATAATCTCAAGCCTGCACATTGTTACACTGGAAACTTCAACCCTATTTCTCAAACCTAATTTAAGAATAGTTTTTAGTCAATGATCTTATTAAAACAGTAATATTTATTTTTCTATTTTATACTCAGTTAATCAAATTATCAAAAACTTGACCATATAAAACAAGTTTTAATAGATCAATATCTTGTTTGATTCAACTTTAAAGTCAACTAGTACCGTGCTTTCAATCCTAGATTTTTAAGGCTTGCCTATTAAGTTGGGTCGAATTTTACAACCATGATTTATAATAATTGAACTACATGGTGTATTTGAAATTGCAGTGTAAGATATTTTTAATTGGAAATATATTAAAATAATATTTTTTATATTATTATATTAATATATTAAAATGATCTATAAATGTATAATTTAGATGTTTTTTTCTGTTAAACAAAACTTTTTTTTAATTAAAAAAATAGAAAAACAAGAATTAGCAACCTTGGGTTGCACGCGCTCACGATAGAGATAGGCAATCGTAGGCCGCAGTGTAAAATTAACTGATTCGCCGCAGATGTGATGCTGGCAGATTGCCCATTTCGTGGGCCCCCACACTCATGATTGAGCACCACCACCATCATAAGTTGATGATCATAGTAGCGTGTAAGACACTGTAGATTATTACTAACGCACTTCTGTTTATAGAAATTTCCAGTCAATGGTCAACGATAGAAAAAGCCGCTTTTTAAGAGAACTTAATGAAACAATGAAAGACTTAACTGTGGTTAGAAAAGGCTTCCGCTAGTTCATCCAATGTCTTAGTAACTGTATTTTGGTTCCTACTTTGAATTTTATATTTTTTTCTCATCCTTCTGCTTTCTTTTTAATATCATCTCATTCTCTCTGTTTTTTTTTTTAATTATTTATCCCATCTTTAAATAATATATAAAATATTGTCACTAGAATTGGCTGGTGAAAATATCTTATTATTATCACAAAACTAAGTGAGTAGCATTCCAGTAACAATTCGTTAATTCAGGTATGATTAAAATTAGAACTATCAATGAATTAATTATTTTTTTAATATTGACCTCGATAAATTAATTACTTTGTTGATATTTATTTAAAAAAACAGCTCAGATAACTAGATCATGAACAAGTAATCACATTGTAAAAATAAGATGGATTTGATCGTTTGTCATTAGGACAAGAAGATGAATCTTTACACACATGAATGTAATAAATTTATTAAATGTAGGGGTTTATTTGAAAAAATATTATATTTAATGGTCATGAGGGTAGGATGACATTTATTGTATGGATAAGAAAAAAAACAAAATGCAATCGAACAGTGAAAGAACTATCATGAAACCAAACAGACATTAAGAAAATAAATAGCAAAAAGACAAAAGGGGGACAAAATTCAAAGTGGAGGGACCGATTTGTCACCAAACCAAACGGTAACGATACTCGGTTAGAAGCAATAAAAAGTCAAAGTAACGAACCAAGGTTTGAAGAGAAGAAGTTAACCATGGTAAAAAAAAGGTTACTCAGTCAGTGGAAGCAGTAAAGTCTGGTAGCAGGAGGTAGCCATACACAGAAAGCTAGCTTATCTAGTAGCATTGTACCGTATATGATGATGATGATCTGAGCCAATAGGGGATGACTGACACAAGCCATGATTGAATCTATACCCACCCGTCACTTTCTCTCTTTGTATCTTCACATCTATATCTATGGACTAGTCCCATCCTTTTACTGTACTGGGAATAGAAAAAGGCTGTGACACCTCTGGCTCCAAAAACCCAGCCATTTTCTACCCTTCTTTTGCCGTTCTGCTTTCTCACAAGCCTGAAATAAAACCCCCTGCTATCCCAGTTGAAAGGAGGCAAAAAGGAGTGTTTATTTGATAGGAAAGACTGAAACTTTGGCTTTGTTGTTTGAGATGGGTGATAAAAATGATGACTTGGGCTTGAGTTTGAGCTTGGGATATGATGCTGCACAACAAAATCATCATCAGCAGCCTTCTTTGAAGCTAAATCTCATGCCTGTACCTTCACAGAACAACCATAACAAAACTTCCTGGACTGACCTCTTTCAATCATCAGGTACTTGTTTCGCTTCTTGGATTTTTGCTGGGCTCTAAATAAACAAGCTTATAGTATAGTCTTTGATCCAGATCTGTGTTTTGGACTAATCACAGGATTCCCATTGTTGTTGTTTTTATTATTATTGCAGATAGAGCATGTGGTCCGAGGTTTTTTCAACGAGGAATTGACATGAACAGGGCGCCAGCTGCAGTGACAGATTGTGATGATGAAACTGGGGTTTCTTCACCAAACAGTACGCTATCCAGCCTAAGTGGTAAGAGAAGCGAACGAGAACAGATTGGAGAAGAAACAGAAGCAGAGAGGGCCTCCTGCTCTCGTGACAGTGATGATGAAGATGGTGCTGGTGGTGATGCTTCTAGGAAGAAGCTGAGACTCTCAAAGGAACAGTCTTTAGTGCTTGAAGAGACTTTCAAGGAACACAATACTCTTAATCCTGTGAGTAGTGTTATTTTTATTTTATTTTTTTTATCATGGCAGGGTGGATTTTTATTCCGCGTTTGGTGTAGTTTGGTGAAGTGTGGTGGTTTTGTGGTTGCAGAAGGAAAAGCTGGCTTTGGCGAAGCAGTTGAATCTCAGGCCTAGACAAGTGGAAGTGTGGTTTCAGAACAGAAGAGCAAGGTGAGATATCCTTCTTGGCAGAACTATTGTTTTTATTTCAAGAGAAGCATGGTCATCAAATGAGTTGATAAGGATGGAATTGTCTTCTTGGATGATTTAAAGTGGAAGACCCAATTTAGTGAGTGTTTATTAAGGGAAAAATTGTTGCCTCTATTGTTTAATTAAATAGAATTTATGCACATACAACTGTCAACTACTTATAATTGCATCCAGTGTTTACATCAGCAGTCGTTCTTTGTAATAATGCATTGCCTTATTCTTGGGTCAACTACATTCTGAGCAGGAAAATGAAATAAATTCATTAGGTCTAAAGTTTAGCATCCATGCTTCTGTGGAAGTTGTGTAATCTTCAGTATGGACATGGAGCGTGCTTATGATGCTAAGTAAATGGATTTGTGTTCTTACATTTTGTGATTTCAGAAATCACACACACATATATTGTGATTTAAATGGCTTTTGAACTGGTTTTATGCCGAGGAAATTGTTTTGAAAAGTGAACATCTTCTCATCGAATTGATGCAGGACTAAGTTGAAGCAAACTGAAGTCGATTGTGAGTACCTGAAGAGGTGCTGTGAAAATTTAACAGAGGAGAACAGGAGGTTACAGAAGGAGGTGCAAGAGCTTAGAGCACTGAAACTTTCCCCTCAGCTCTACATGCACATGAACCCTCCCACCACCCTCACCATGTGCCCTTCATGCGAGCGCGTTGCTGTCTCGTCAGCCTCGTCATCTGCCGCTGCCGTGTCCTCTGCTCTTGCTCCAACCGCCTCAACCCGCCAACCACAACGACCGGTGCCCATTAACCCTTGGGCAACGTTGCCTGTCCACCATCGAACTTTTGATGCTCCTGCTTCCAGGTCATGATTGTTAGCTTGAAGTAGGGGCTATTTGGTAAAGATAAAATGGATGGAAGGATTTAGGATAAGATGTCCAGGCATCCAAAGAAATTCGACAGAATGTGGAATAGGGAGAATATGAAACTAGACACAATCAGTGGTTGTAGTGGTTAGGATGTGATTTTGTTGACAAGTCCAGGTTGCAAAGAGTGGACTAGTTGCACAATTTAGTGTTTATAAGTTGTAGGATGATTGGAAGGTGCGACAAAGGAATCCGAATACAATATCTTCCTGCTGATTATTGTAGGACTTGATGTAGACAAAGTGGCTTTACTATATAAAGTACAGTAGTATTTTAGTGATCCAAATGAAGGAAGGAATTGAATGGTCATCCTATTGACAGAAAATTCTTCTGTTCATCCTTAGATTATCGGTGGTTTTTGTGTATGATGAATGGTTGTCAATTAGCTTTTGCTAAAAGATTCCAGCTTTTTTCTTTGTGATTCCAGGGAATGTCTCCATGCCCGATCATTCTACCTAGCCCCATGTCCCCGAGCTGTTCTCAAATTGTAAATGTCAAAACCCAGAATTAAAGCTTACAGTCATAGGAGAAGAATTTCATGTCGGCCCACCATGTCTCTTATCCGCATCAGTTAGCAACTAAACATATAAGATGTTAAACTTCGCTGACTCCATTGATTCCTACCTCGCTTCCATCTTCACCCTTCATTATTTTATGCAATCCTCTTTTCAGTGTCTTCACATTCCCAGTCTGATTCTTACAACGTTCGGTAGCTGAACCTTCAAAAGTAGTGGGCAGTTTCTGTTCTTTCTGCCTAATAAATGAATGTTTAATTGAATTCGACATATCTGGTGCCAGTGGGTTACTACAGTAACTGAAACTGTGTTTGGAGCTGGTTTTATTTTTCCAAGACTGCATCGTGCTCGAAGAAGAGGAGACCTTCGTGGCTGTTTTCTTGTAAAAGCTAATCTGTTCGTCAATTAATGC
Organism: Salix brachista; assembly: GCA_009078335.1. Classification (NCBI taxonomy): domain Eukaryota; kingdom Viridiplantae; phylum Streptophyta; class Magnoliopsida; order Malpighiales; family Salicaceae; genus Salix; species Salix brachista. The sequence continues at coordinate 2,767,717 of CM018585.1, forward strand.
AAAACTGATAGACTCTTAGGATTCTAACAATACCATCGTAAAAGAGTACACTTCAATTAAAGACATTTAATCTAAAAACTAATTTAGAATTCAATCTAATGTAAGAAAAACAACACTTTCTAATGCTGTACTATTTAAGCTGCTAGCAAAGTTTATAATCCTCTGTTAAGAGATGCGATTTCTAGGTTTATGAATTTTACCAACTATTTTTTTTAAAAAAAATTATTTATTTATTTATAATTAGTTTCACACGTTAATACTGTATGTTATATAACTCAAGTTGAATGATATTTTTCAATAGTCTTAAGTAAAATTTATTTTCAAATATATCCCATGTTTTAGCCAATTTCCTCACGTATTGTAGATGTGAAAGGTGAGATTTGAAATTGGAACATGATCTCATAAGTTATCCATGATCTCCTAAGCTGTCCCATTTCTCAAACCAATGAACCACCCTTATGGGTCGAGACCCTGACAGCAAGAGACTTTGTACCTGTTTATAAATGTTATAAATATGGTTGATATTATTTTTTAAAATGTTTTTTCATTCATAAATACATCAAAATAATATTTTTTATTTTTTAAAAATTATTTTTGACATCAATATATGAAAATGATCTAAAAATATAAAAATAAAAATAAATTTTTAAAATTTTTTAAAATATTTTTAAAACACAATGAAAAAAAAAAAACTACAAAACAAGCGCATTAATATAAAAAAGCTTCCCTCCAAGAACCTCATGTCCACCCAGCACAAAAAAATAAAAATAAAAACAAAAGCTAAAAGCTGATAAAATTTGAAGTCGCCTCTGATTTCATGGGTGATCGTGTCGTTTTCATTGGACAATTCCCAGTGCATTTATGTTTTACATCTAACGATGCAGGGAAGCCATGCAAGTCTACCAGGCAAAAAAGACGATAGACACTGTTATCTATACGTGCAATCTGATTTCAGATCTCCTTTTACATTGATTCAGGGATGAAGATTCAAGAATCTGTCTGATAGGCAGGCGACTCGGCAAAAAATTTAAGATTTGTAGGACAAAACAACAACCTGCTCAAACAAAACATGAACCGAGAAAATTGATGTCCGTGTCACGAGAATTGAGGCAAGGCAGAGCTTTTGGAACAAGACCCTGACATTTTCTTGTCATCGACAGTGTAGTTGCTAATGTATTTGAAAAATATTTTTGATTTTTGATTTTATTTTAAATGATTTTTTTTTGAGATCATTTTGAATTTTGATATTTTTTTTGGTGTTTTTAGATATTTTGAATTTTGATGTATTGATATCAAAAATAATTTTTTAAAAATAAAAAAAACATAATTTTAAATGTATTTTTGAATGATAAACACTTTTAAAAACAACATGAATCACACTAATAAAGATGTTCATCATCCCTCAAGATTTTACCATACAATTCTACTCCTCTCGAAGAAGCTAAGACATTGATCTGCTCCTGATGCAGTCAAACTTTGGTCAACCAAAGCCACCTTTCTCTGTGCACAGATTACGGAGCCAGCTCTCTGTGGATAACAAAGGATAGTAAAGAGAAATCAATTAGAGCATCACTGTACACGAATCTCACATTGTTTGGTATTCACTACTTTCTCTGTCTTCTCTATTTCTTGCACGCTTTGATTTTCAATAAACACAAAGTCTCGGCCTCGAACTAGATTATACACGTCGATTATACATTTTGTCAGGGAAGCGGCCTACCGCGCAATTTCTGCATTCCCAAACAGGTTTATAATCATTCATCCAGACGAGAAAGATAGACTACCAAATCTTCAAACCCAGCTAATGTGATTGCACGAGATTTTCCAGAGTACTCAGATATGTAAGAACATCATAAATTGATAATTTCTGATCATTTTGAGAAGGCACTCACAGCTGCATTACCAAACACATCTTTGAGAAATTCAGGCTGTGGACGCAGCAAGAATTCCAATGCTTGCAGCCTTCTCTAATCGGAATTAAAGCAAGCTATTCCATTTCAGTTTCATCTAAATGATTCAGAGATGAAGGTACATAAATCTTGTCTGATAGGGGAAATTTAAGACTTGTAAGAACATGTACCTGCTCAAATAAAATATGAAACAAGAAACAGGTACTGTATCGCAAGCTTTAAGGCACGGGGAAGCTTTTGGAACATAAAACCCTGATTGTCCCAGACACATTATCATCATTCATGATTATACATTACAGATGGATAGATTTGCATTTTGGTATACATGACACAGTCAAACGGTATTCACAGTGTCTGCAAGGGAACGCAGTATGCAACCCAATCCAGCCTTTTCTGTTAACCTTTCATGTATCCGCAGGCATTGATCGCATGTGGGCCGATCGCCAGTTGACAATCCCCTGTACAAGTACCTGTGGATTATGATATCACTGAATCAATGTTAATTGCAAAACGTTACACAAAAACCAGGAGAATGGAAAATGATAGACCACACAAAATGCTAGATAGAGATTCATTCGTTCTTCTTCCTTCCGGGAGTTGCTAGTGTTTAATGCAGGAAAAGATGATGCCCCTTAATATGTCCAGACATTGTAGAATATAGAAGGCAAAAATAACATAAACACCAAAGGGTCTAATCTAACTCCTCACTGATGTGAACTGGTCATGATTTGGTACAGTGCAGCCATTTACGTCCATATTACTGGAAATGTGAGCTATTGGTATTAAAGTTCAGCCAAAAAGAAGAAGATTTAAACACCACAGCTTCGTTTTTACTTTTGAAGCTCATGCTCAGAGCTTTTACTCTGTCATGTATCAGGTAAGGATCCAGCAGCATGTGACGGGATGGAACAAATTTTTCCAGAGTAGAAAACAAAGGCAACACAGATATGTTCAGTCACACAGAAAGCCATTTATGGACATGCGTAATAATTCCTTGGACAAGAAAAATGACTGATCTCATTAACTGAGAGATATATAACGATGAGTCCAAATTTCAGTTTGTGCCATCTTCATGTGCACATAGACTCAAATAAGCTCTAAAACTGTACTTGTATCAATTGTGGATAAAAAGAGTTCTATTCTATTTCTCCTGACAAAATAGCCAAATAATATACCAAGAAAAAACAACAATGAGGTCTTACAAGGAGGCTTTGAAAGAATAATGATGAATCAGGGTATCATTTTGCACACGGCCTTGATCTTACTCTCAAGGCGATTAAGGATTAAAGAAGTTTAAGATAGTTCTTGACAGTATTTCAAATTTTAAATCAACAAGTTTAAGCTGGTAAACAGAGATCCTTTATCTCGAGGAACTGTTTTCTATCTACACAGCATAAGATGAAGGAGAAAAATAATTTCTCCAACCAATAAAGACTACTCAAGGGGCCAGGTTAAGATGAAAATCCAATGACAATAATATTGGTCTAAAGAAAACATGGTGTTTGTGGGAGGGTTTTTGTTTTCAGGAATGACCACTCAGGCAAAAATGTCTTAGCTCTCAGCTGGTTTCATTCTTGTTTCAGAACAAAGGGAAAATGTTACAAATCCGAAATTATTTCAAGTTTAGAACTGCACATTCAGAACTAGAAGCTTGAAATTGATTGAACATCAGTTCATGGATGATAAAATTACACCATAAATAAGTTCTAAAGGTGACATGATAAAAATTCAAAATTATCAGAAGAGGAATTAGTAAAATTATCGGAAGGGACGAAAGGATAGTTTCCAGGAAAGTGGCAATTGAAATGAGGCAACAATCTTTCATTTGAAGAATCCTTGACAAAAGCCACCAAATTCCAAAAGAAGCCCCACTTGACCTCTCATTCACAAGCATAGATCCTAAACATAAGGAATCAAGACTACATCACAAAACAGCCCGACACCATCTCACATTCTTAAATGGTTACCACTTTTGATGGCTTAGCATTCCGAAAGCATAATCAGAGGAAAAAAAATACATTTAAGGGACCAAGATTCACTATCGAAACAGACTTGAAAACAAATGCCATTAACGTTGAGTGTCGATTAGTCTGCATTCGACATTAATATCATACATAAACTTGAATTATGATCAATATTGAGGATGCCCAAAAGACCGAATTGAACTAAACTACCACTCTCCTAACTATAAATGTAAATTCAGCTGATGGGCCAAGTTAAAAAGAAAAAAAAAAATACAAATGAAGAAGAGAAAGAGAAGTACTGACTTCATGAGGATATCATAGTACTCAGGATCCAAAGCAGAGAACAATGAATCCAAATCTTTTATCGCCATTAGCGCTCTATGCACCACTATCCAATTCGCTGACTACAAGCAGAAAATATCAAAGCTTTCCTTCGCAGATCTTTCTAGAAAAAAAATGAAAGAGAAAAGGAAAAACCTTGCATCTCTCATCTCGAGTCTTTGGAGGCGAGCCTTCCAGAGCCGTTTTGAGAGCCTCAACGGGTCTTCCCCTGAGAGAAAGAAACAAAAGCAGATCCCGAAAGTTTAATAGCAAAATCAAAGACAGTGAAATAGAGAGCTTGATAATTACTGACTGTTTGAGTAGGCTTTCGATCTTGCGAGATTTGTGTTCTATTCTTGTCATTATAGCCTCTACCTCTGCGTTCTCTGCTTCCACTATCTCCCCTCTTCCTGCCATTCTCCTCTCTCTCTCTCTCTGAAGTGAAATGATGGGGAAGAGAAGTTAATCGTTTTTAGCTACCGCGGTTAGAGGTTGAGCCTTCGGCGCCGTGTATTTCCTGTTTTCGATTCAGCTGGTGGTGGTTTATGATCGTTCCTAGTTGGGCTAACGGCCTCTTGTTCAAAGTCCCCATGGGCTACGGCCCAGTGGTTCTTTTCTTTTCGCCGCGGGCTTAGTTAATCGTATCTGGGCTATGATTATAAGGCCGGACCCTGGGTCACCCTGGATTGGGATGGCCTGGCCCAAGACCGTTGTTGTGCACCTGTTGCATGGTATCTGGCTAATCCACTAAATCCAAAATCATATTTGTTTTTTTTAAAACCTTATAATATTTGATGAAAAAATAGATATTTCACTAACCTGACTCAACCAAGTTTTGACTTTTGAGTTGAAGGATTATCAAGTTGACTAATTAGGCCGAGTCTTGTAATTGTGGTTGAATTTTTCATACCTTGTTTTTATTTACAAAAACAAAAAACAAGAAATTCTTCTTGCTGTTTTTGTTTTTAAAATTTTAAAGGTCGCCTTTTGAAAATACAAGCTAGGAAATAATGATAGAATAGATAATAAATCAAATAAATGCGATAAAGTTTTTAGAAATTTAGTGAGTTATGAAATAATTTTGCAAAAATAAAACAAAAAAAAGACATCAAACTACCCTAGAAATAGAAAGTAATTGATACACGAGGGTAGAGTACACAAGGCGAGGCAGTTTCAATTATATTGGACTAGACATGTGTAGGGGGTGTTTGACACTAAATTTTAAATTTGATTTTGAAAAAAATATATTTTATTTTGTATTTCTAGATTGCATTGATATCAAAAATAATTTTTAAAAAAATATTATTTTGATATATTTCTGAATGAAAAGTATTTTAAAAAACAACATTAATCATGTTTATAAACAAGCATTTACCGAGTGTTTCCTTTTCTTTTTTTTTGATTGAGCTGGTTAAATGCTTTTTTTTAGATTGATTTATATTTTAAAGTGTTTTTAAACTATTTTTATATAAAAATAAATAATAAATTAGTATCTTTAAATATTTTCCGGTAATTCTAATTCGTTAATGTTAAAAATAAAATACTTTCATTTGAAAAAAAAACAAATTAAAAATTGAATCCTCCATGCCTTGCCTACTAGTCACGGCGTTGTCAGAGAGGTTGGCCCGTATCTTTTTCTTCACGGACAAATTATTGGCCTCTCCATACAATGGCGATATGGTTGTTGTGATCGCACACCCTCTCCATTTATTTTATTTTTTCTAAAAATAAAACCATGTCGCTAACCTTCCACATGGATCACAGCTAATCACCCAGGACATGCCATGCCATGCCATGCCATGCTAGCGGTGTCATCTGGCTTCAGCTGAAATTGCAAATACATGAATATATATATAAAAGATATGAAATTCCATTTCCGATCTCCAAGAAAACAGTGGTCGATGAAGACAAAATTTGGAAAAAAAGAGGAAATATAATCAATCCATGGACCCATTTCTTGACTTTAATGCCTGCCCATTTTACTGGGTACAGATTGACTGTTTATAATAATAATCGAGATTGATTTTATAGTGTTTTTTTGTCTAAAAATATATTAAAATATTTTTTTTAAAAAATAATTTTTAATATCAGCGAAAATAATTTAAAAATATTTAATTTAAAATAAAAAATAATAAAATAAAATATTTAAATTTTTTCAAAAATATTTTTAAAACTCAATTAAAGACAGTTAAAAGTTTTCCAATTATGTAAGCAAATTACATTGGAATAAATTCACGAGGAAACGGTGAATGGTGGTTTGGTTCCTTGCTTAATTCAAATATTAAAACTAGTATCTAGAAAATTGATTAAATTTATTTGAATATATAAAGTTATACAGAGAATTTGTTTTCAAAATTGTTATATAAAGAGCTCAAATCTTATACAAGCTAATTTCATTAGTTTACTTAAATATAAATTTCAAGATCTAGTGAAAATAGTAACCTCAATTAAAATATAAAATAATTTTAAAATATACTTATTACTAGTAAAACAAATCAATGTTGACTCACATTACTTCACTTCACTTTAATTGTAGTTTTAAAACTCAAATCATTTTATAGATAACTAAATTGAATTTAGATTAATTCAATTTTCAAAAAACCAAAAAAAACTGACATGGTCTAATCTTGTAAAAACAATAAAGGTTGATCATGACCCAATAAACCAAACTGAAAACCATTTAAAATTCATCTATTTTTTTTTATTTTTTTCTATTAAAATAATATATTTTTGATAATTTTTTAAAATAATATTATATTAACCTAAGTTAACTTTTCCTATCCATAATCTAGATTTTGTGGATATTTGTTTTTTGCAGTAAAAATAGAATTTTAATTTCTTGAAGTTATTTTTTTTAAATATGTTAATATATTTTTAAATAATAAATATTTTTTAAAATAGTTATTACAGGATTATATATAAACTTATACACAGAATCAGGTTTTAAAACGATAGTTTCGGCCGTTGCCTTTACCGCAACCCAAAATAATGGAAGAAAAGAAAAGGACAAACCCGTCATTCTGTACAAACGGTAATAATAATGACACTTTTGAATTGCCTTCTCCTTTCTCCTCATCACGGACCTCACCCCTTTTTCTCCCTTCCTTTCCTTCGAAGTCTTCCTTCCTTCACCTCCTTCATTTCCCCATTTTCACACCCACCAAACAACAGAAAACACATTGTTCCTCCATCAATGGCAGATCCAGCCTCATACTCCAAGCCCCATTTCCCACTCAAGGAGCTTCACAGCTCTAAGCCCCTCACCAAAACCAGTAAGTCGTCGTCGTCGTCGTCATCTTTCACTAGTCACGTTCTCTGTAAGTCTCTCTTTTTTGTGCTCTTTCTTGTTCTTACTCCACTATTTCCTTCACAAGCTCCTGAATTTATTAGTCAGTCTACTATTTTCACCAAATTCTGGGACCTTGCTCACCTTCTTTTCATTGGCCTTGCTGTATGTTATGGCTTGTTTAGTCGTAGAAATGTTGAAGATTTTGACTTTGAACCACCACCCCACTACTCTGATGATTCACAATCATCTTATGTGTCTAGGATTTTTCATGTTTCTCCAATTTTTGAAGATGGGTCTGAAAATTTAACTGGGTTCGATGACAAAAATGTGTACCAGAATTGGAACTCACAGTATTATAGAGGTGAGGCGATGGTTTATGATGCCAATGGTCATGAACTGAACAAAACTGGAACACACTACTCCAGGGGTGAGTATACGGTTGATGGTACTAATGGTAATGAACGAAACAAGGACGGATCTTTAGATGCTGAAAATGGCTTTGAAAATTCATTTGAGAATGCAGACAGTAATGTGGTCCAAGCTTGGAATTCCCAGTATTTCCAAGGTGAATCAACAGTTGTAGTGTCTCAACCAAATTATTCACTCGGTGAATATGGTAATCTAGGACAAGCAAAAGGTTACAGGCCACTAGGATTGCCAGTTAGGAGTTTAAATCCGAGGGCTAGGAATCTGGATAGTTCTCAATATAGCAATGGAAGTGAGTCTGGTACAGGCTTGTCGGGCTCGGGCTCGGGCTCGGTCACGGCTGATGATTCTGGAAGGAGTGTAAAGGAGAATGATTTTGGTGATATGGATCCTACGAACTTAGAGGGTATGTTTGATGAAACTGTAGCCTTCCCTTCCCAAACTCCATGGCGTTCGAGATTTGAGGCAAATGAAATTAGAGAGACAGTGGGTTCTTCTGCTGGAGGTTATTCACATTTTAGGCCTCTCTCAGTGGATGAAACACAGTTCGAGCCTCTCAAATCGCAGTCTTTCAGATCCACAACATCTTTGTCATCTCAGGGGAATCCAGGTCCACAGCATCACGGTCCTTCACATTTTAGATCTCTCCCAGTTGATGAAACTCAATTCGAGTCTCTAAAGTCGCAATTTTTCAGATCCACGACATCTTTATCTCAAGGGAATCCAGCTCCACAACATCCAGGGCCTTCACATTTTAGACCTCTCTCAGTTGATGAAACTCAATTCGAGTCTCTCAAGTCGCAATCTTTCAGGTCCACAACATCTATGTCATCCCAAGGGAGTTCAGCATCATATTCACCAACCACACTCTCGCCCTCACGTTCTGTTTCTTCTGAAATGCCAAACTCTGAAACCGAAGAATTAGGGGAAAACAAGAGTTATCGTGCTTCTTATCCCCCTACTTCTCAATCACCAGCAACCAGGAAGGCTGATGCTCCATTGAATGCATTTCATTTGAGGAGATATAGTAGTGGCTCTTTGTTCCAAAAGGATTCCCAGAGAAGCTCGAAGGATGATTTGAAGGATTTGAAAGGGAAAAGAAATGAGGATGCAATGGGGAGTAGGAAGGCGGGGCAGGGTTCATTGAGATCAGATCAGAAACCTGCAACACCTGTTAAAATCTCATCACTAAAGGGAAAATCTGTTAGGACTATCAGAGCCAGTCGATATGCTGCAGAGACATTAAAAGCTGGAGAGATGAGTAGAAACCACATTGTTGATAAGGTTGGAAAAATATGCGATGAAGCGCAGACAGTAAACATAGGAAATAATGAAATGGAGAGAGGACCTGATAATATGTTAATTGGCGCCGATAAAAAGAACTCTGATAATACTCGACATCCCATGTCAAAGCCAACCCTTTCGAAGTATAAGATGAAAGAAAATGAAATATTTTCAGAGAGTGTTGCTGTGGAGTCCACTGATGACTCAGAAAGCGAGAATGATATCTCTCGAGTGAATTCAGATGAAGATTCCGCTCCAGCCACCAACAATGATGCAGGAGATTACTCTAGTGAGGTTGATAAAAAAGCTGGTGAATTCATAGCCAAGTTCAGGGAGCAGATTAGGCTTCAGAAAGTAGCATCTATTGGGAGATCCAAGGGAAAGCGCATGAATGGTTCTTAGGTGAGCCTATACTACTCCCAGATAGCTAACAACATGGAGACTGAGTTGATTTTCATTCATTTTTTAGCTGTTTGTCCTTCTGTTATCCATAATACATTGTGTCCTAAATCTACTATTGTAGATACTGTATACAGTTCTCATGGAATTGTGAAGTATGAGTATCCTCCACTTGACAACACAATTAAAGATTTGAGTTCTTCTCGTGATATAATTCTTCAACCTTCTAGCTATCCTGCATTACTTATGATCAGATCTTGTGTTTCTCAAGCATAGAAGGTGACAAGTGAGATTATTAGGGGTTCTGTGAAGTTTTTTTGGCATTTCTTGTCTGACCGGGGGAATGGGTCACATTACGAGTTGAGGTTTATCTCGGGAGAACTTGAAGGAAAAAACTTCATGAATTCACTCAGGGAAGAAATGCGATTCTTAAAAAGTTACTGAAATAATCTCTTACCGAGCAGTATGGAAGCTGCTGACAAAGCCTACTATTTTAGAAATATTCAAGAAACATGATTCTTTTGTCTGCAAGAAGATATGTTTGATACTCTAGATATGTTTTGACAGTGATGTATCAGCATATTTTTGAAAAAACAATTATCCTCCTTTAAATTTAAAAGGATTAAAAATAAAGTGATGACATAATATATTTATATACTTAGGCTTGACATAATTATAGATTGCCATTCCAGTAAAGAATTAATTCACAATTTCTATCTTTTAGATATTCATTTTTTAATTCTTAAGGGATTTATCATAAAAAATAAAAGAATAAATATTTTTATTCTTAGAATTTAAAGGCCATTCTTTTATTTATTACAATATCTTACTAAAAAGCATTGACTTTTATCTTATGAGATTCCCTGAATCCTATAAAAAAGATTTTCTTGCATGTGTTAGGCCTTCTACTTTATGAGCTCCTGATATATCTTTTATTTAAACACTGAAAAACCATATTTATGAATATATTGAATGTCATAAAATACTAAATTATAGTTTTCTGCATCCATGTGGTACTTTACACGAGTGAAATATCCTTCGTAATTTATTCGTGAATAAAAAAATCTGCTGCTGTGTTTATCAGTTGAAGGCTTGCATGAACATTGTTTTGGTGCCAGGGTGACTACTATTTAAACAACTCCTTCTCTGTGCGGCTAATAAATTAATCACAGATTCCATGACACGGGAGTAGGCGAGAGACTGTTTAAACATCAATGAGAATTTTTCACATGTTCACACTACATTGTACTTGATTTTTATCAAATAAAATGAAGATGATGAGATTTGAAAACATGACCGTTGGATCAACAAATCTCACCTAAAAAATTTCTTATCTAAGAACTTAAATTTTTAAATGAAATGGTTTTTAAACAACGCGTATATAGTCTGATATGTTTTCTCCGCTATTGAGCTGCCCAGGATGAATGTAAAAGTTCACCATATAATCACATTATCTCATCCATGCAGCTCATATCTTTCATCACCTTGCTCTTTTGGCATTCGATTATATGTTTGAAAGCCAGCAGCTTCATCTTGTGCTAGCTTTTTCTACCCGCATGAGTAGCATTTGAGCCATGAAACTTAAGAGCCATGCCTGTGTTTGAAGATTTGAACCTAGCTTGCGTAGGACATGATCGATCAAAAGCACAGCCACTCATAACTTTTGTTGCGCTCATTCTACGTCAAGTAAACCCCCCACATCTCGTCAGATAACTCAACTAAATTCGTTCAAGTAATTGAATCTCCCCCCTTCAAATTCCTGGTAGTTGGTGGATAGTGTAGGTGAATTTTATAGCATCATCTGAAGCATATTCGTGTATATATATATATATATATATCGGATCCTGTCCCCTGGCTATGTATCTCGATCCACCGGTCAGATTGTGATCACTTGATCAAGAACCAAGTTTTATAGTCGGGCCTGATCGTGTCCAGTGAGTGGGGACAGAAGAGGATCTGGCAGGAGTGCTATGGTAAATCCATCAAGCGCTTGGAAAAGTTGTGGATATGATGGCTGTAAACCAGTGCCTGATGATGTTAAGATAATTTTTATGCTATGATATATATTAATAAGGTCAAAAGCTTCATTTTATAGTTTCTGTTTTTGTCTTTCAGAAGATTTTTTTTTACCAAGAACTTTTTTTAAAATTAAATTCTGGAGAAAAAACCTAGGAAGCTTGAAAAAAAAGAAAGTCATAAACCTTTGGTTGTAAAATAGGCTTAAAAGAATGATCTATTACGTTAACACAAAAAAAATTGAGATTAAAAAGTTTATTCTTTTTGTGATTTCATGTTTGAGTTATGTGGTTGCTAATATAATAGTTATTAAAGACTTACATGGTCATTAACTTTAGGATCTATGAAATTAGTAGAGGTACATGCAAGATGATCTAGACACCTATTTTAATAATAAAAAAAAGCTTAAAAGAGGCAGTGCAACTTCCCCCCCTTAATTATCTAGCTATATACTACAGGCAAATATACTCTTATTCTCTTTGTGGTCGTTAACTTCAGGATCTCTGAAATTAGTAGAGGTACATGCAAGATGATCTGGACACCTATTTTAATAATAATAAAAGCTTAAAAGAGGCAGTGCAACTCCCCCCCTGAATTATCTAGCTATATACTACAAGCAAATATATTTTTATTCTCTTTGTGGTTTCAGGTTCGAGTTATGTGGTTGCTAATATGATAATTATTAGAGACTTAAATGGTCGTTAACTTCAGGATCTGTAAAATTTATAGAGATATATACAAGCTGGTCTGGACACCTATTTTAATAATAAAAAAAGGCTTAAAAAAGACGGTACAACTTTTTCCCTGTGAATTATCTAGCTATATACTACAAGCAAAATACAATTTTTTTCCATGGTAAAGTAAGAGATGGAGAATAAAAGTTTTAGTATAGAGATTGGATTGTTTAACATTAGCATGTGAACAATAAAGTTTGAAAAATACTTAACAAAAATAAACTTAAGCTTTTTATACATTTAGTATTGAAACAAAAAGAAAATATTTTGTTCAAGCAAATCTCATGTATTCAGCATTATTGAAAAGACAGATACATGAGTAAACACTAGGCACAATTTGTTTTTTGTTTTTTTTTGCTTGGAATTGTATTTGACTGCAAAATTATTAAATAGTTTTTTTTAATGTTTTATGATTTTTTTTATCAATGTTAAAAATAAAAAATGTATTTTAATATATTTTTAAAAGTAATTTTAGCTTTTAATATATATATATATATATAATTTGATGATATTCATAATTATGAAATAAAAAATTATAGTAAAATAAAAAATTAGGAACAACCATAACACACACCTTAACAGAAAGAACTTTAGTTTACCATAAAATTAATCGCATAAATTAAGAGTGCTTGGCAATAAAATAGGAAATAAAAAGTCTTCTAAGAATAAAATTTGGTAAGTTCTGTGCCTATTCATTTGAAGTAAAAGAGAGGCAAAAGAGACGACGGCGTTTTAATGACGGGTCAAGATAGGAAACGCTGTCGTCATTACACAACCGTTCCTCTTTGAAACAGGAAAATTCCAAATCCTTGTAGAAAACGTAGAGAGAGAGAGATAGGGAGGAAGAGACAAAAATAAACAAGGCAAGGGCAGCATCGCTTTCTCGTGTTTGTTGAGAAAAAAAGGCAATCCACACACCCAAAAAAATAAAAATAGAAATTTCTTCAAGGAGATCCTCTCCTTCCTCCTCAAACTCTCCAATCAACCATGAAATTCTCGATTTCTTCTTCTTTCAATCCTTAGGAGGTTATTTCTACTTGTTTCTTTCCTTTTTCTTTTAGGGTTTGTGAAGATGTATATCGAAGAAATAAGGGGAGGAGATCAAGATGACGATCCAAGCAGAAGCGTTGTCGTTTTGGATGCGAAGAGAGTTTTGGTAGGTGCTGGAGCTCGTGCTCTTTTTTACCCTACACTGCTGTACAATGTTTTGAGAAATAAGATTCAGTCCGAGTTTCGTTGGTGGGATAGAGTCGATCAGGTATGAGATAAATTAATTTTATTTTATTTAGCCTTAGTTGATAAATACTGGCTTACTGACTAAATTGTTTATTTGTTTATTTTCAGTTTATATTGTTAGGAGCGGTTCCATTTCCGACAGATGTTCCACGATTGAAGAGATTAGGTGTGTCTGGAGTGGTTACATTGAATGAATCATACGAGACTTTGGTACCTACATCACTATATCATGTGAGTTTCTGTGTTCGGTTTTTGAATGTTGTTATACACAGGTGTTGGTGAATGTTTAGCAAATTATTTGAAGCTACTTATGTATACGCAATTATCATTTTCGGAGAAATTATTTGCTTAAATGGACAATACTTCCCTGAAAAGCCAACGCATTTCGCAAATTGTTGCGTTTTAATTATTGAAAAAAGAGGGGAAAAGAGTTTCTCTTTGTTCTTTTTCACTTGGCTATGCCCGAGTGTTGAAATGGCACTTATGTTCGTTGTTGATTTATTGTTTAGGCTTATGATATTGATCATTTGGTTATTCCGACAAGAGACTATATGTTTGCCCCTTCAATTACTGATATATGCCAAGCTGTGGATTTCATACATGGTAAGTATGGTCTTGAAGTTCATTTGCTAGCCCTTTATTGTTCCTTTCACGCTGTTTATCTCTTGCAGTCAAGATGGTTTTGCTGTTGTATTTTTATTTTGCTTCCCCTCACCAGAGAGAGTTATTAATAACCGTGTTTATTTGATATTAACATTCCATTTTTTTTGGTGTGCTTTATGAAGAAAATGCCTCTCTTGGGAAGACAACATATGTTCACTGCAAGGCTGGTAGGGGGCGCAGTACAACCATTGTTCTCTGTTACCTTGTATGTATAAATTCAAACCTGACTTATTGAATGTCTTAATTTTATTATGCCTTATTTTATCCTGTTTGAAATTTTATGTTTCCTGACAGGTGGAACACAGGCACATGACACCCAAATCTGCGTACGAGTATGTGAGATCTATTAGGCCTAGGGTGCTTTTGGCCTCTTCTCAGTGGCAGGTATTGCTAATATAAGTTTCATGGGTGCATCCATCATTTAAATTCAATTGAACCCTTCCATGGATTTGCAACAAACAAAGAAAAACACACTACACACACACACAGATAGAGAAATCTGGACTAAGAAGAGCATGTTTATATAAGCTTCACTCCAGCTCAAATGGCTTGGATTGAGCGGAAGACAAGAATATATGATTAATGAACAGGAGCATGGACTAAGAAGAGCATGTTTTTCCAAGCTTCACTCCAGTTCAAATGACTTGGATTGAGCGGAAGGCAAGGATTTATGATTTATGAACTGCACTCTGTTACTAACCTATACTTTAACTTTGTGCCAATTTTGATCATGGAACTAACTGTATTAACTGTTGACCTGTCATTTTCTTTTCATTATTTAGAAGAACAACCATAATTTTATTGGATTGAAAATACCTTTTATCTACATTTAACAATGCTTGGGTTTCTGCTAAAATCATCCCCCGTTTACCTCTGTGTATAGGCTGTTCAAGACTACTATCTTCTCAAGGTAAAAAAAAGTACTATCCCTGGCTGTATGATAATTCAAAAAGCATTAGATCTTCCGATCAAAGAGGATGGAAAACAGGACACCGCAGCTTTTGATGATGGATCTGCTGTGCTGGTAACAGAATCCGACCTTGATGGATATGATGCTACCTGTGACTCAGGTGTTGTGGGCAATGACATGTTGGGCGAGCTGAGCCTGGCTTGCAAGGTTCAGTTTGCTAGTCAGGCTGCTATCTCCAGACTTTCATACTTGTGGCCAGGGTACCAACCTGACCAGAAATCCTCAACAAAGAAACTCGGAAGCTCCATCAGGGCTAGTCAGTTGAGTAGCATTAATGTGGACATTCGGGTCTGTTGAGATATCGATATCTACCAAGAGTGTTAATTTTAAGAGTTTCGGCGGGAGTGTTAATTTAAGAGTTTCAGCGGGAGTGTAATTTAGGAGTTTCATTTTTTTGTATCTTTTTATCGTAGAACACAACACAACTGAATAAATGATAGATAGAGTTTCCTCCTCTGTTTTCCTCGCTGTCTTGATTTTTCCTAGCTGGAGAGTCATGTGCAAAGCGGAGGTCATGAAGAAGAGCACAGCATCCCTTTGTTGTTCTGCCTGATACATCTAGAATAGCAAGATGGGCTATTCCAATCTCTCCAGCCACAAAAAAATGGCTGGTGTTTGTGGTCGCGGGTCCTGTTTTTTGTATCGAGTCTGAATGCTTGTTCAAGATTGTAAACGTACATGATCAAATATGCTTTTTCTTCGAGCAATCTGGTTTCTCTTCCCCTCCCTTTTTATCTGTTTCCCAGCTTTTGTTCACATTTAAATTTTTGTAAATTTGATGCTTCTAGCCTTTCACTACATCTATGAATTGGGCCTGTGCCGAAAAGGGGTGGTGAAAAGTTTTGTTATAGAATTAGTATAACCGAGTCGAAAATATGTAATTACCGTGGTAACTTTCTCAGCAACGCTTGTTATTTTGTCTTTTTAGAAGGATAAAATGGTTATTATATTGTGTAAAAATAAAATAAGAAATTAAACTGGTGAACTGAACAAACCGAATCGACCTGAACTGAACCGAAAACTGAGTAACACTATTGCCGTCCATAGTGATTTATTTCATAGTGAACACTAAACAACAACTGAACCATGATCTCTTTTAGTTTTTAGTATAATAACTTCAAATAAAATTATTTTGATAATCCGGTCCTTGTCATAAGATCTGATCCAAACTAAAGCCATTCTCGGAGAGATGGTGGTGGAGAGTTGGGATTTGGGATGCTTTGAAGAAAATGTTGTTGAACCAGAAGATTAAGCATCTTTGGATTCTGTTTTTGTAAAGAGTAATCTTAGATGCTAAAATAAACAGTTGATGCAATTGTCAAGGATGTTTATTTTTCATGTAGTTATAGATTTGACCAAGTATCTCAAGCTTGTTTTTCATGAATTGAACGGATTAATCTGATCAATCTATTTTGAAAATAATATGTATTTTTAGCTGATTTTTATTTTTTACTGAATTTATTTTATCTGAACTGACTTAACATTTCGAAACCAAGTCAATTACTTTGGTATTATAAAATCAATACTCATATAAATTTATTTTCAAAGATTCTCTTTAGCATGCAAACACAAAAGGAAAGAAAATTAAAACATGCCAGCAACGTCTTGGTCTGGTGGTCAAGAAGGGCTTTTCCCTTCCTCTCACCCCAGGTTTAAGCCTTGTTAGGCATGCCTGTCACCCCCGCGGTGTCTTACATGCTCATTGAATTTGCGGGATATTCAGTGAGTCCGGAGATTTAGTTGTGGTGCGCGCAAGCTGGCCCGGACACCCCGGTTATAAAAAAAATAAAAAAAAAAAATAAAAACATAAATAATTTGAAATGACAACATACATTAAACGGTATGACAATTGGCAAGATAGTGAGCACGATTTTTTTTCCAGTATTGCAATATTCGACTATATAAAGGTACCGTAGAAAATGAGAAATAAATATTTTAGCTATCAAAATTATTTTTGAAAAAAAAGATGCGAGAGTTTCCTTGAAAAAAGAAAGGACAGAACATAACTTGAGATAACATCACGAAGAGGTTTTAACAGAAAAGGCCCATCCCGTGCTTCACAAAAGCCATGCTGACAGCAACCTCATCGTTCTATCCTCCTCTCCTGTCCAAGCCATCTTCTCCTCGTAAGTCTGCTTCTCTCTCTCTCTCTCTGCTCCTGCAAGCTCCACATGTTTATGTTTTCTGGGCATCTCTCAGTTCCCTCCCCCCTCTCAAACATGGTTATTGTCCTTCTCTTAGTAGAACAAAGTCGAATGATTTAATTTTGTTTCTGCTTATCATATCGACAGATGAACTTCGCTAGCTCTTTCTTCTTTCTTCTTTTTCGATGATTTCCCATGCAAACTGATGCTTAGATCTCCTTGCGATTCTAATTTTATCATGTTGGTCTTAGCTTCCTAGTCTTCTTGTGTTAGTATACAAGCAGTAAGTAGGCGGGGAGTGCTTATTCCTAAAATGTGGAAGTGAAACTTGTAATTGGTGGTAATGTGAATTGTTGTGGTGGGTGCTAATGCGCTTGTTGTAGTGGGGAATGCTTATTCCCAAAACATGGAAGTGAAACCTGTAATTGGTGCTTATGTGAAGTTATTTATACGTTTTAATTTGGAAATAATTTGCTGTTAGAAGTCATCTCAACTCAAAAGCTGCTTAACTATTTAGGTGAGGTCTCACAATGTGGTTTTATATTACTATCTAAAACACTTATTTTGAAAGCTTTGATCTTGAAACTTGAAAAAGTTCACCGTTAACTTGTGCGTATTAATTTAATTTGATCAATTAGAATGGAACGGTGAAATTTGAACTTGAAACTGTTTAACCATCAAGACTCTAATACCATATCCAAAAACAATCTCAACCCAAAATCTAAAATTGTTAGATGAGGTTTGAAGAATGATTTTATATTACTTTCCAATAGCAATAATATGTGGAAACTAAGAAAGTTGCATTTACAATAATTTGAGGTTACAATGTTGGAATATTTAATAATTTATATTTTCCTTCTGCCCTTTGGCAACCATACAAGTAAGGAATTGGTTTGATATTTTCCCTATTCCTGCATCGATATAGTATTTTTTTCTCATGTGAGCTTTGTGGCAGACATAAACCTTGTACCATGTCCTGCTTTGGGAGATCTCTTTTCTTTGAAGAAGTGTATGGTACGGTGTTGTCACAACTTGAATGATGACGGGTGAGTGGCTGATAATATTTCCTTGATTGCTCTTATTGTTAATGCTTGTCTGTTTCCTATAATCAATACTATATATATGCCAGAAAGCAGAATGGACATGTAGTATTACGTCATGAAGAGAAATTGAGGCGTAGGTTCCTCCTTTTCTTTTCTTTCTCATCAGGCATCCTTTCAACTTTTCCTTCTTATGGAAAGACAAAGAGCAAGAGCCCATATGATGAAAGACGCTTGCTGGAACAAAACAAGCGGATCCAGAAAGAGAACAATGCACCTGAAGACTTCCCGAGTTTTATCAGAGAAGGTCCTTGTTTGTGAAAATGCTGTAGTTTTATTTTTCATTAGGCTCATGTACAACACCTGGAATCGATTTCTAATGTTTGGGGAATTTTATTCAGGTTTTGAGGTTAAGGTAGTAGCACCAGAGAATTATATGAAGAGTGACTCAGGGCTAATATACCGGGATTTTGAAGTTGGTGAAGGTGATTGCCCAAAGGATGGTCAACAGGTTTTCTTTCATTTACTTTGAAAGTCACTCTTTCCTGATTTTTTATGTGGATTTGAGATATGTCAACCACTTAGCTAGAGTAGTTTCTGATGAACACCCTATCATTACCGCTGAAATTGATTAGTAATTTCAAGATATCAACACCTGATGACTGATATATCAATAAAAAATATATTCAGTGTTCAGCTGCAATTCACTCTAGAATCTTTGCAGGTGACTTTCCACTATGTTGGCTATAACGAGTCAGGTCGTCGCATTGACAGCACCTACTTACAGGGTTCTCCCTCGAAAATCCGCATGGGCACTAAGGCATTGATTCCAGGTGAAATGACAACATCCAGAATTTACTACAATCTCTTGTGCCTTCTATCTCGACTATTAATAAAGCTTCTTCATTGCCCACCCAGCCCCTGCTTGTCTTCTTATCATTTTGAACGAAAATTTGTACACATTAAAGGTAGTTAACATGGGAACTTATGCAGGATTTGAGGAAGGAATTCGAGACATGAGACCTGGGGGAAAGAGAAGGATAATCATTCCTCCAGAACTTGGGCCACCGGTTAGTTTCTTAAATTGCCTCTTTTTTGCACAATTCATCACCTGTGGAAATAGTAGTTCAAGGATAAACTAGTAAAAAAAAAAAGGTAAGAAAAGAGAACCTAAATGGGACACTCATGATGCTTCTATTCTCATTCCTTCATTTGAAGCTGAGGCCAAAATTACCAATAGAATGCCATATCCCCTTTTACTTTCCATGATTACTTCACCTGCATGTAAACTGCCAATGTAGCACGGTCAATAACAGTCGCGACAAACTATTATTTTCCTGGGATATTTAGAACACTTCTCAGTAAAAAAAATAAAAGAAATTGAGTACCATTATTGCATCCCTTCCTCCAAAAAGGAAAGGAAGAAGAAATGAAGATATTTCAAGATTATTGGGGAAGAAACTGAATTCGCTCTTGACATTAGATGCTATTCAGTTATTCACATCCAAACTTGTTGCCAACTATCCAGACCATGGCGGCGCTTTCCTGGATAATATAAATTTTACAGCCATTTCCTTCTCAAGTTCCAAATTTTCATGCTCTGATTCTTATTTAAAAGAATCTGTTGATTCCCTCATCCTTTGTACAGGTTGGACCTTCCACTTTTTTCAGCTCAAAACAGTTTGAAGTTTTTGATGTGGAACTTCTCAACGTTAAGGACTGTCAAAGGAGGACTATAGGATTTTATTCTGATGTTGTGTGCAACTGACAGGCTTTTGTGAATCCTTAAAAAGACAATTTTGTTGGAACATTATCACACTAAAAGAATATCATGCTGCGTGGATTTTTGCCTTGCTAAGAAAGATTAACAGGGTGTGTGAAAGTACGGTAAAATATATTAAAATAATATTATTATTATGTTTTACTATTTAATAGTTGAAGCAAGTTTTGTAAGCCTTTACTATATTGTCCTGGATGATAAATGGGTCTGGTTCTCATGCTGTCATCTCTGATTTGAAACCAAAACGAAGATGCGGGAGAATTTTCTCATTGATACATCAGCTTGAATGTGGCTTCAACGTGATAAAATTAGGCTCGGGAATATCCAGGCTCTTGAAAATAATGTTTTATTCGGTAGGTTTTCCTATTTTCTTCGAATTCTTCTATATTTTAGGTTTCAGACTACAGCTTGGAGTTGCCTTTCCTGATTTCTTAGCACTTTTTTTCTACCTAATGCCAGCCAAATTTTGAAGTCAGCACGAGTAGGCCAACGGAGAAAGATGCTACAGGCAATAATACCACCTAGATTTGAGAATGGCTAGTAAAAGGGTTGTCTTAAGTCCAGCAGCAACAGCAGCCGTGCTGATAAAACAGAAACACCTGAATCCCTTGACATTAACCGGGTGTTTCAAACTGTATTTTAAAAATATTTCTGAAAAGAATTGATTTTTTTTTATTTTTTACTTTAAATAAAAAAAAATTTAGTGTTTTTAGATTATTTTCGTGCTGATGTTAAAAATAATTTTTTAAAAATAAAAAAATATTATTTTAATGTATTTCTGAATAAAAAATATTATAAAAAACAATCTCAACCACACTCCAAAACAGACCATAAAGCCTTAGGTCCCGCTGAAAACCAAACAAATCAGGAAAACAAAAAATATACAATCAGATTATGCACATAAGCTTGAGATCATGATTGGATTTTTGCATATTTAGCACCAAATCAACAAAACATGCCTGTGGTCTCCTAGATTCTTCAGCCGAATTTGCAACCGCATCAAACCCAACATATGCTAAGAGCACTACAACAATGGCTCCAGTCAATATGAGCAGATGGTGACCACTTTGAAACATCACATATTTAATACCTAAAATTCAATAAAAACACAAATCAAGCAATTCATATTACTCCTATCGATCAAAACAATCAATTTGGATAGCAGTTGGTGCATAGAATTGGACAGGAAACGTCCCGTCAATTCCATCTGCTACGCGTGTTTGGGGAGCAAACAAAACTAGAGTAGACACGACAACATGGGACAAGACTTTATGGAAGATGGTATAAGATCCAGCTGAGACCTTTTTTCTTTCAGCCCCATGTGTGCATCAGACACAAGGATAACTGTAATTGGCCAGCACAGTCAATTCCAATTTCACATACAAAATTCTACCAACGTACTCGATCCACAGCTGATATAAATGCATGAACTTTTCAAAAGAATTTCATCGAATATCATACCCTTGTACTTAATTTATCTCTACTGAAAGCTTTCTACTTTCTATCTATCTAATACATTTTGTTTAGAACCCTAAAAACTTCTAGTTCAGCGACTAAGAATCCAAAACCAAGTGTGTTCGGTATTGTGTGGCGCATGTACTTGAAAGATTGCCGTTGCCAAACATGATTCGTTACTCCCTAATAACTGTGGGACTTCGTGATTTGATTCATAAGTTAATTATGCTAAATATTGAAGATAGAGAGAGTTAATCCTTTGCGACGAAATCGAACCATGGCTGCCAAGGTGAGGGCACGTTCACTTACCAATTTATCAGACCAGCAATCATACTTTAAACAAAATGTTATGATCTTGTGTTCTTTCCTTCAACATTGACGTGAAAATTTTCTTCTTCTTCTTCTTCTTTTCATTCACATGGATACAACGAAACCAAAAAATGAAAGGTAGTTTTAAGAATTTATCATTGATTAATTCGCTCAACTATGGATTCCTGGCCGTTATATCTAATCATGGCTCTATGGTGGTCACTGTCATCTTCAACGTTTACGTTAAAAATAAAATCATTCAACGTTTACGTTAGTAAATGTAAGAAAAACATAATAACATAAAAAGTAAAATATGTTTCTTTTGTGCTTGGATGACATGGCCATGATGAATAATAGCCCAGGTTCTGTAGGCCTTGCTTTCAATGAGTTCAGCTATAATTGTGGATAAGCTTTGACTTTGTATGGTTTAATGTTGACCTTGTATTACTACTAGGAATTGCTCTGGTTTCATGCATGGTAATTACACCCACCCCTTTACTCTTTTATTCCTGTTTTTGGTTTCAAAAGTATTTTTTTAAATAATATATTTTTATTTTTTTTTTAAATTTTTTTTTGTGTTTTTCAATCATTTTCATGTGCTAATGTCAAAAATAATTTTTTAAAAATAATAAAAAATATTTTAATTTATTTTTAAATGAAAAACACTTTAAAAAACAACTAAACCATAATTCCAAATAAATACAGAAGAAGAGTACTGTATCGATTAGTGTAAGAACATGGTGTTACCTTGCATAGAAAAATTTGCGCATGTCACAAATGCAAGGAAAGTTTGCGTGGCTATATATATATAAACAAAAAAAAGGGTATTATCAATTGTTATTCTACTTCCTAGAGAATTATTATTAGTGATCAAATCATTATTCAAATAGATCATACACATTTGAATTTGCGCATCTATAGAATTTTTTTTTGTCACAACCTTTTTTTTGTTCTTTCTTGAATTCAAATTCAAATGGGTCAAACCTAAAGCGGATGAAGGATGATCGTGCCGTTTAAAACATAAATATTCCTAGTCCTGTCAAGCCATTAATTAATGAGAATTCACAAACTATTCAACGCAAATTATGAAGACGTTTTAATACAAATATCCCCACCTAGGACCTAGCTACCCACCAAAAAGAATTCTTTTCCCTTTGCAATAGCTCCATCCATCATTACCAGGTCGCAAACAATCCAATCTCCTAAGTTAACTAATCAAGAAGGACAAAAAAATAATGTTTTGCGTACTCCTTTTGTTCTTCGCCATGGAATTTCCTTCATCCCAAGCTATGCTTGCATGCATGCCCGTCAGATATTTTTATCCCATGCTTGTGGATTGCACGACTCTCCAACGTTTATTCTCTTTCTTGGTCTGAATGTTCTCCCGGAGAGAGCTTTTTGTTGACCACCTATGTATGAGTAAAAATTTGCTATTTTCTAGGTTAGGCATCGCAACCAAACCCCAGTAAATTCAATTATTCAAGTAAGAATTTGAAAAAAAAAAGAGTAAGAATTTGACCCACCTCTGCACCCGGGTTGAGAACGTTATTTTTTCTAATGTTGTTGAGAACGTTCAATTCGATCCTTTTTGTGCATACCTGTTATTTTTATGATGTTTTATTTGTTTATTAGGTTTGTAGAGTGTTTAATGAGTCCAAAAATTAATTATAATATATGTAAGCTGGCTCGGATACCCTGATTATATATATAAAAATCAAGCAGGAGATAATTTGAATTTTCATAAGTCGTAACACAATGATAAATAATTAAAATAAAAGTTATAAAAACCATATATCAACAACAAGATAGCCTTAAGTATGGATCCAAAGCCATAGGGGAGTGGACTTTACCGACTCTCATCATGTTTGATTTACTATTCTCTTGTCTTTTTGTAACTCATTGTAAGAACATAAGACTATAGAGTTATAAGATAATCCAATTTTTATATCAAGTTTCATGGTAGAAATAAATGATATAAATGGAAAAAAGAAAAAAGAATAGTTCGAGATTTTTTAAGACAATTTGAGAAATAAAACTTATGGTTTGACTGTGTTTTGTTAGCATTTGAAGATAAAAGTAATACTCTTAGCTACCATGCTAACTCTCCTCTGTAAAAGAGAAAAAAAAATCAATTGTGGATATCTTATCAGCTATTGATATTTATTTACTTAGATTCCATTCTAATTATCTAAAAAAAAAACTTCAAAGCTGAGAGGATGATTATATTTTTTTAAAAATAAATATTTAATCAGAGGAAAAAAAAACAACAGGGAGGTGAATATGAGCTGGGGTCAAAACATCAATGCCACCCTCCCTTTCCTGTCCCATCACAACCTCATTACAGTGAAGTAATTCAATCTCAATCCCCATTTTTATAACCCACAAACCACAAAGACTCTCCTTCCGTCTCACATTACCTAATAATAATAATAATAATAATAATAATAATAAAAGAGAGAGAGAGTAGAGAAACACAAGCCTTCTTGAGGGTTTCCTTTCTCTTCTCCCTTATTTGCCACCTGAATTTTCTGCTTCGTTTCCTCAATTTTGTATCTCTTTTATAACTCATTGAAGCTTCATTGACCCTTTATTGAATGCAGTTACCTTAAGAGAAGCTAATTGATTTAATCCACAAGAAAGCGTCAATCTTTCTGGGTTTAGTCTTAAAAACTCAAAAGTCCAAGCTGCCCAGGTTTGATTAAACCATTGATTTTATTGAAAATATTATGCATTATTATTGGGTTCTTGGTTTTGATGGTGTTGGGTTATAGATTACAAATTTTCAATCTTTTAAGATTTGTATAAGCAATTCAGCATTCTGTATCTACTTCTTTGTGGACTAGGTTTTTTGAGGTGAGAAATCGGTGTGTTTGTGCTTTGAATTTCAAGTTTAAAGGGTGTATGTTATGTGTTTTCGACTGTCTTTTCATTGGCTATAGGGTCGAGATGTTTTGAAGTGCGTGCAAAGTACTGGGAATTGGTGACTTGATTGAGATATGAATCGTAGGGTGCGGCGAAAAGTGGCAAAGAAGAGTAAGGAGAAGTTGGGAGTGCCTGGTAACCCTGGAATTGGAGATGCGGATTTGTGTCCGGATAGTAATGAGGACGTTGATTGGACTGGCTTGCCAGATGATACTGTGATTCAGTTATTTTCCTGTTTGAATTATCGTGACCGTGCAAGCTTGTCATCTACGTGTAAGATATGGAGGGCTTTAGGTCTCTCTTCGTGCTTGTGGACTTCATTGGATCTTCGTGCCCACAAATGTGATCCTGCGATGGCAATTTCACTTGCTTCTTGGTGTGTGAATCTTCAGAAGCTTCGGTTTCGGGGAGCAGAGTGTGCTGATGCAATAATACATCTTCAAGCTAGGAATTTGCGTGAAATAAGTGGTGATTACTGTAGGAAAATAACGGATGCAACTCTTTCTATGATTGTTGCTCGGCATGAAGCACTTGAAACCCTCCAACTTGGGCCAGACTTCTGTGAGAGGATAAGTAGCGATGCTATTAAAGCAACAGCCTTTTGCTGTCCGAAACTAAAGAAACTCCGGCTGTCTGGATTAAGGGATGTTTCTGCCGAAGTCATCAATGCTTTAGCTAAGCATTGCCAGAATTTGGTTGATATTGGGTTCCTGGACTGTCTAAAAGTTGATGAGGTAGCATTGGGGAATGTAGTATCTGTTCTTTTCCTCTCAGTCGCTGGAACATCAAATATGAAGTGGGGCGTGGTCTCTCATCTTTGGCACAAGCTGCCTAAACTGATTGGTTTGGATGTTTCAAGAACAGATATCGGTCCAAGTGCAGTTTCTAGATTGTTGTCATTATCACCTAGCTTGAAGGTTTTGTGTGCAATGAATTGTCCAGTTCTTGAAGAAGACAATACCTTCAGTGCGAATAAATACGAGGGTAAATTGTTACTAGCCCTTTTCACTGACATTTTTAAAGGACTAGCTTCTTTATTTGCCGAAACTACAAAGATGGGGAAAAATGTCCTTTTGGATTGGAGGAATGCAAAGACCAAGGACAAGAACTTAGATGAAATCATGACTTGGCTAGAATGGATCCTATCCCATACGCTTTTGCGTACTGCTGAGAGTAATCCACGAGGTCTGGATGCTTTCTGGCTCAAGCAAGGTGCAGCAATATTACTTAGTTTAATGCAAAGCTCACAGGAGGAAGTTCAGGAAAGGGCGGCCACAGGACTTGCGACTTTTGTGGTCATTGATGATGAAAATACCAGCATAGATTGTGGAAGGGCTGAAGCAGTTATGCGAGATGGTGGCATACGTCTTCTTCTAAACCTTGCAAAATCTTGGAGGGAAGGTCTTCAGTCAGAGGCTGCTAAGGTGAATTTCTTTAATGGATGTGCAGCAGCTCTGATAATAGCTCAATTACTGTTCACCCAAAAGATTTTTAGAATATTTTACCATAATCTAGTCTCCTAAATAGTTTAATTTGATCTACTATCGCCTGCTTTCTTATTCTTCTTATATTTTCTCTCTTCTGTGAAGACTATTTGATTTCATGTCTCGGTTTGATCTTGATTTTCATTTGATGAATATTCTAAGCTGTTAATGATATAGGCAATAGCAAACTTGTCCGTAAATGCAAATGTTGCAAAAGCTGTTGCAGAAGAAGGAGGAATCCAAATCCTTGCTGGGTTGGCAAGTTCCATGAACAGGCTGGTTGCCGAAGAGGCTGCTGGAGGGCTTTGGAATCTTTCAGTCGGAGAAGAGCACAAGGTTTAATATTTTGCTTTTCTTTATTTTATTATCAGAAGACATATGTCCTAAACTTCTAATTTTGGTAATTTAAAAATTATTGACAGGGTGCCATTGCTGAGGCTGGTGGAGTCAAAGCTCTGGTTGACCTTATATTCAAATGGTTCTCTGGTGGTGATGGAGTTCTGGTGCAGTCTTTAATACCCCTCTCTATGTTCTTACCATATAATTCCCCCCCCCCCCTGCATGTGCGTTACTGGTGTTTAGATTCAAGTAAATTTAGTATGGCAATATTTTGAATTTGTTTCCATTTTTTCTTTGTCCAGGAACGTGCAGCTGGTGCTTTGGCAAATCTGGCAGCTGATGATAAGTGCAGCATGGAGGTTGCTTTGGCAGGTGGTGTACATGCTCTGGTGATGCTTGCTCGAAATTGCAAGTTTGAGGGAGTACAAGAGCAGGTGTGCTATTTTCTATTATTAGGTGATTTGTTATGCGGAAAGAAGGTGCATACTAAGATCTGCACAGGAGACACTAATCATTTCTCTATAGCTTGGAGGCTACATGTTTGAATTAGAATTTGTTTGCTCTTAATATATGCTTTTTAATTTTCTCCTTCTTGCCCTGTGGTTTTATTCAACATAACAGCTCAACAGAGTTATAATCTCAGCAACGTATAATTATAAATTTTTTTGAACTTTTCAGAAAAGAATGTGGCAAAGAGCCATCAAATGTTCATGATCATAGTGTTTTTCGCTTTGAAAATAACCTCATAAGGTACAGGTTGTGGTGACATGTATACCCTCACAGTTAAAACATGTCCACCATTAATCATGGTGCTTGAAAACCTTCTTGAAACTAAGGCTCACATGTGCTCCATATTGAAATGCCTTTACTATTCCTTTATGGTCTGCAGTGTTATGACTGAATGACTTCAATTAAGGAGGTTCCTAATTTGATTTTTTTTTAATTTTGTGTCCTATTTATTTTCCACTAATTATTTCTCTGAAAGATTTTTCCGTGTGAAATTGATCTGTTGTAAATTATTAATGTATCTTCGTAATGCTAGGCTGCTCGTGCCTTGGCTAACTTGGCTGCTCACGGAGATAGCAATACTAACAATGCTGCTGTTGGACAAGAAGCAGGTGCGCTGGAAGCCCTTGTTCAACTCACACGTTCACTCCATGAAGGTGTCAGGTAATTCCTTTACAAATCTGTATTCTGTATCCCTTATCTAAGCTGTTTATTTTTTTTCGTTGTTGTATCTGTCAAATGCTTTTCATTATCTAATTATTCTTTGCTGCTTTCTTCCTGCTATTGAATTCTTTTATCTGGATACAATCTATTGATAATAATCTCATCCTGTTCTAATAGGAATTTCTTAAGCACCAGAAGGTAACGATTTTCCTCAATCTGTACATCTCTGATAAGAACAAAAGCTAATAAAAAGTTCCAGATATGAGTTTAGTTTCTTTCTTAATTATTGCATACTCTTAATTATTTTTTTCTTTGTGGAGAATTTATCTTGGACTTCTGTTCCCACAATTTTTTTCCCAGTCAATCGCCAAGGATTAAGTAGTCAATGAAAACTCTTCTTGAAGGCGACTTATTTTTTTTAGATGCTGTTCAAAATTCTTATTTCATCCAGCTGCTTGCTGACTTAACCTAGATGGCCCCCCTTTTCTTTTTGTATGTGTAGCTTACCTTTTAGTTCATTTTCCTTATTGGGAGAGAAAGGTAAAAGGAAGTACCTGGACTGTAATTGTTTCCATCCTTTTAGTTCTTTCTGATTATTGGGTGTGATTGTTTATGTTTGAAACTTTAGCTGTTTGAATTATGTTTCAGTAAAACAATTGTGCCTGCTCAACATATTTGAAAATTATATTTAGTTCAACTCTGTAACATTCTGTTCTTGCAGCTTAATCACCTTAAATTTATTGGATTCTAGTGTTTGGAATCGTTGTTTCTAATGGCTGTGGTAAAAGATCTGTATTCTTTGGGTCAACTGTAGTTTAAATAACCCTTAATATGTGCACACATTCAATATTTTATCTGAAATGTATTATTTTAATTGCTTGTTAAACAGGCAGGAAGCTGCTGGTGCATTGTGGAACTTATCATTTGATGACAGAAACCGAGAAGCAATTGCAGCAGCTGGTGGTGTTGAGGCCTTGGTAATACATTTACGTGCTACCTTCAAGTGTTGATAGTCTGTGAGGTTCATGGTAGCATTGAAACACAATAGGAAAGTTCTTCATTGAAAGTACTTTGTATAATGTGCTTGTTTGAGAGAACAAGGTGCCTCTTAGTTAGCATTTTCATGACTAGCTAGATGATGGATTCCTCATCAATCAAATATCAATTTAAAGACACAACATTAATGACTTGTGCATGACCCGTGGCTTTTTCTTTGTTAAAGTCGACACGTTATAAATATGGAAGTGATGGAGTGTGAAGCAAAACTTGCAGGGTTGATATTTAACCATTCAATGTTTTAGTAGTCTTAGAAATTATTTATTTTATAGCCAGTACTTAAGCAGCTTTATTAAAGAGTTGATTCTATTTCATGTTTAGTGCACACCCTTCTGTGCTTTGCTATCCTATTCATTGGGTTCAGGTTCTCATATGATGCTGATAGCTTTGGTGCTTATATAAAGTACCCTACCTACTATTATTGTTGGTGTATCAAATAAATTGATCTTGAGATAGGCTCATTTATTTTGCTTTTCTTCATCATTTGGTTTCTACATCAAGTGATATCATAGTGGGTTTCAAGATTTCTAATAGCCTTCCTTGAGTGTTTTTGCCATTTGGCTTTGTGATTTCACCTTCAAAGTGCTTACTTTTTAGTAACTTTCCAATTGTTGACTGAGATCATTTTGTTTATTGCATTTAGAAAAGTTGTCGACCTTACTATGGGGTTGGGGCAAACAATATCATGTCATTTAGAAAACTCAAGATACGACCTCACAAGATATTACCAGTGAATTTCTCAAATTTGCATCAGACTGGTTCAACTAAGCAATAATTTATTCATTAGACATTGCTGGTACATGTTACAATGTTACCATGAGCTTGCGTAAAAATTGACTACTGCATTTGGAACCTGCTTCTGCATCTAGCCAAAGACCACATTGGGATTACATTGCAGCCTCTCCTGGAATCCTGCAATTCTAATCTGAACCTCACTGGCACCGTGTTTAATCACTGGTGTTCTTGCTGCCACTGTTGGTATCTTCTGAGTTTTTGCTACTTAATTGCTTGGGATTTAGTGTTTACCAATTAGGAGAGAATGATGGCAAACGAAGCAAGATTTCTAGGATTAATATTTGATTAGTTAAGATTTTAGTATTTAGGATTCTACTCTGTCCTATTTAGTAGACACTGACTTTTAAATGGAATTTAGTCTATTTCTTATTTATTAGGGTTTCCATGGTTTTATTTCTTCTGTTCTTGTTGGATTTGGTTTCCTATTTGGATTACGAGTTTTGTTAATTTCATATTTATTAGGGCTTTCCATGGCTTGTTGTTTCTGCTATTAGGATTAAGTTTCCCCATGTGGAATATCATTGCTGCCTATATAAGGCATCCTTGCTAGTTGATCGATCAAATACATTGACTTTTTAGAGATACACTCCCTTTATTTTTATTTTCTCTCACTTGCTTGTACATTAATTGAATATTCACTATTGGAACTTTCCACGATATAATGTTTGCTTTGCAAGGCAATATGTTGTTCCTCATTTTGAGATGAAGTGTTTGCAAACTGAAAGCTATGATTATGTAGTGAAATTATCCACCTCCAGTGAGAGCAAAAACACTTCTGAAAGGGTAGACTGTCGTTTTGAAGCCAAGCTCACATTGCAAAAATAAGTATAATAAATGTGCTTGCTGCTTAAAAATTGCAATTCAGCATCTTGTATTCAGGGTTCCTCATTCACTCCTTTACCTTTTTCTCTTTCCCTGGATCCCTGAGAGTTACACATGATCATTTTATTGATTTTTTCTTGAGCAAGAAACTGCTTTTCATACTTCTTATGCTTGATCAGGAAGAAAAAAAAACTTCTTACCACCCTTGACCGTCACTCCCAGTCTGGTTTGGATTGATTTGGTAAATATTATAGTTTAATTAACCCAATATACATGAGAGTCAGTAGACATGAATGGTTTAGCTGATCGAGCCAGATGTATTTTATTTTTTTGATGCTCATTGTCTACATTTATTATGCATTAACTTACATACATAGCATCCCTTAAACTGACTTGTGCTTGGTCCAAGTTTTATGGGAAACATTCATTCGTCAAAGTTTTACTTTCAGAGGTGGAAATCCTTTAACTATTTATGTTTTTGCTTTGCTCTGTGTGCTAATGGTCAATGACTTAAGCAGCAACAATTGTACTTTTGTTTCTTAGTTTTATAATTTTTATTGATTTCTTTTGATGATCAATGGTGTCTTCTATGTGGTAGGAAGTTCCACCATACATGTATTGAAGGTTTAATTTTGTGTGATGCATTCAGGTAGCCCTTGCACAATCTTGTGCAAATGCCTCTCCAGGTCTTCAAGAGAGGGCTGCTGGAGCTCTCTGGGGATTGTCAGTGTCAGAAGCCAACAGGTAAATCTGTTGGTTCATTTTTTTGGATCTCATTTTATTTTGTGGATTATGGATTGCAAGATATGACTTCATGTACCAAGGAAATATGTATATGTTATTGTTTGCAACCATCAACAGAAGCCCAGCCACGGGGTAGTTTCCTCGTACTTTTATAGGGAATTGTTCAAATCAGAGAATTCTCTCCCTTGTGAATTGTGAAAGTTAGAGGGATATTGGCTGCAGCCAGCTGGTGGTGTGCTGCATGTTATTTGAGAAAATGCATTTGTAATTGTCCACATGGCACTTGATGATTATTTTTGAGCAAAGAATGTTAGGCACAAATAGCCAAAGTAAGAACATTGAAAAGTATCCATCCATACTAACAGTATTTAGTAATTATAAAGATAGATAAGCATGGCATCTCTGAATAATCAAAATGTTGAACATGTACCTTTATAGCTGAATAAAATATTTTTGTACTTTACGCACATTGACCATACAAATGTCTGTTATCATCATTTTTATCTTGCAATGTTATGTTCTTGACTTGAACTTGCTCTTCTGTAAGAATATAAACCTATATATTCTCTATGAAATGAAGGTATTCTATTCTTAATCTTAGGCTTTATATTAGTGCTAAACATTATATTTTTGGTCTATATTAGCATTGCTATTGGACGAGAAGGAGGTGTTGCGCCTCTGATTGCTCTGGCACGCTCTGAGACCGAGGTCAGGCTTTCATTCTCCTACTAGCCAATGTCTGAATTTCCTAGTCATTATCAAACATTTCTGACTTTAGGAAAATCATCATCATTTTTTGATGTAACTTCAACATATGATGGCATCTATAATCAGAGCCCTCAACAAGTTTGCAACTGCTTGAAATTTGAAAAATCCCCATATGTTTCTTGTTGTCAATAAAAGCCCGGTCAACCTTAATGTATGTTTTCTCTTCTAGGATGTTCATGAAACTGCTGCAGGAGCTCTCTGGAATCTTGCTTTTAATCCAGGAAATGCTCTTCGTATAGTGGAGGAAGGAGGGGTTCGTGCACTTGTTGATCTATGCTCTTCATCTGTATCGAAGATGGCTCGCTTCATGGCAGCATTAGCATTGACCTATATGTTTGATGGGAGGTACTTATACAATCTCCCTTGCAGGTGCATGGACAACGTATAAAATGTTCCTGCATTTTGGTAAAAATTTTATCATGTTTTTTTTCTTATGCAGAATGGATGAATTTGCACTAATAGTAAATTTAACAGAAAGCACTTCAAAGAGTGTGAATTTAGATGGAGCTAGAAGGATGGCTTTGAAACACATTGAAGCTTTTGTCCTTACATTTTCTGATCCACAAGCATTTGCCACCGCTGCTGCATCATCAGCTCCAGCAGCACTAGCACAAGTAACTGAGAGAGCTCGTATTCAAGAAGCAGGACATCTGCGATGCAGGTGCCTCTCACTTATGCACATACATGCACACATGCATGTCGGGCTTACATAAATTTGTTACTGTTCCAATACAATCATTTGCGTTATTCTGCAGCTTAAGTTATATGAATTATGAACTGTATATGCTGGTGTTTGAATTTGCAGTTAGCTGCTTTGCGATTATGCTTGCATGTTAGTGTAAATCAGTTATGATTGTGGTTGAATCTGTTGAATACATGTAATTTCGTGTGAAATTTAAAATTCTATACTCAAACTTGCATCTAATTTCCTGGAGGTCTTCTCTCTTCAGCACGAAGGCCATTGACTTGGCCATCCATCTCGTGTTTACCATAATTGTTCACCCATCTCATGAATGACTTCAATTTTTTAGTGCTGACTGGTTCTTTAATTTACCATAATATTCCTATTTATGAATGTGGTTTCACACCATTTTGTTGTGATAAACTGAACTTTTTTCTTCTCACTTTCTTCTTTGTGCGGCCTCAGTGGAGCTGAAATTGGAAGATTTGTTGCCATGCTACGGAATCCTTCTTCTGTACTAAAGGCTTGTGCTGCGTTTGCTCTTCTCCAGGTAATCTTGCTCACAGAGACTCTTAAAAATGCCAGCTCCAAGTTGGTTGAGTTCATTATCATATCTATTTTTCCACTGAATATTTGATTGGGTAAGTTTTATTCTCTTCTGTGTGAATTTAATCCTTCAATTGCAGTTTACCATTCCTGGTGGACGGCATGCTTTGCACCATGCGAGTCTCATGCAGAGTGCCGGAGCTGCACGAGTCCTGCGAGCTGCAGCTGCTGCCGCAACTGCACCACTGGAAGCCAAAATCTTTGCAAGAATTGTACTGCGCAATCTTGAGCACCACCATTTAGAATCTTTGATATGAAAGCAATGTTAGCCTAGCTGATGGAAGCTAATAGACATGGAGTTCCAAGCCTCCCTTCTCACACAGTGGAATAGAATGTTTTCTGCTTTGTAATCTCTATATAACGTAGCCAAACAACTTCCTGAAGCCAGTCTGCTTAACTTAATTCTTTCTCCTCTTTCCCTCTTTTTTTTAAAGGTATTTAGAGGTGGTTTAGTTGAGTTTGGGTGATTTTTGACCGCTTATGTAACAATTCCTTCTAGTTTAACTGTAAGTACTTTTTGTTGGGGTTTGATCTAGAAACAAAGTACATAAACATTTTTTTTTATATATATAATCTGTATTCATTGCGACATTATCCATAAAATGATATGACATTCGAACTGTTTGAGATTTGACGAGGTATATATATATAGCCACCTTGCATAGGAGAAGATTAGCCAGAAGATTTAAATTCTGTAATTATTTTCTTGTTTTGTTATTAGAAGTTATGTAATTAGAGGTTTGATTGTTTTTCTGTTAAAAAAATTAAACAACATAACCCTGGTGGAATTGGTAAATACAATAGATTCTATTTAATGGAGTTTTTGAAGCAGGGCCCAGCACTTAGGAGGAGGAAAATACAATAGATTCAACAAGAAAAAATATCTGAAAATGACAAAAACAAGGAAGAATCATATCCATCATTTCCTTACAGTAAAAAAACAAATCACCAGCAGTGATAGTATTGAAGAAGACCATATATTAAATGTAGGAAATATGGTCAAACTAGACATATAGCGAGAATTTGTAGATCACACCAACATGAAAAGAAAAAAAAAAAAAAAACAGAGAGAAAGCAAATCAAGTTGCCGAACAACATGAAGAGGAGAAGCTGTTTATTGCAACATGCTTTGCAACAAGCCAAGAGTTATTCAAGAAGCTTGGCAAAACCGCTATTCTTGAAGTCAAAATTGAAAATGGTGATTATATCTCAGTTAAAGGCAAATAAATTGTTGTTATAGAAAACTTGTCAAATTTGAAATACATTTAAGGTATTTTATACGTGCCTAACATTGATAGGAATTTTCTACGGAGGAGGAGATGTTGGATTCGCAAGTATTTCTACGGAGGAGGAGCATGTTGCTTTTGCCATAAATACAGGCATTGAAGAATCAAGCTAGACAAGAAAAATACTTGCAGAATTGTATAGGGATCAACTTGAGCCAACATAGATTTATGTTGACAACCATCTTGTTTTCAATGTAAGAATCAAGCATTTTAAAATTAACATAAACTATGTTGGCTCAAGTTGGCAGAACTAAGCACTTTAAAATCAAGTTGTATTTTTATGAGAAATCTAGGAAAAAAAAGGTGAAGTTATTTTACTTTGTTGCACAAATAATGATCATATTGCAGATGTGTTAACTACAACTCTTTCAAAAACAAAATTTGAAGAATTAAGAAGAAAGCTAGTTATCTGCAGGTGTTAAGATAAGGAGTGATGAAAGAATGCTTTAGAATCTATTTAAGAGAGTTATGAAATCAATAAAATTCGATCTTCCACGCGACCTGTCTTTCTTAACATTTTGCTCTGCACAATCTGTTATAGGATTCAGCAAGAATGATATGATATACAAGAGAGTTTCACGAGAAGAAAAATGAAGAACAAATAAAATAGACAGATAGATATTGAGTGAGGAATGAGTTTATACTTTATACTTCCACTATTTATTTTCCTTTTTCTTTGATTTATGATCGTGATGATAAGAGCTCTGAGCCTGCAACAGAATATTCAGTAAATGTTGATCCCCAGTGTGTCCAACTACCTCCATGGAGAAGTTCTTGATTGTTGAAAGTCGATTATAAGATGGAACTGTCTTTTATCATCTGCTGAGCTTCATCCAAAGTTTTCAAACCGATCCAGTCTTCAATGTAGAGCCGAGTCTACAAGGCGAAGAACAAGTTAAGGAATCGAAAGCTAACGATAATTAGAATTAAAAGAAAATAAAAATTAACTTCAGACATGCAGCAAAGTTCAGACAATCGAAGATGTGTAGCTTAAATTAGAGTATGCTTGTAAGTAAATATTACCTCTTGTGCTAGAAAAACATGATCGAAGGATTCATCAGGATAGTATCCAGACCTGGAGATTTTCTTCGGTATTGAAACTGTCTCTGTTCAAACTGATAAGGATCAATCAGTTAAGATGATTAGCGTGGATCATCTTAAAAAATAGTTGTTAAGCTTTTGGTTGATGTCTTGGAATATAAGAGACGAAGATAGTTGGCATGAAAAATATGAGACAATAATAGACTCAAATAGAAATGTGTTTGATAAAAGTAACTCGCCACGATTAAAACTAAATGCCTGTTTGGAAGTGTAGTTAAAGTTGTTTTTGAAAGCGCTTTTCGTTCAGAAATGCATCAAAATGATGTTTTTAAAATTTTAAAAATTATTTTTGACATCAACACATGAAAATGATCTAAAAACACTAATTTTTTTTTTAAAGTAAAAAATAAAAATAAAAAAAATTCAATTTTTTTCAAAAACATTTTTAAAACAGCATAAAATATCACCTAAGTTGTAAAGTGGTGAACCATTCATTGTATGCAGAATTTCTTGTATTGTTGATCTCGTTGTTAAGCTTGGGGAGGAATCTAAATCCTGTTAAATATGCAAGAATGTCCTGCAAGAAACAAATCGTTTAAGGAAAATAGGAGGAATGGATGGCTTGCATGAAAAAACTGGATCTTGACCAAGGAAAAGCTTGATCATGTGACAAGAGCACGAAACAAAGTGTTAAATTAGCTACTTCTTAATCCAATTTAACAACGCTTTTCTTTTCATAATGTTTTAAATTTCTTATTGGTGGTTTCTTTCATGTATTGGGGGAAAGTAGCAGTGCACTGTTGGGGGATGCATGGAAGCTGTATAGAGTTTGGGATTAGAATCTCTTTATATGGCATGAGTGATTATGAAGACCAAGGATATGGTTTGTGTCAAACTGGGAATTCCTTCATGACATAATGTTTGACATTGCGTTTAAAAATGCTTTTGAAAAATTTGAAAATTTTTTATTTTTATTTTCAATTTTTTTTTGTATTTTTAGATCATTTTCATGTACTGATGTTAAAAATAATTTTTTTTTAAAAAAAAACACATCATTTTAATACATTTCTGATCGAAAATCACTTTAAAAAACAACTGCAACCACACTCCCAGCACAATGATATTCCTTGTCACTTGCGTGTAATCATTTTGATTGTAAAAGGAAATCCTAGTGTTCTTGTTAAGATGATGTAGCAGTTCAGGAAAGGCAGAGCAAACCAACGATGGGACCAGCAAGTTTTGACGATTTGATATATCTTACTCGTAGTAGTTTCTCTTTATGGCAATTCTGTAGAATGAGTTTTTTTTTCTCGAATGAAAAGGATGTAGAGTTGTTGCAATGTGCATCGGACTTTTATTGTAGCATAATGACTACTAGTGGTCCTGCGTTCAAGAATAAAATACTTCCAGAGTCTTGTCCATTGGCAAAAGCACTTCCCTAGGAGCGATTCGTCGTCTGATAGTTCTTGTGAAGGATAAAGATCATTTCATTTCCCCCCATCCAGACATTCTCTCTTTTAGCATTCAATCCACGTTGACTTCTCATTCTGGTGAAATTGCATGAACACTTGGTTCCCAGCGATTGTTTCAAAATCCCACCAGCGAGTCTAGTTCTTCAGCTACGGTTGACAAATGCTGGTTCTCAGCCCCTCCTTGTCAGATTGCAAAAGTTGTATTCGTGAGTACATATAAGGAAACACTTCTGGTACTTCAGTTATGGAATTTGAGTACCCACACTATCCCTAGTGGGTATCCACAACTGCCTATTAATGTCAAATTGTGGATGAGCTCCCTCCCCATATATGAACCCTGAAACCCTACAACCAACTTCTATAGCGCTACAGCCAACCTTCTCCTTTATGAACTCTGAAACCCTACTATCAACTTCAGTTATGGAGTTTGAGTACCCTCACTATCCCTCATGTGTATCCACAATTGCCCTATGACAGACTCTATAACTTCAAATTGTGGGTGGGCTATACCCCCAGATATGAACTCTGAAACCCTACTATCAATTTCTATAGCACTGCAACCAACCTCCTTCTTTGCTCCACTTCTCCTCATCAATCCCTTGATTTCTTTCACATCTTTCCACCGCTCCTCCATGGCATATAAGTTCCTCACCATGACATAGTTTCCATCGTTACCAGGCTCCATATTGACAGCCTGATTTAGTACTCTCTGCGCTCTTGCAACTTCGTTGGAGAATCCACAAGCAGACAAAAATGAGCTCAGAATTATTCCGTTAGCCTCAAAAGGCATACTTTTAATCAAATTCTCAGCTTCGTCCAAGCACCCTGCCCTCCCTAATAAATCAACTAGGCATCCATAATGCTCAATTTTTGGGCTAAGCCCAGATTCGACCATGCCTTTAAACCATCTTTTCCCTTCCTCTACCAGACCACCATGGCTACAAGCAGATAAAACACCAATCATGGTTATGTCATTTGGCTTTTTTCCTTCCCGTTGCATCTCTGAAAATGCCTCCAGTGCTTCACTAGCATGCCCATTCACTGCAAATCCATTTATCAAAGCATTCCAGGTAGCCGTTTCCTTCTTAGGGATCTCGCTAAAAACTTTTCTTGCTTTTGATATTTCTCCACATTTTGCGTACATATCGACAAGTGAAGTACAGACATTGACTGCTCTATCAAGTTTCATTCTCTGAACAAATAGATGTACCCATTCACCCAATTCCAGAGCACCCAAAGTGGCAATAGCTGGAAGAATGCTTACAACTGTTATTTCATTTGGTTCAAACACCGTGCTTGACTGCAACTCACGAAACAATTTCAAGGCTTCATGGGGTTGCTTATTTTGACAGTATCCACCAATCATCGCATTCCAAGAGACCAAGTTTTTCTCCGGCATCGCGTCAAACAAAACCCTAGCAGATAAAACATCACCATTATTACAGTACCCATAAATCATACTGGTCCAAGAAATCACGTTCCTTTCCGGCATCTCATCAAACAAATTCCTCGCGGATCCCATATCTCCCACTTTAACATATCCATCAATCAGAAGATTAAATGCCGCAGAATCTCTCCCAGGCATCAGCTTAAATAAAGACAACGCATTGTCCATGTCCCCGCGCCTCACATACCCACCAATAAGCGCAGTCCACGACACTAAACTTCTATCAGTCATATCATTAAACACCCTCCTTGCCAAACCCAAATTCCCAAACTTCGCGTACATATCCACCAATGTCGTTGACACGTACATGTCAAAGCAAAACCCAATTTTCACAACATGACCATGCATCTCTAAACCTTCCCAAAAAGCCATCTTCAAAGCGCAACACTTCGCCAATACAGTAAAAGTGAAATTATCTGGCACAAAACATGTTTCACGACTAAGATCTTTATATAGAGTGAAAGCATCAGCTAATTGGCGCATACCCACATGAGCTTCGATCATAGAATTGCAAAGGAAGGTGTCATCTCTGTTAGACCTGTTATCGAACAAGTGGCGAGCATGACGGGTACTAGAGAGCTTCCCACATGCGGTTATGAATTTACCAAGAATTTTAACATTAGCATCAACGGCGCTCCGAAGGATAAGAGCGTGAATCTGCAAGAGGTTTTTTCTTGTCCTGCATCGTTGAAGAAGAAACAGGCACTCTCTTTCTATTGGACTCCAAAGAATACCTTGTTGCTGCTTCTGGTCTAGCATTTCATAGTTTGCAAGAATAAATATCACCAATTTAGCTTTATCACCAAAAGAAAATACGTCTTTAATTGTTCTCTTCTCTTCACCTTATCATCCAAATTCTTGTTTCTGCTTCTTTCCTTTTGAATCGAGAGGTTCTGCAAACAAATGGTGGCTGACCGACTGCATTTTGATTTTGAAGTCACGATTCAACACAAGCTGGTCCTGTTGTTCCTCTTATATATTCCGAGGCTCAGTCCATAGTGTATTTTTCTTTTTCATGAAAGCCCGTATTCTACTGAGGTTGACTTTGCTTCGGCCTGGTTATGAAGGTGGACTACGGAGCCCAATTTGAAACGGCAGAAGGAAGAGTGATGTTTTATATTTTATTTATTTATTGTAGGGAAGGGTGATTTTCTTATTAATGGACTTGAATATTTGGGTGAGATATGGTAGGATTCTTACCAATTTATTTTTAATATTAAAAAAATAAAAAATTTCTTGAAGATATAAAGATACAAACAGCCCGTTAGGATAGAATTAGAAAAATGCTATTAAAATATATCGATAAAGGACGTGTCATGAATTTGAATTTAATTAGTAGAGACAACTTGAATTAAGTTCATGATAAGGTGGAATGAACTATATAAGTTAAATTATTTTTTAAAAATAATTTAAAGTGAAATAAATTTTATTTTATTTAGTATCTTGATTTATTTTGGATTTAGTGTTCAAATTCTAACTCGGATGTTCTAGGTTGCTTTGTTCATTCTATTTTAGATAAAAATAATTATGAAACTAAAGTGTGATTTTGACTTAAAATTAAATTCTAAAGTGTGGTTTGATTACGATTTGAGGATTTAACATAGTTAAAATATTATTATTATTATTATTATTATTATTATTATTATTATCATATTAATAATAATGTTGAAGAAAATGTTAATGATGGAAATAATGTTTTATTTATGCTTCTCTTATATTAAATTATTTTTACCTTTTCAATATTTTGACATTTTATTTGTGTTAAATTAT
Organism: Salix brachista; assembly: GCA_009078335.1. Taxonomy (NCBI): domain Eukaryota; kingdom Viridiplantae; phylum Streptophyta; class Magnoliopsida; order Malpighiales; family Salicaceae; genus Salix; species Salix brachista. The sequence continues at coordinate 2,808,061 of CM018585.1, forward strand.
TTTAATTCAATTAATCATTGAGTAAATTATTTTTATTGAAACAACAATATTTTGTTCCTTTCTTTCTTGACATTGAATTAGCTAGGTTGGACAGGTTTGACAAAGTCAGCTAAATTTTATTAAGTTAATTTCATATTCAATTTAACTAAAAGCTTGACTCGAACTCCAACCATGTTTGATAATTATAAACGCAAGTAATTCACACATTATTATGGATCCACTATGATGCTGTTTGGCGTTGTGGTGCGATCTGCGATTGCAGATCGCACCACAAGTTAGGTGTTTGGTTAAGGAAATAAGTGCTTTTTTTTTGTGTGGGACCCACACCAAATTTTAACAAATCTGCGATTCAAAAAAAGCTCAAAACTGATGCTTTTCTTGCATCGGCAATTGCCTGGGCGTGGGAGCGATTGGCTGGGATGCTTACCAGTGAGCAAAAATCCAAAAAAGGACTTACATCTCATTTCTTCTTCTCCTCTGCAAAAATCCAAAAAAGGACTTACCAGTAACCCACATCTCCCGTCTCTTCTATCTTCTACAACCAGGGAGAAGAAAAGTAGGGTTTTTTCTTAAATAGGGTGTGGGTCTCGGGTTGCATGCTTATATTATTATTATTATTATTAATTCTTATAATAATAGTTAGCTTATAGGGATATTAATTTATAATTTATAATTTATAATAGAAGAAAGTCTAGATGTTAACGTTTGTTTTCTTGTTTAAAATTTTTTTTCAGAAAAAAAATGTTTATTTTTAAATTATTTTTTTATGTTTTAAAATTGTTTTGATAAAAATAATTTGGTGAGAAAATAAAAAAAATATTAATTTACTTGAATTATTAATTATATTATATTATTATAATTATTAAATCTACAATATTTAAAAAATTATATATATATATATATATATATATATATATATATATGCCCTTTAAAGTAATTTCACAAGTTAAAAGCAATATGAAAAGTTTGGTAACCAAACACCCAAAACTGCTTTTTTTTCCAACCTCCAACTCAACCACAGTTTTAACCAAACACTCAACTGCTTATTTTGCACCACAGTAAAAGCACTTATTTTGAAACTGATTTTTTTCAACCGCAATCGCAATCGCAATCGCAATGCCAAACACACTCTATGTGTGTATAGTATGTCTAGATGAGTGTAATACACACCTAAGTGTTATAATTTAATTTGATTAATTAATTAGTATTATGGAAGGGATTGATAAGAAAAATTAAATTAAATAAAAACAAGGCCCACAAAGGGAACCATGAAATGCCATCACATGATAAAATAAACGCATTTAATCAAATTATTTTCATAAAGTAACAAACCATGATGAGCATACAAAACCATATTCTATATTATGATAGTCAACGTATCTTTTTTTTTAATGTGAGAAAACTTTATTTCCTGAAAAACACATTTTGAGGGTCAAGGTGAATGAGTAAACCCTTGGGTGTCCTAAACTTTAATAAAGATACACGTCCTGACTCGAACTCAAGACTACTGCGCAGATCACAAGCCTTATAACATCACGTCATGCTACTTGGGGACGAGTCAACATATCCATAACAGAAGAAGAGTGGATGAAGGAAAAGAATGCTAGAGAGCGATGTGATCTCCATTACCATATTTTTACAGTGTAATGCTGATTCATGGCATCAACATCCAAGCCCCTTAGCTTGGCAAATGACTGAACCATGCCTTTCAATGCATGAAGCTCTCTCATCCTGCACAATCAAAACAAGGAATCAAGACCAAGATAGCGTAGATTATCTAGCCGTGATGAAACTCTCATTATCTTGTGAACTTATGGTGGCCATCAAAAGTTCAATATCCCTTAAGCAAGGCACAGACGTGAACATTCTTTTCGACACAGATGTGCATGGTGGTGTGTTGCAGTAGAAGACAAACTAACCTTGCAATTTTTGCACGCCTTTTCTCTTCTTCTGCCATAGCATCTGAAATACCGCCTTCACAGGTGCAGACAATATTGGCAATATTTAACCTTCTCCGTTAACTACCATTCTCGGATAAAGCCGTGCTACTGTCGTTGTTGGCCCAAATCACGCTATCTGCTCTCAGTTGCATGTGCTGTTCAGAGTGGAGAATAAATGGTAATGTCCTCCCATAAATCTGTTCAAAACGTTCCAATGACCGAAACAGGGACATGAGAGGAGTTGATGACAGCCCTATCATGAAAACAATCAGCCCATTACTTGTGAAATTAAGAACTTGAATTGCCAGTTGGATTATTTGATCATGCTCAAATCATGCGACTCGGTGCATGTTTACTAGAGAAATGTTTTTTTTTATGTAAGAAACCATAACTTAGAGGGTTTTAGATTTACAGTATGTAACATAATTTAGAGTTCTGAGTCCTCACCATTTTGAAAATTAAAATACAGATGATGCTGATCTCCTTGGGGCTGCTCTCAGAAAGGTCGTCATCACATCTGTTACTTTCCCCCATTACATGAGAGAAACCACCAGCATGAAAGTAACTTCTGGTACTTCAGTTATGGAGTTTGAGCAACCACACTATCCCTCATGTGTATCCACAATTGACCTATGACAGACTCTATAACATCCCATTCTGGGTGAGCTATCCCACCAGATATGAACTCTGAAACCCTACTATCAACTTCTATAGCACTACTACCAACCTCCTTCTTTGCTCCACTTCTCATCAATCCCTTGATTTCTTTAACAGCTCTCCACCACTCCTCCATGGCATATAAGTTCCTCACCATGACATAGTTTCCGTCGTTACGTGGCTCCATATTGACAGCCTGATTTAGTACTCTCTGTGCTCTAGTAACATCGTTGGAAAATCCAAAGGCAAATAAAGAGGAGCTCAAAATTATTCCATTAGCTTCAAAAGGCATACTTTTAATCAAATTCTCAGCTTCGTCCAAGCACCCTGCCCTCCCTAATAAATCAACTAGGCATCCATAATGCTCAATTTTTGGGCTAAACCCAGATTCAATCATGGCTTTAAACCGTCTTTTCCCTTCCTCTACCAGACCACCATGGCTACAAGCAGATAAAACACCAGTCATAGTTATGTCATTTGGCTTAATTCCTTCCCGTTGCATCTCTGAAAATGCCTCCAGTGCTTCACTAGCGAGCCCATTCATTGCAAATCCATTTATCAAAGCATTCCAGGTAGCCGTTTCCTTTTTAGGGATCTCGCTAAAAACTTTTCTTGCTTTTGATATTTCTCCACATTTTGCGTACATATCTACAAGAGAAGTGCAGACATTGACTTCTCTATCAAGTTTCTTCTTCTGAGCAAATCGATGTACCCATTCACCCAATTCCAGAGCACCCAAAGTAGCAATAGCTGGAAGAATGCTTACTACTGTTACTTCATTTGGTTCAAACACCGTGCTTGACTGCAACTCACGAAACAATTTTAAGGCTTCATGGGGTTGCTTATTTTGACAGCATCCACCAATCATCGCATTCCAAGAGACCAAGTTTTTCTCTGGCATCGCGTCAAACAAAACCCTGGCAGATAAAATATCACCATTATTACAGTACCCATAAATCATACTGGTCCAAGAAATCACATTCCTTTCCGGCATCTCATCAAACAAACTCCTCGCACATCTCATATCTCCCACTTTAACATATCCATCAATCAGAAGATTAAATGCCGCAGAATCTCTCCCAGGCATCAGCTTAAATAGAAACCACGCATTTCCCATATCCCCGCGCCTCACATACCCACAAATAAGCGCAGTCCACGACACTAAACTTCTATCAGTCATATCATTAAACACCCTCCTTGCCAAACCCAAATTCCCAAACTTCGCGTACATATCCACCAATGTCGTTGACACGTACATGTCAAAGCAAAACCCAATTTTCACAACATGACCATGCATCTCTAAACCTTCCCAGACAGCCATCCTCAAAGCGCAACACTTCGCCAATACAGTAAAAGTGAAATTATCTGGCACAAAACATGTTTCTCGCCTAAGATCTTTATAAAGATTGAAAGCAGAGGCAAATTGGCGCATAACCACGTGAGATCTTATCATAGAATTGCAAAGGAAGGTGTCATCTCTGTTAGACCTGTTATCGAACAAGTGGCGAGCATGACTGATACTAGAGAGCTGCCCACATGTGGTTATGAATTTAGTTAGAATGTTAACATTAGCATCGATGGCGTTCCGAAGAATGAGAGCGTGTATTTGCAAGAGGGTTTTTCTTGTCCTGCATCGTTGAAGAAGAAACAGGCACTCTCTTTCCTTTGGACTCCAAAGAATACCTTGCTGCTGCTTCTGTTCTAGCATTGCACAATTAAAATGAATAAAAATCACCAATTTATATCTAGCACCAAAAGAAAAAAATGTCTTTAACTCTCCTCTTCTCTCCACCTTTCATTCCAATTCTTGTTTCTGCTTCTTAGGTTTTGAATCGAGAGGTTCTGCAAATAAACCTTTTTCAAGGAAGCCCATATGAAGGTGGACTAAGGAGCCCAAGTTGAAACGGTAGAACAAAGAGTGATTTTTTTTCATTTTTGTTTGCTTGTTTGTCGGGAAGATTGATTTTCTTATTAAAAAAATTAATTTGATCATTGAGTGAACTTGTAAATTATTTAAATCAATTTTTTTTATTAAGAAAAAAAAAATTGTTAGTTAAATCCACTATGCTTAATGAGATTAATTTTATTGAGTTAATATTTTATAAACTCGATTTTTTAATGTTATCTTATATAAATTTAATAACTCTGAGCCTTTATAATTCACTTATATATAATATATTATTTGTATAGATAATAAAAATACTTCTAAGTATGTGTAATTTATAGTCCAACTACACTTGTTATAGTTTAATGAGAGAAAGCAGGAAATGCCATGGCATGGTAAAATAAACGCATTTATTCAAATTATTTTCATAAAGTAACAAATCATGGTGAGCATATAAACCATATTCCATAATATGATAGTCAACATATCCATAACAGAAGAAGAGTGGATAAAGGAAAAGAATGCCAGAGAGCGATGTGATCTCCATCAGCATATTTTTACAGAGTGTAATGCTGATTCATGGCATCAATATCCAAGCCCCTTAGCTTGGCAAATGACTCAACCTTGCCTTTCAGTGTATGAATCTCTCTCATCCTGCACAATCAAAACAAGGAATCAAGACCAAGATAGCGTAGATTATCCAGCCGTGATGAAACTGTCAAGGAACCATCTTATCTAAAAGCTTAAGCTATTAGATGAAGTCACAAAATATGATTTGTATTATTCTCTAACATATTTTCTTAAGTAAAAGCTTTTTAAGCTTGAAACTTGCATAGGTTCACATCACCTTGTATTTTATTTTTATTAAATAGAATAGAGGTGGTGAGATTCGAACTCGTGACCGCTGGGTCAACAAGGTTCTAATATTATGTTAAGAAACTATCTTACCTAAAAGCTTAAGCTGTTAGGTGAGATCTCAGAATATAATTTATATTATTCTTTAGCAGAAACTCAGATAATCTTATGGTGGCCATCAAAACTTCCCTATCCCTCAAGCAATGCACAGGCATGGATATTCTTTTGACACAGATGTGCATGGTGGTGTGTTCCAGTAGAAGACAAACTAACCTTGCAAGTTCTGCACGCCTTTTCGCTTCTTCTGCCATGAGATTGATGTCTCTGAAGGTATTTCTTTCATGAAACGTTCTTGTCTCAGCGGACTGATTAAGGCCATGTAGTGTTCTCTGCTCAGCTGCCCATGCTGCCGAACGAGCTTCCTTCCCGAAGTCATTTTTTCTGGTAAAAGCAGTCTACAAAAATCGAAAAGACAACCGAATCAAGAAATGCATTTTGAAGTTTGCAAATACCTGTAGAGGTAACTATTCACAAGTTGTTTGACAACAGTGAACATTTCGGAGTGACCGGCTAATATTATACAACGTTGATATAATTAAGGATGTTTAGCATTAGTGTCAGAATTTACTCACCCTTTGGTCTATAATACTATTCCAGGCTCTTCCACTTAGTGCGTATCCGACAGCGAATTTTATAGGATCCAGCAGAAAGTAAGTCGATATATTGTACACCCAAATGATGGCTGTCCACCCCCAACCAATGCTTCTGATTCCAGCAAATTTCCAGGTTGCAGTGGCAGAGATACCAGTTGCAATCTGCAGAGATGGAAGCAGTCATAACTACCAATTTGCAAGTTCACTTTATTACATATATCAGATTATAAAACTATGAAATGACATATCCCATACCAGTTGGGCAATAATGAAAGCAGAGACAAGCAGAAGGCCTGGACGTTCCAGGAATGACCAGCTCCGGGAGCGAGTCACGAAAATCAAGGCCTGACTAATGGTGCTGACTTGAAGATACACAGCTGATGCCAATTGTTCTTTAAGTGGGTTGGCAATTTTTTCATCCGTCATGTTAAAATGGTGCTGGTTGAAGTCCCTCACATTAAAATGTTCCTGCCAAGAGAAAAAGAAGAAATTAAAATCAGGAACTAAAAGAGATCAAGAGGTTAAACTGGTAAAAAATAATCCATAGCTTTCTCACGAAGGATAATATTATAGTCATTTCTGATCACTCTCAATATGGAATTCTTTAAATGAATGCTAGCTAACTAAAGAGGTTGGAATTACCGGGAAGAAGTTAGTTTCATAAGCTAACCAGAAGAACACGACAGACATTAGAGCCAGGTAACTACCAAGCACAACACCAGTAGCAAAAATTTCACTGAGCTTCCAACTATCAGGGAGGGGAGAAGGCTTGACTCTGTCCTTGGATATGGTCATGATAGTACCTGGAAGCAAAGACTTGAATCAAAAAACAAGCAAGAGAGATAGTAATGACAGACAAAAAGGAATTTATAGCACTTTTGATAAATAACTAGAGGCAGAGAAGCTAATGATGCTAACCATCATTAAGAATGGCGATGACAAGAACCATGAAAGGAGGGAAGTCAAATTTCCAGAAGACAGTCAGCAACATAAACCCTAGCTGTTGCGCAAAAGCCATTCCAAATGAGACAAACCATAGGTAGGATACATTTTACACATTTTCATTTGTAACATTGTACTTTTCAAGAGAAGCTCACCACTATACGAATAGTGATAGACACGGCATATATCTGTGAAATAAAATAGTATGGATTCATAATCAGAAAATCAAGTTTCCACCTCCTAGTTTGATCAAACCGTGAATATATTTGGTGTTGAAAGAGTGTAAGCTTACTGTATAATTTTTCATTCTCTGGAAGATCGCACGGCTTGTTAAGACAGCACTAATGATTACACTCAGCCCAGGTTCAGTCAGAACTATATCAGATGCACCACGGGCAGCGTCTGTTGAATCTGCTACAGCTATTCCAATGTCAGCTTTCTTTAAGGCAGGGGCATCGTTCACTCCATCACCAGTCATTCCACATATATGCTTTCTAGCTTGTAGTCTCCTCACAATCTCATATTTATGTTCTGTAAAAGAGAAAAATGGAATAGGAATTATAAAAAAAAAGTACTGTTATACAGTAATTGTCTTTAAAATATGGCTGATGACATACCGGGGAAGACACCAGCAAAACCATCAGCTTTCTCAATGAGCTCATCAATTGGAAGTCCTCCAACTGCTTCATCCTTGCCTTCACCGAGCAGGGATGAAGATGGGTACATATTTGTGCCCATTCCAAGCCTCCTTCCTGTTTCCTTGGCAATTGCGAGTTCGTCACCTAAAGAGAGATTTTCATCAGATGTTCAGGTGCATGAAAAGTACATCTACTGTAAATTTAACTACAAAGTTTAACTGAGATACATCTATCTAAACCCTGAAATGTAATTTTCTTATTTTGTTGCCTCGAACTTTGATAATCAAAAGACAAAAGAAAACAAAATTATTAAACCGGAATCATAGGTGAAATAAAGGACAAGAATCAGAATATTAAATGCTGGTAATATTAGAGCCTCTACCTGTAATCATTTTAACACTGACACCAAGATCCAGTGCTCGTCTAATTGTTTCAGCACTGTCGTGGCGTGGAGGGTCAAAGAGTGGGAGAAGCCCAACAAATTCCCAAGGTTCACCTGGACTTTCCTTTGTACCAGCAGGCACTCCCTAGAGAAGAATGGTACTTCATTGTTTCGAAAGTTGCACAGAGAAGAACATATAACATGCATTTATTAGAGCATTAAGATTTCAGTAGTCACCTGGCGAGCCACTGCAAGGGATCTTAGTCCGCGTTCTGCAAATTTGTCAATTATTGAATGCACCCTTTGCTCAATTTCTGTTTTGTTGTGTGCCAGATGAAGAATCTACGCAGCATAAATGCTAAAAATTTCAGATGCTGCATATTATGGATAACTGGTTATTCTTGTATTCTTGATATTTTATGTTCTACCTGTTCTGGTGCGCCTTTGCTGACTCTGTGCATTTTCCCAGCAGCATCTATGTACGTAAGAGCAGTTCTTTTGTCAGTTGGATTAAATGGAAGGAAGTGAACTTCTTGAATCCCAGCCCGTGCCTTATAAACAATTACAAAATACATAACAAGGGTTTGTCAAAATTCATAGGGAAAGCCAGGATCAGTTGCACAAACTGTAAATGTAAATCCTGCAGAAAATGCTCATATTGGGTTTTCATGCTCAAGTCAAAAACTATCTTCAGACATTAAACCCCAAGAAATTGTTAGTAGATAGCTCATCGAAGTATGGAAAGTCACAGACTAACTACGTGACATTAACATTTGACTCTCGAAGACATTCTAGAAGCATTTTTACAGCATCCATATAATGAGAAGCCCAACGTTGAAAAATATAAAGAAATACCTCCTTAGGGTCTGCCAACATTGAAACAATTGCACAGTCAATAGCATCTTGGTTCTCTAATCTAGACGCTCTTGCAGCCATAAGCACAACCATATCCTTGTCAACACCTTTGGCGAAAACCTGCAAGAGCATGGATAATGTTTTAGATAAAAGTAATTTCTATTTCATATATCATTATTAGAATACGAAAGATTCTTTGGATGGCCTTTTTAAGCAGTTAATTCTCTGCGTTAATTTGTTGAGTGGAAGGAATAGAACAAGAAGGATCATGGTTTCCCTTTTCTTTTACACATCCAACTCTTTCATTCATCTCTGGCAAGCATGATCTTGATGCAGAAGAAGCCTTTAAACACATTAATTTTAGGAGCATGCATGCATCGTTAGTTTGGATTCATCTTCCTCTGATGGAAACCCATAGAAGTGAACCAAAGGGTCCTTTGGTTTGTTGAATTCAGTGATAGTTATCCTGGTAGAGCCAGTTCCAGTTTTTTTTTTCTTGTGAATCTTTACACTATTTTTTTATGCCAAGCTATCATAAGAAGTTGAGGATAGAGAAATCAAGAGTAGAACCTCAATCATGTTTTTGTCCACTGTGAGCTTGTTAAGAGTCAATGTGCCTGTTTTATCACTGCAAAGGACATCCATTCCAGCCATTTCTTCAATAGCAGTCATTCTCTTTGTTATAGCACCCTGTGGAAGACATAGATGGCTGTTATTCAAGTACTCTTTCAACTGTCACATCATCAATCAGAACTCTTTAATTAAAAGAATTGTTTTGTAGCTAATAAAAAAAATCTTTAGCTATGGTTCCACAAACCTGCTGAGCCAGGCGATGCGAACCAATAGCCATTGTAACTGACAGAACAGTGGGCATTGCAATTGGGATCCCACCAATTAACAGGACAAGTAGGTTATCAATGCCAACTCGGTATCCCCTCTCTTGAATCCCATATATCACGATGATCTCAATAACCATCCCAGCTGCGATTGAGCAAATGCAGAAGTTTCCAATTGCTGTCAAAACCTGGAGCCATCATACAGATTTAACTGGTTATCTAGTTGTGAAGCAACACTACCATGGTTTTCACTTTAAAAAAAGGTTAAGATTGATAATGACAATAACTGTTCTTGGAATTTTTTTAGAGTTCAGGCATGAGATTAAGAAACTTCTTCTCTTTTAGCCTCGTTTTTTGCTATTATGCAGATAAAGTCATAAAGCTCTTAACGAACCTTTTGGAAATGTCCAACATGTGTAGTGTTCTCAACAAGATGAGCTGCCTTGCCAAAGAAAGTGTGAACCCCAGTTGCAATGACAACTGCTTCAATTTCACCCTGCTTGCATGTTGAACCTGAATAAACTCCATCACCAGGATTCTTGGTTACTGGAAGTGATTCTCCGGTGAGAGCAGACTGCAATTACGATAATTGAAAACCAAAGGTAAACATTTGAAGTTTCACTGAGAGCAGTTTACTCTCTCATCTCGCCTAAAAGCTTAAACTATTAAGTGAAGTTCCAAAATATAATTTATATTATTCTTTCTAACACACCCTCGAGAGCTTTTTAGGCTTGAAACTTGCATACAAACTCACGCTATTTTGTGCTTGATTTGTAATAAATAAAATGAGAGTGATGAAATTCGAACTCGTGACTGCTGGATCAACAAAGTTTTGAAACCATATCAAAGAAGCATCTCACCTAAAAACTTAAGTTATTAGATGAAACCCAGAATATAATTTATATTATTCTCTAACAATCACATAAGGCATGAACAGAGATCCTGCCGCTCAATTTTTACTCACTAGAATTATGTACTCGTTTGCTCAAACTTTTGTAGTCAATAACTACCTGGTCAATCTTTAAAGGATCTCCCTCCAAAAGACGTGCATCGGCAGGAATAATATCACCAAGTTTTATGCTAATAATATCCCCAGGAACCAGCACCGAAGCTTCTTCTTCACCCCATCTTCCATCACGTAGAACCTGGTAAGTGGAGATAGAAGTCAATCCAAGCGGCTGTAGGATAATGGAAAATACAAATAAAAGGGAACTAGCGTTTATAGACCTTAGCTTTCGGGGCCAGCCGAGCCATAAGAGCAGCAGCTGCATTGCCAGCATTGTTTTCCTCTATGAAACTGATGGTTGAATTGATTAAAAGCAAGGTGATGATTCCAACAAAATCATGATAGTCTCCACCCTTGTTCTGCAAAAGAAGGCTTTATCAAAATCTATGCCACCTCTGATTCTGTCACTTTGACAAGTCAACGATCTCTTGATTCAATTTACTATACCAATCGTCAAATGACACTGCAAATGCATAAATGGATTGAGATTGATTTACCCCTCCATGTGCAAGACCAATGGCCATGAGAGCTGCAGCTTCCATGACCCATGATAGTGGATTCCACATAAATCCCAAAAACTTCAGTAGCTTACTTTCCTGCAGAACAAAGAACAAATAAATCATCAAAATTCACATAAAACACAGAGTAAGAATGATGCAGCGATGAACATTTCGTTTCCAACCTTTTTCTCTTCAAGTTTATTGTACCCGAACAAATCCAACCGCTCCTGGACTTCATTAGCGGTCAAACCTGCTCTTGTACACTTGAGATTGTCAAAAACTTCTTCGAGGGGTATATTATCCTGCATGAAGCCATTTTCATTTTTACCAAATAGGTGGCTTAGTACAACACATTCAACGTAAGAATCAAAGAACAACCCTATCCTTATTTTCTCATCTCCCTTTCTTTCTCTTATAAACATGTATCATTTTGCAATAAAGAACATACCAGATCTACAGCTTCCTTGTTAATGGCATCAAGGGCAATCGAATTCTCAAACATTTTTTAGATCCTTCAGATTTTACTCCCGACCCTGTAAGATGTTGGTCCTTGAAAGAGATTCTGCACTGCCAAACACTTCATATCAGATCGCAATGACATTCTCTCCCCTACTAAAGCTGAAACTCCCACATGACTTGCTTAACTTTATGATTTCATTCAGTTTTCTAAATTATGATCCCATAAAAAACCAGAACAAGTAGAAAGGAAAAACAAAGAAAACGGCTATAATTTTGGAACCAACACAGCTTAATGAGAGCCAAAATGGGGAAAGAAAGAGAGACATAAAACAAAAATGAAACTGCAACCTCAGGAACTTTCAAGTTTCATATACCATTAATTTGCAATAAACAAGAAAATTCAAACACATTGAAGTGCATTAACTACCCAGTAATTCCTACTACTAACATATAATCACCAAAAAGCCGCATGCCAGAAGGAGAAATAACAAATTCATACCTTTGCAATGCAAACAGTCTAGCTAGCTCATTCAAATATTCTTTGATAACACTTCGAACCTTGAACTGAGCCCAAGATTCTTCAGGTCTAGAATGGTGCAAGTGTTGCCTGCATAACCCTAAAGGTATAATTATATATATATACTATAATCCACAAGAATATATTGACCCTATCAAAATCAGTTTGAAATGGACAAAATAAGATAGAAGAATAAAGAATTAGTAAAAAAAAACGTGAACATCCAGATATGGGAATGGTTTGAATGATTATGAAAGCTCCATTTGTTATAAGACGATTCGATTTGCTTGTGAAGATCCGCCGGCCACCACCACCAATTTCTTTACAAAAAATCTCAAATGATAGTTAACCTTGCCGCCAAAAGAACTGATGGTGCACAAAATTTCTGCTCTGCATATACAGACGATGCCACCTTCCGAAATAAAGCATATTTTTGGTCAGGGAAATAGTTTTTGTGTATTGTTTCTGATTACAGCTTGGAGTTTCGACTCTTTCAGGAACATAAGGAGGCAGTAAAAGGGAATTTTTTTCAAATTAAAATGCCTGATATTGTGCTTTCCATAAGCACTGTTAGGAAGAAAGCGAGGTCATTGATCGGGAATTACACTCTGTTTTTAAAATATTTTTAAGAAAAAATATTTTAAATTAAAGAAAATAATATTTTTAGATATTTTGATATGCTGATTTTTAAAAATAATTTTTAAAAAACAAAAAAAAATTATTTTAATATATTTATGAATAAAATACAATTTCAAAATCAACTGCAATCTAGCTAATGTTTATTTATTTTCCCTGTTATATTTTTGTTGCATTGACATCAGGGTATTTTGCCCCTTGTGAATCTGAGAAGCTGTTTATTTAATTTCATCTTCACGCTCTCTTTCTTTTTGGTCACCTGGGTCACTATAGGGACCATTTCATAAAATAAATAAATAAATAAACAATGCATTAAGATTGCAACAATTTGCTTAAACTCTATATAGATTTTAAAATATATTAGAGAACTTGTAAGGAAAAAACTATAAAATATATTATATAAATTTTAAAAAACTAAAAAATATATATATTATTTAGTTTTCTGGATGAATAAATATATTACATTTAATTTTAAAAAAATCTTTTTCCTTTTGCTCCAATTTATCATGAAATGAAATACTACTTTGTTTTTGAAACCACGACTTTTTTTCCAATACTTAATGAAATGTATCAAATTAAACTGTAACACGTGGGCTATCATGATTACTATAATTTTCCATATCATAATAGTAATCATAGATTTATAATCAGGAAGCTGGACATAATCAGAGCATTAGTGGCAACATTGTCTCGCTTAGTGCTGGAGCACGAAGTTGCATAGACGGCTGGAAAACCAAGGACTTCAAATTGTCTCCGTAAGCAATTCGACATCATTGAATTGTTAAGCGAAACCATCCTTGAAATTCAAGAAACAAAATCAGAGAGGTTGATTTTTTTTCAAATTATTTTTTATTAGTGTTTTAGATTAATTTAAAAGATACATATCATTTCAATACATTACTAAAATATAATATATTAAAAATACCAATTAAGTGGGAAGCAACGTCATTTCCAAGGACCCAGTGGATCATCTCAATTTCTTACAACCCTGTCCAGAGAATGGGATAGCACGGCACGCTCGATTTTTTGAAGACGCAGCTTATGGAGCATTCAACAAACAAACATCCATGTCTTCAATTATTTCAGATTGTATTTTCAGACGGAGCCGCCGTGTCCTGTCACTGAAACAATATTTCTCTCACGCCCGCCATTTCCCCCCAGTTCTTCGAGCTTGGATATTCTTTCACTCGCCTTGATCACGGTTGGTGAATAATATTTACGTTCATCCCGCTATTTTATAAAATTCTAAAATTAATTTTAAATACATTTGCAGCAGGCAATTGGGTTTCAAAATAAATTTAAACAATTCAAACTTTTTTTATAAATGTTCTTCGAAGTTGAAGCACAAAGGGCTTACAGCAAGGGTTTGGGTACAGTTGAGAGGCAGAGAGATACCGCAACTCCGCAGTCACTTGTGCTAATAGGTGTCAATGGGACCTTCAAAACACCAGTCCAATAGTCCGCTGATAATTAAACGGTTTGAGAAAAAACACGATTTCACATACGCTAAGTTTCAGCTGGGAATTTTAACAAACACGTGATGGGTCACATGACTACAGATACATTAGGAGGGAAGCGGTGATTTTGGTAGTGTTTGTCACTTATTGTTTTTTAAAATGATTAAAATAGTATTGTTAAATTTTTTAACGTTTATTTTTTTATATTAGTAATAAAAAATCGAATTTGAAAAAAAACAAATCATTTTTTAAAAGAAAAACACGACTCCTTGCTTGACAGGGCCTAGTCGTTTGTTAATCGGGCCTACGCTCTTCTGCTCAAGGCTTCTTTCGGTCTCGACAATCAAGTGGGCCCGTTGAGTTACTTTCATGGTCTTTAAAAAGAAATTCAGGCTTGGGCTTAGCACTCGTTACAGTTCTCCCATGATAAATTAGTCGCCTGAAAAGAGGGAGTTTGGAAGAAAATGAACTTTAAGTCTCATGATATAAAATATTTATCTAGTTTCAAAAGTTATTTTCCTTTTCATTCTCTCTCCCCTTCCTATTTATCTCTCTGGATATTTATATATGTCATATGTATCTACCACAAATTACTACAGGATTTTCAATTGAACAAGACAGTTTCCAATTTAAGATTTATTTATTGTACATTGAAAATGGAAAAACAAATTTTAATATATTTTCAAATTGAAAATTATGAATGCCAGCCATGCTAGTGGAATATATCACGTCTGAAATAGTAAAAAAAAAAAATAGAGAGAGAGAGAGAGAGCGGGAGAGAGGGAGAGGGAGAGGGAGAGGGGGATAGAGAGAGAGAGAGAGAGAGAGAGAGAGAGAGCGCCATGGATTCCATATATAACATTGAAGGGAATATTACAAGAATCACAGCAGAACCTGCAGGTTTCTTGCTTGACTCTTGTATAGCAGCTTTTATTTTATACATAATTTAAGTAGGAAACAATAACTATGAAGATCGCCTATCGGCAACACCCCAGCCATCCAAAAGCTTTATTCATCGCCATGCATGTTTCCCTCCATCTCAGTGAATGCTGCACCAATAGAAGATAGAGGAAAAACGAATAAAAGTTATCACAGATTCGTAAAGGTGAGGTTCATGAAATAATTTTCCGCCATGCATTTTCATGGAAGGAAACAAAACTTACTCGGCACAATTGAAGTCCTTGGAGATGGGAAAATCAATCTGAACATTGCACTTGGCAGGCAGAGAGGATGCGAGAGGCGGCTGCTTGGACACATTTACATGCAGCTTGCTTATCTGCAACACTTACAGCACTGTTCTTCAATTTGATCACCCCGGCACAACATTGTGGCGGAGGGTCATCGCCACCTTTTCCGGTGAGATAGGGAACGCAAGCAAACAAGTCTGAGTCCACGTCCCCGCAAGTGATGGCCTCTGCTGGCTTAACCATGAACTGAACCGAGGCTACCAAGACCACCATGGAAATAACTGCTCCCTTCATTTTCATGCTACTGTAAGACTTAAAAATCTTTTGCGGGATTGATGGAAATACTTTGTATGAGCTTCTGTGATTGATGAATTAAACTGGCGAGTGAAGTGGGGGATTTATAGCCAGAACTCGGTGACTGCAACAAGTTAGAATTTGATGGTCAGGTCACGAAGTGCATGCTGTATGGCACTTCTTGTTAAGCTATCTTGGCTTCTTTATGTGGCTTGAATGCGACTTTACCTTTGCTTACTTCAGAAAAGTAATTGAAGAGAGGTAAGCATTTGGATCACAGTTTTCATCCTGCAGAAATTTTGGATCGATTGGCTGTCCTGATGACGATTTTAGCACTCATTTCTATGTCTAACCATATCAGTTGCCATTTATTGCAGACTTATCTCGCGTTGCTTGATAGTTGTAGATTACACTTGTTTTTTTTAGCAAAAACCAAATTTTAGAGTGATCATCTTGAACACGTATAGTCTAAAAAAAACGTGGCGAGATGACAAAAAACTTGTGATTTGTACAGTAGATCTCGAGTTTTAATCAGGATATACACTACTTGTAAATATGTAGGACAATCAGGATTTTACTCAATTACTTAAACCTATAAAATATATTTTTCAATAATAAAGTTTCTCACATCCAAAAACAAATCTTAAACACTGACAAACATTCAAGCAACTCCCAGCGATTAAGTGTTTGTACCAGTGAGGTCCAGCTTCAGCCCACTTTCAACATCCTGGACAGTTAGTTATTTGTAAATGACAGCTTTCTACTGTTGGATTCCGTTTACTGGACTGGATTAAGTGTTTGTTTAAAAGTGTTTTTAAAACAATTGAAATTTTTTTATTTTAAATTAATATTTTTGATATTTTTATATTATTTTGATGTGTTGATATCAAAATTGATTTTTATAAAATAAATAACATCATTATGATACTTTTTTTTAATGAAAAATATTATGAAAAACAATATCAACCACACTCTCAAACAGATCTTAAAATTAAAACTTTTCTTAGGCTACCTATTTCCGTTCCTGTTTAGAATTAAGATTTCATTTTATTGAATCAAATCAATTAAAACCTTAGGGACCTAATTTCAAAATGAGATAAATATCTAGGCTCTTTTTTTTTTCAAGAAACAACATTTTTATCTCAACTTCCCCACTTAATTTCATTTAAAATCGATATATTTGTTATCATATATCAGCACATGTAGTTTTTAATTTACTTTGTTGAATGAGTTTATAAACTTTTTAGTTTTCAGTTAAAAAACTTTCATGATGATAAAAAAAAAAACATTTAACAACGCCAATATTCTAATTTGGTGTTACAGAGAGAAGAAAAAAAAATCCATGTGAAAAGATATATTTTGTGGGACATAATCCATGTGAAAAGATATATTTTGTGGGACATGAGCAATATTATTTACATTTATTCCGTTTCTATGGCATTTATTTGTTCCCATGGGCTGTAACCCTTCTTATTTATGCTTCTGTGCTTAATTTTTATTAATTATTTAACTTTCAAATTACATTTCTATATTTAAATTAATGCACTTGATCTCGTAAAAACTTCAAACTTAAAATTAAGCTATTAAAATAGATGATTTTCTAGAAATCACTGTGTAGATATCTAGTCAACACGCAGATGCAAGATCCTGGCAGGCTCCCTGCAAAGAAGTCATCCAGAATGTGTCATCGAGATTAAAAAAGAAAAACTTTTGAGTTTTGTTTCTTGAGAAATTCGATGGTTGGATTTCGAATGTCATCAAGCACAGTCAATCTGGGGCAAATGGCGGTGGCCTCCATGTCAGTGTTCCTTTAAAAAATCATCCTCTCCACTTTGATTTTTTATCTTTCCGGAGTTGGTAAATTAAATGATTAATAGTATCTCGGATGATGATAAAATTAAAGGATCCAACAAATCAAAGAGTGTATATATATATATATGTTATTTTAATATATTTTTAATTAATAAATTCTCTTAAAAATATTCTACGTCATTATTTCAAACACTCCTACAGGCCTACCTACTCTCAAAATCACGCGACACGTTGCTAATAATTGATATTACGGGGGGTGTGCATCGTTTGGCACTATCAGGCTGCTAATTACATGATTCTAAATCTCTATGATGAGACTGAAAAATACTTTAAAAAAAATGGAGAAACCAAAAACTATGAATTAACATGTGACAAAATACACTTTTTTAATGGTAGGGACACAAAGTTTCACCAGCAAATTGTGATGAATCATAGGCAGCCACTCCTGATGGTTCCTACATAAATGGCAGTAGCAAAGCTTCAAACTTGCTCATGTAGAAAACCCAGAAAGAAAAGGAGGGAAACCACAGCAACAAAAATACAGGTCAAAATGTTTGGAGAGAAGAGCTTGGAATCAGGCCTTGAATTCAATATTAATACTGTTTCCAGTGCCAGTAATGTTAACGCAGCAACATATTACAAGAGCCTCAGCTTTAGTAATATTTATTCAACAGAAAGTTGGGGTGATTTGCCATTCAGACAAGATGATTCTGATGATATGATCGTTTACAATGCTCTCCGGGATGCCGTTAACTCGGGATGGCTTCCATCAATACCGTCGCAATCTACTATGACCACGACGGCAGAAGAGTTTCCACAAACAACTGTTCCATTGGAAGTGGCGCCGCGCGAGCCAGGAGCGCCGCCGCTGAAGGAAAAGGGATTGCAATACAAGGGTGTGAGAAGGAGACCATGGGGAAAATATGCGGCAGAGATTAGGGACCCCAAGAAGATTGGGGCGAGGATGTGGCTTGGGACTTATGAGAAGCCTGAGGATGCTGCACTAGCTTACGATCGAGCTGCTTTCAAAATGCGTGGCTCGAAGGCTAAGCTTAATTTCCCTCATCTGATCGGATCCAACGATATCTGGGAACCAGCTACAGTAACTTCTAAGAAGCGGCTTTCAGAAGAGCCTTCCATTTCAGATTACGACTTGCAACGTTGGACGAAGCAAATCAAGATCAGTTCGGAGGAGTCATTGGTAGCCAGTTATTTTAGTTGATTAAATTAGAAACTTGTTAAAGTTTCAATTAATTTAAATTTTCTCAAGGGAGTTTTTTTTTTTTTTTGGTATAACCATCCGGTGTCCGGCAACTGCCGACTAATCCGGATTCGAGCCGGGTGAGACCTTTAAGGGCTGCAAAGCTCTACCACATAGCGCCACTGCATACCAAAGGTTCGAACTGGAGACCTTGGTTAAGTCAGGACAAT
Source organism: Salix brachista (assembly GCA_009078335.1). Taxonomy (NCBI): domain Eukaryota; kingdom Viridiplantae; phylum Streptophyta; class Magnoliopsida; order Malpighiales; family Salicaceae; genus Salix; species Salix brachista. The sequence goes on from CM018585.1 coordinate 2,827,003, forward strand.
CCTCTGTCAGCTGTCCTAAACGTTTGGTGGTATTTTCTCAAGGGAGTTGAATCTACCATGTATTGCTAAATCATCACTGCATCAATCGAAATATAAATCTAGCCCTAAACTCTCTTACGAGTGATTTTAGTCCTAAAACTCTTAATTATGACCACCGTAGAGATTTACTGCAATGAATATGCGATGAGGCATGAGCTATCTGTAATGGACGAATCACAGAGTAGATTAAGCCAAGTTAATTTATATCAATTTTAAATTGATTTTTATCTAAAAACTGAGTAGATTAAGCCAAGTTTAATGACGGTGATATAACCAAGTATAATAAAAGGAAACGGACAGGTCAACGCGTATGTGATGATGAAGAAATATATAAATAATACTATATAATATGCAGTGGCTCTCGCACATGATTATAATTGTACTTATATAATAGACGGTGAAAATTAAAAAAAAAATCCCAGTCCTTAATTAATCTTAAATTGAATATTGTTATATTTCATAATAATATTTTTAAAGTAAGTCTATTAATTAATGAGAAATGAGTCTACATCATAGTTGTACTCTAGCGCTTTGTCGACGTTTAATCTTCTGCGTCATAGCAGTGACCTCCCTCCCATTGATTATGATGTTTGGAAAGTCTCTCGGCGTCCCTTATAATGAAGTAGCATATGAACCTTTGGTTTGGCATTAACAACTTTTCTTTTTCTTTTTCTCTCTCTTCCTTGAATTTAGTGTTAGGCCCTTTAATTTTTGTTTTTATTATTATTATTTTATTTTAAATAATCTATTAAATTAAAAGTGTTTTTTTTTTTAATTCCAACTCCATTATTTAATTTGTAGTCTTTATTCTCTACTTGTCCTCTGTAATCATTCAAAAAAAAAAATGATTTACATATTTTAAAGAGAGAGTATGGAAACATATATAATCTAAGATCCAAAACATTAAAAACGTGTGATTGAATACCATCATCCCACTATAGAAATACGAAACTTCATAGGAACATATAACCTTAAACTCCTGGAAAATATAAAACATTCTCACTCTCTACAACAGGACTTGCGAACAATCTATTCTCTTGATCGAAGCTAATACTCAAAGAAAACAAAATGTATGTGCAGTCAAACCGCCTCACGTTCCGGTTTCGCTCTGTTAGAATCAATTCGCCATCATCTTCTCGGAGATGAACCGGTTCTAGAGATTAACAATGGCATCAATGCTCGTCCGGTTTATTGCAAGAGCTTGAGCTTTAACAGGCTTTTCTCAATGGATAATTGGAGTGATAAACTATTACACATTGATAAATCCGGCCAGATCAAGGCCTATCACACATTGATAATTGGAGTGAACCATCTTCCTTGTCATCGCCGGATTCATTGTTGTCGGAGGTGGATGATGAATCTCCGAAGTCCAAGCGGAGAGCATATAGATTTGACTCTTTATGTGCAGCTAGAGCCATCGGATTCCCGGGTTAGAGATCAAATATTAGCGTTTTCTTAGCTTAAAATTAAAAAGAACGATGGTGATGATAACCAGATGTTGAAATAAATTAAAGGCTAAGAAGAAACAATTTTGAATTAAAAAAAGTACTTCTTGGCAGGAGTCAAATCCAATTCACTCTTGGCTTCTGTTTTGGAGATCCATCATCTAATTCCGGAGACGAGGATGCCGAGGACGGCTACGACGTAGCCGGCTCCGGTGACGAGCGCTTTACCGGTGACTCTACGACGGCTCCGGTGTCAAGACGTGGTCCAATTACTTTTTTCTTACAAGAGCAATATCGGTGCTGCGCTGTCTTCATTACTCTTTCACATGCATTCTAATTATTTTATCCAATTAATAAATAGAACAAGAGACGAACAAACGGAACACAGACGTTTCGTTTTGGAACTTAGTTTCATGTGCGATCGATCGCTGGGAATCTTCAAAGGATTTAAATTTAAAAAAGTAATCTGTCCTTTCTTTGTAATTTTATATGTTTACACTCAAAATTGAAAAGATAGCCTATCTTTCTCCCTCTCCAATTTGCTCTCCAGTTATAGTTAAAAAATAAAAGCAATGTTATTTAAAAAAAAAAAAAAAAAACTAGTCCAATTTTATTCAAGTTTTGTCCAAATTATATTCGATATGCTTCCACACACAGACCACTACCCTTTCTCTCAGGAAAAAAAAATCTTTTTTGTTTTTTGATAACTTGAGTCAAATAGAAGCCGTCCACTTCATAACAGTGTGCGTGTTTGTGAAAGCTCCAAAACATTAGAAAAATGTGAATAAAGACATCTCCAGATTCCCATAAGAACGAAAATTCAAAGAAATACCAAATTATACTACGTAAAGAAGCTAGTACGGTCTAAGACTTTATTTTGCTCTCTTGAAAAGCCGAGAATAGCTTCTGAGGGCACATTTTGACAAACAGATGGTTTTGTTGGAGTGTTGCTGAGATTGTTTTTTAAAGTAATTTTTGTTTAAAAATATATCAAAATTATATGTTTTTATTTTTTAAAAATAATTTTTGACATCAGCATATTAAAATGATTTAAAATACCAAAACAATTAATATAAAACAAAAATAAAAAAAAATATTTTTGAAAAATATTTTTGAAACATAATATCAACCGAACATGAATCAAAATTATAGAAGCCATAATATCACCTTGTGTGTTTGGTATTGCTTTTGCTTTTGTGGTTAAGGTTTTAAAATAATAGTTTCATGAAAAACATTTTTAGTTGCGGTTCATAATTGAAATTGAAGTATTTGGTTAAAATTGTGGTTGAGTTTGAGGTTGATAAAAAACAGTTTCGTGTGTTTGGTTATCATGTTTTTCATATTGCTGTCAACTTGTGAAATTATTTTAAAGAACACACACACACACACACACACACACACACACACACACACACACACACACACACATATATATATATATATATATATATATATATATTAACAATAAAATATAATTAATAATTCATGAAAAAAACAGATATTTATTTTATACTTTCATCAAACTACTTGCAATTTTATCACGAACTAAATCGATATGTGAATTCCTTTGTGATCCATTGATATTTGATCGAAGAACAACATATGGTAACAATGTCATTAGTAACAACATTTGCGATCTAGTTGTAAAGATATAATTCCAATGTCAAATCTAATTGCATGTTTCTAATTCACAATCAATCGAAAAACAATAGGGTTGTAGAGTGAAACGATGTCACGTGCCTTTCCCTTTCATCATGACTGATCTCTATCTACACATTTTTTTTCATTTTTTTAAAAAAAAAATATTTAAGAAAAAATCAGACTAGATCTGACTCAACTAAATGGGTCACCCCAACTCTGTTGGACTTGGGCTGGGCCGACAGGAGGTCCAACCCAAGTCTAGCGTGTATATATATATATATATATATATAGTGAGGGAGTGAAATGGTGCGCTGCACTGTTCATGTCTCCTTAAACGTGAACAATGCAACGTTATTGTTCACGTTAATTAATTCACGTGAACAGTAGCGTCCGACCGACGGTGATGAGAGGCTAAGTGGCCGATGCTGATGGGTAGAGGAGGTTGAGGTGATTCTTCCTGTGGAGGTGAAGTCGAAGATGGTGGCTGGGAGGAGTGTCGAAAGCTGTCGCTGTGGAGAGAGAGTTGTCGCTATGGAGAGAGAGACCGTCGATGGTGTGCATGTGTGCCTGCGATTAGTTTTCTCCTTGAGAGAGCGACTGTCGTCATTGTTTACAGGTGTTTCTCTCTTCCTAATTAACTTTGGGTGGCTGTGTTGTATTCTCAGTGTTTTTTGGATCGGTGTCAGCGGTCGGTCTTTCTTTTTCTCCTGCACTTATAACGCTTGGTTCTTAAATTATTATAGAGAGACCTGCGATTAGTTTTAAGCTCTGGTGTTTTTGCCCATGCATTAAAGGTTTGAATCGCAGTAAAAGCATAAAGTTTCTACTTCTTAAAAAAAGCAGTTTCGATTGATTTTTGTGGTGGGTCCAATAACAAATTAAACTATGTTTTCTTGTTATCAAACGCCACAAAACCTGCTTTTTGTTGAATCTCCGTTTCAATCACAATACCAAACGGACACTTAGTTTAAAAGGGAGAAGAACAAAAATGTAATGCTAGACCGGCTCACCAGTGCGAGATTCCGCTGTTCCATCTCCTTAAAGTAGAGAATTAATTAGCTAAAAATCGAACACCCGTCATGACAGTTTACAATTAAGATTAATTATACTATATATATAAGTAGAATCTTTGTCCATATAAAATATATTTTATGTGATAAAATAGAGTACAATAATGGTTTTATTACATCATATATATCATGAAGAAGAATTATGTAGATTATAAAATTTCAAAGAAATAAGCTCATTTTAATTAAGATCTGATATTCTAAAAATGAATTACCCTTAAAATTAGTTTAAGCTGAGACATGGTGTTCAGAGAGAAGAAAAAATATCGTGTCCTTAATTTTATTTCTTTGGAATATCTTTTCCAATAATTATAAAACAAACATGTTTTGAATATGTTAAAACATAATATAAATTATATTTTAGAATTTTATTTAACAATTTAAATATTTAGATAAAATGATTTTTTGATATTTCTTCGTTATATCTTTTACCGATTATCATAAAACAAACATGTTTTGAATATGTTAAAAAATAATATAAATTATATCTTAAAATTTAACCTAACAATCTAAATATTTAAATAAAATGATTTTTTAATATAGTATTAGAGTTTTGTTTACCAAACGATCACAACTTTAAATCTCATCATTCTTATTTTATTTGATAAAAATTAAACACAAAATAATATAAATTTTTACAAGTTTCAAATCTAAAAGCTTTCAATTGAAAAAAATATATTAGTAGATCACCAAACAATGGTTTCTGGACATAATAATAATAATAAAAAAAATTATTTTTTCAATCAAAATGACTTTATTTTATTTAAACGCCGAGAGGAGATCCAATGAGATGGGAATTTGAGCCAGTGTCAGCACGCTGTCTCAAAACTATTTTTGAAATCCACAGCACTGTTTGATTACCCATCAATTTGTAGAAGATTTGAAACACTGCAAGATATTTTGAAATTATTCACCATTAATGAGATAAGTTAAGGAAATACCCTTAGAGATGAGTATATGAATAAAGAAATAAATTAATGAACATCAGAAACATGTTCCCAATGAGGCCATTTGCCCACTCCCACAACAACGAAACTTCAGAGAAATACCTTTCAAATGTATATATAGCCTCACCCTCTTCAAAAGCCAAACAATCCCCTCTCACTGCCAAACAAACCAAAACCCTATTACAGAGCTTAAAAAGAAAGAAAAAATGTACAGTCAAACCGATTCCCGTCAGATAGAGTCAATTCGCCAGCAGCTTCTCGACGATGAATCTTCACTGGGGATAAACACCAGTAATTCATCGGTATATAGCCGGAGTTCGAGCTTTAACAAGCTCTTCTTGACAGAAAACTGGAGTGATATTCTATTCAAAATAGACAACTCAGGTCAAACCGTGGCCTGTGAAACTCTAGAGCCAGAACCCTTTAATAAGCAAATCCAATACTGGGTTCCTTTGAAACCTATTGACTCAGCAATCACTCCCACGGCTAAGATTAAGAATGAGCCTGAGACAAATGTTGAGGGTGCATCGCCGACGCCGGTACGAGAGGTGAGGAATAATTATACGGGAGTGAGGAGAAGGTCATGGGGGAAATACGCGGCTGAGATTAGAGACCCTAAGAAGAATGGTGCAAGATTATGGCTAGGGACTTATGAGACACCTGAGGATGCAGCTCTGGCTTATGATCATGCTGCTTTTAAGATGCGAGGAGCAAAAGCTAAGTTAAATTTTCCTCATTTGATTGGCTCTAATGACTATCAACCTGTTAGAGTGACTCATAAGCGCTCATCCTTGGAGCCGTTGTCGTCCTCCACGTTATCGTCGTCGTCGTCGTCAACATTGTCATTTTTGTCATCGGAACTGGATGGTGGATCCCCCAAGCTGAAGCGTAGAATGGTTTAGATCTAATTCTTGTCAGGATGGATAAGAATTGGTTGCGTAATAAAATCGATGTAATAAAGTATCGATCGATCTGTCCATGTTGATCGATGATTGAGCAAATTAATTAATTGCTTAAAATAATTGAAAGCCTCGACCGATTATAAAGATTGAGAATTGAATAAGAGAGCAGCTTAATTATGTGCAAATAATTCATTTATAACAGCTGAAGCCATGATCATGAAGCATCAGTTCCATTTAAGAATTAACAACAAACTTAATGCATTGTGAAATGATCAGTAGAGAGCATCGTGTTAAGGAATTAAATAGATCGAGATGTATATATGTTTAAATATTTTCATTTTATTTATTGAAAATAGATCCCTTTTTAATAGGCAAGCATTGATCGAGATGCATGTGTGATTTGTCTATAGATAGGATTGGAATGGAAATATGATTTTTTTTATTTCATTTTTTATGTATTTAGATTAATTTAATACTGTAATTATAATAAATTTTTAATCCTATGAAATACATCATGCAACATATAATTATACAAATTTACATTTTAATTAGTGTTATTAAATATTACTTGCTTTAATTGGTCAACTCGGTCTTCAAGTCAGGGTTTTGAATGAAATTGAATGGAAATGGAAATTCACATGGTAGATCAACTCTTTAATTAATGATTTGATATAAAAAATAATATTTATTAATATAAATTTATCTTGAGATAAGGATTGAGTGGGATGGATTAATCATTTATATTGATAGAGACTATATATATATATAAAAACGTTTTACATGTAGGATTCCTCAACCACGTATGCATGGAACTCAGCAAATATAAATTATTTTATCAGCACAGCTAGTCAGTCTCTGGTCATAGCTCCCTCTCGTTTGTTCATATATATATATATAATAATAATAAAGAAACGCGTTGTTCTTCCGATCGTTTTAACTGGATACATGATAAGACTTCTCTCGACAACGATACGAAGGAAGAACAGAGGGATTAGGGCACAGTGAGGTTGACTGGCTGCAGCTCCTATATAGTATCCCTCGTGTTTCTCAGCATAAATATTTTTTATATTCATAAATTGAAACGTGCAACAATGTTTTAAAGAAAGTACGACCATCTATCAATCAAATTCCTTTTCTTTCTTTTTTCTTTTTAGCCACATGCATTAATCAAATTCATAGGATAATGTTTTGACAAAATTGAAATATTGTTTGTCTGGAATCTACACTAATTATAAGAGAATCTTGCACGTTTCCCTTTCCTTTTCTTTATAGAATAAGAGGTTGTCTTTACTTTATTCCAATTAATATCTATAATTAAACAAATGTTTATCTGACCAATATATTAATTATATTTCCCCATGATGTTGACAAATTGTGCTACACGCATAGACTTTCTAAAGTGTGTTCATACTAAGCTAATTTTAAGGATGTTCTTTTTCATTTTCTTTCTGCAAAATGGTAAGAAGGAATATAATTACGTGTCTCCATTCATTCTTGTCCCCTTTCATTTTCTTTTTTTCCTTTCTTTCTCTTAATGGTGCCCATGTTCTAGGAATATCACCCGCCAAAAAAATAATATATATAAACATGTTTCATCATTTTTTTTATTAAAAAAAACTTGTTTTATTGAAAAAAGAGTCATTATCATCGAATTATTTCTTCTAAAAAAAGTTGTCAATGTACAATTACTATGCTAGTTTTAAAGTATTTTTTTATTTTTAAAAAAATATTTTTAAAACACGTAATTTTCTAAATATATTCACGCCTGCTGACACTGGACAAGTGACATGATACTTGTCTGAAGCTTGACACCTAAAAAAGCACCGCATTCCAACAACCCCATCCCTCGACTTCTTAAAATTAAAAAATAAATTCCAGCACGTGAAAAGAACCTCAATAATGCAGAAATTTCTCAGAAAGAAGAAGGTTGGTGGGATAAAACAAAATAAAATAAATTAGCACAAAGCATCTTTAAACTTATATAAGACATACTGAACATTAGAAACCCAAATAGCAACAATCCACGCAAACACATCGGTGGAAACAAACACCAAGATTTATCAGGAATATGTCGCAAGGAGGGAACAACAGCTTAGGGTCTGAAGATCTAGATTTCTTGGAGTCCATTCAGCAGTATCTTGTTAGCACTACCGATCGTGATTTTGATACTCTGATGAGTACTTGCCCACAAATGGAAAATACTGAGGGTACTGCTTCAAGCTTCTGTAGTGATCATGATATCCTCTTTAATGATTCAATGACCTCAACAACGTTAGCGGTCTTTGAATCGGATCCTCAAGGGCAGGGCATTCCTGCGGTGGAAGTGGCGTGTAAGAGTAACGCGCTGCCGAAAGGGAGTCAATATAGGGGGGTGAGGAGGAGGCCGTGGGGGAAGTATGCGGCGGAGATTAGGGACCCGAAGAAGAATGGAGCAAGGATGTGGCTTGGAACTTACGAGACACCAGAGGATGCTGCTCTTGCTTATGATCAAGCTGCTTTTAAGATTCGTGGAAACAAAGCTAAGCTTAATTTTCCTCATCTAATTGGTTCTACAGAATATGAACCAGTTAGAGTGACTTCCAAGAGAAGATCTCCTGAGCCTGCATTGGCGCATGATGGCTCGCCCAAGAGAAGAAAATGAAAATGAGTCACGAGCCAAGATATCCCTTAATTTGTAATTCTCTATATTTCCTTAGGATTACTGTTGAGGTTTTGAGCGATGAATCAGATAAAAATTGTTTAGACAACAAAAACAGAGATTTACAAGACCACAACAACAATTATAGGATGGCTTCGGTGGAACATAAAAACAAAATAGTTCGGCTAACATGGGAGCTGATACGAGCCATGGGAATTTGTATTTCTCCCAACCTCCAGAGTTTGTGAAGCAGAGGTTATGAAAACTTCTTTCTTTTCTTTGTTTTTTCAGTGTTTGGGATTTCAGAAGCTTGAAGAGTTGGATTCTTACGGTGCTGAACCTTGGGACCTTTTGTAACCAAAAAAGAAAACAGCTAATGCAAAACTCACCTCCGAAACAGAAACTGGCTCTATATATCTCTCTATCATGGCAGCCTGACAGAAAACGTATTTTAGCTCAACAAACAAGCTTCAGCTTGTTTCATAATGCGTACACACCTGCTAGTTTTCACTTTTCAGCTGTTAGATAGGCTTAATTATAGCAAGAAACCTCGGTTCCCCTGCCTCTCCATTACAATCGGGTACCTGCCAAGGGAAGCTCCAAAATATATACTTAGCCCAAGACTCCATACATCCGCTCAAAATGGATCAGTTATCTCATAATGGCATCCAGTACTCATCCTTTCAGGACTCACATACATTCCCGAAGGTATCCACAGGATTTTGCGAAATGTGGGTGATCACACTGAAATCTGCAATCTTCACATTATTCTGCGAATCGTCGACCCAAATATTTGATGGCTGGATGTTATTATGGGCTATCTTTGAACGTGGACATAAACGAGGGCCAGGAGGATTTGTCGGGCGATTTTTGATAGATGAGACTCATTACGTGCTTTCCAGAAAGGGATCCTCCATCCATGAGAGGACGACCTGGATTTTGCCGTTGTTTTCTAATACACCATGGAATTGGACTATATTGGGGTGATCAACTCTTTGAAGCAGATTCAGTATATTTATATTTATATCAGCATTTTATAGCATTGATTCTCATGAAATTGGTGGAAGGCTGGAAGGGTGGTTGGTGGCAGTGGTGTGTCGGTTTCTAGTGGGAAGGGAGATGTGTGGTGGAAGGGGAGAGGGAGGTGCTGGTCGGGATGGTTGTTTTCGGGCTGAAAGGGCCGAGGAGGCTCTTTGTTCTGTATCCATTCTCTAGCCTTCTCTTTGTAGGGGAGCTGCAGGGAGTGGAGGAAAAGAGGAGAGCTGGCTGTAAGGAGAAGGATGAGGGTTGGCTGGCGGCGGTTGTTGAACGGAAATGGAAGCTTAGAGGAGGGTTGGTGCTGTTTGTGTGGGGGTTGATAGGGGAGGAGAGGAGCTGGTCGGTGAGGCTGGTCTGAGGTGTGTGGAAGAAGGGTGCTGGCAAGGGGTCTTTTGTTAAAGAGAAGGGTAGGAATTTTTAGGGTTTGGGGTTTTTGCGTGGTTATAGAATGGGTGAATTTTTGTCCCTAAAATTGTTTTATAATATTTTTTTTGCCCCTCCTCTCCATTACTTATGTGTATGGTTAATTTTTAAATAAAAAAATATTAACATCAAATCAAAATAAAAATAAATTTTTTTAAAAATAACACGTTAAAAGTTGAATGCATTGAGAAGATATTAAAAATTTAAATCATTTTGAAATGATGCTGAAAATACTAAAAACAACGTCAAAACATTAAAAAAAATATATATTTCTTTTTTGCTAAATTTTTATTTAGAAAAAAATATTTTAGAAATATCATCAAAAATTGAATAACAACAATTATGATGGTTGCAAAATTTAGTGATGTAAATCACTCTTAAGTGATGTTTGGCATTGTATTTCAAAAATATTTTAAAAAAATTGTAAATTTTTATTTTTTACTTTAAATTTTAAAAAAAAATTGATATTTTTAGATCATTTTGATGTGCTGATGTAAAAAATATTTTTAAAAGAATAAAAAAAAATCATTTTAATACATTTATGAACGAAAAATAATTTAAAAAATAATTTTATCCACTCTCAAATAGTCACTTAATATCAACGGATTTGGCTAGAAGGGAAAAAGAAAAGCAATCAAATTGGTATATTGACATTATAGTAAACCATTACAAACATGAACACCAGGTAATCGCTGAGTATATTTGATGGAAGAGATTACTTACAATTTGGTTTGAGTATAGTATATTTCGACCATGGATGTAAGCAATGCCCGAGAGGATTTGGCTAGCAATGTTCGATATGTTGTGGCATTTCACAAGTTTGGGGTGGTTGAGGTCTCGAAATAACTCCATCTCGTGGAGGATCTCGGTTATGGCCTCCGAGAAGAGATGGCATCCGAATCAATGATCTTCACTTGGAAAAATCAGAAACAACTATGTTAACTTCCAAGTATGGCTATGGATGTACTCCAAAATAGATGGTCTTGCTTTTTATCTTTATTTGTCTCAAAATGATTGTCATGGCAAGACATTTAAGCCATATATTTTACTACAATGCCTATAATTAAAGCCGGTGTGTAGAATATCTACAATTAAGAATAAGGTATTTTAAAACAATATAAAAATAAGAATAAATAACATGGCATATTAGTTAATGACATTCTTAATATAATGTCCATAAAGAAACATGTGTTTTTTTGGAATAGAGGAAATATATTGAATGAAATATATATATATACATATGTATACATATACATAGATATATATATTGTCCAACGAATAAGAACTTTAAATATACATATAAAATAGTAATTATTCATAAGAAATTCACCCATTTAGGTTGGTTCAAATGGATAGTTAAACAATTTTTAACATACTTGTGGTTTCATTCAAGCAGCAGCTAAAATATATAGCAGATTTCTTCATCACAAAATGAAGGATGACATCAAAAGGCAAAGGATCTGAATCATAATTTGACTTCATAAAGTCTTTAAGCCGCGCCAACAAATCTGGTCTTGTTCTTTATACCTCAATAAGAATGATAATTGGTTCAAAACGAGGTACAATCTTCAGATATCAGTCTATAGTGGCAGTAACAAATTCACTATCCGGGAATATCACTATCTCCAAAAGCTGCAATCAATTCCTGTCGGTATGCCATAAGCAAAAATCAGCCAAGTCATGGAGAGCGCCTATCCAATGAGCTTCATGAATTATCTATATCTTCAAGATATTGGAGCACGTATCCAATGAGCTTCATGATCTACCTATATCTTCAAGATATTGGATGTCGTCTCCTGCAATTTCCAAGTCCCCAGTAAACAACACCAGAGCAAAGCCAGTCCATAGGACAACTAAAAAAACACTCCATATTCCCTAAACTAATTTGATAATTGGCATTCCCCAGGCCTTTAAAGCGAAATCAACAAGATGACAGTGCGCACATATATGTAGAATCACAAGAATGGAAGCCGAATCAAAATACCTCTTGGACCGGCTTCGGTCTTCCTCACAGTCCATCACTCCACCAGGTTCAGAGTAGATCTCCTCATGCCCTCGGAAGTCAATGTCTGCCTGCTTACAGTGTGTAACTTCTGCCACAACGTAAGTAAGACACATCGACAAACATATCACAGTAACTGAATAGACTCTTTTCCATGTGCTAATCGAATTTGCTATTGCAAGATTCCAACTGAGCAAAACCAAGATAATTTTCCTCATATCCCCGCTAAACAAAGAATATTTGCATTTATATTGCTGCAGCATTGCTATCAAAGATAATAAGCCCGTCATGCAAGGATCTATACTTATTTGTTCCATATTTTTTATTTTCAAATAGATTTTCAAATGATATCATCTTCGTGAATCATGCTTGGATATAAAACTGGATTCAACTGACCTTGAGGAAGAGTGACTTCTTTACTTCTTCCACCCTATCTTCTACGTCCTTTTGGTGTTTCTTGTCCAATTCACTCGTAGAATCAGCCCATTTAATCTTCTCCTGAATCGAGACAAGCAAATTATCTGATGTGGCCAACCTAGACATCCATAGGAATAAAGTTAGATGGAGAGCTGAAACCTAACAGATTAAACACAAAGAATGAAATCATATTCAGAAATACATGATGGGCAAAAAAAAACCAAACCATATAAAGAATCAGAACAAAACTCTCATTGTTATTTAAATGCCAGTGTCAAGATCAATTGCGTAAAACAAGAACGTAAAAGATCACGTGTGAAAACCAACTTGAACTTGACAAACTCAACAATATAAGCTGACAAATTGCTGGAGGAACATCTCCAACATCATTACCCAAGGGGCAAGAAAAATCAAATAACTTAGCATGAAACTATGGAGTCTTCTGAATTTTTAAGAAGATTATTGTATTTCATTATTAGAAATAGAGCAGCAGTTCCCAGTTTCATATGGGTTTGGGCATTTTTGCAGTCAGGCATCCAACACAGCATCATCATAGAGGATATGAAAATACTTGTCAACTAAAGGCAATACCAGTTTGATAGTGTTTCTAACATATTCCCAAGTTGTCCAGGCCTTAGGTCCCTCCCAGCAGCAAATTGAACCTATAGATCAATTAAAAAAGAAAGCATCACATATGCTTTAAAATGTTTGAAAGGGGTAAGAAGATATTATAGAATACAACTTTAAGGCAAGTTGATGACACATTCACTGACTGACCTCAAAGCACCTTCGCAGCTGATCTAGCTTTCCTCGTACTATTCCCTGAAAGAACCGGAGTTAAGAAGATGACAAAGAAGAAGAAAGAAGAAAGAAGAAAGAAAGGACAATGCAAAGAACACATGCAATTGTTTGGAAATAAATGCAGCACAGAAAGAACAACAACGATGTCAACTTTATGCATTTTGTTTGCCCAATCAACTCCATTTTCTCACAGATGGGGAAACAAAATCCAAGCATGGTTCTATAAAGAATAGCATGCAGCTGGCAGAAAACCTACCGCGTACATGCACTCATTGATTAGAAAATCTTCAAGTTCACGGACATTTGCAACATCTAGCTCCTGCATTAGCTGATCATAGGGTAGTACCTAAAAAGGATGGGCATCACAACAATCTAAATGGTGAGGGTCAAGAGGTCAGCAAAATATTCTGTATCAAAAGAGTAGACGAAAATAGATGTAACATACAGTATTAAACTTTTAAACTAGTGGTACAGCATATGCAAATGATAAATAAATAAATAAAAAGTAATTTTCAACATATGAAATCTGCTTATACAATATATTTATATCAGTCACTACCATAGTATAAGGTTTTGAACTTTCAAACACTCACTCACATTCCAAGCTTGAAAACAATTTCATTTTTACTTGATACAAAATTACCGTGACTGTACCAGATTAATGAAAATGAAGATTAGATTTTAGCCCCAACTGCAATGAGTAACTTCTCTAACTTAAGTGACAATTAACTGCAAATTTCTTTTTGTTTTTTTCCCCTCGTGGTAAATGCTGAAACATCTTGTGAGTTATGTCATTAACTCTGTGGCAAGATTCTTGATCATCAAAATTTTGCAGAGAATCCATGAGCAATCAGGATGGCGAATTAGTTACCTAGATAAGTACATTTATTTCTGTTGAAAGGGTTCGTGTTACAAGGAAAGATACCTTGTTCATTTCAGCCAGTGTCAGCACAGTAAGTTGCTTTAGCTTGAGGACTTGATCAGGAACCAATTGTGGAAGACGACCAGCATTACCTGTAAATAAACATTTTTTCCATTTCAAAATAGTCTCAAAAGTAAGAGGCAAAAGGTAAAATCAAGGACAGCCGTGTTATTAACACAATACAGCCAGAAAACAAGAAAAGTGCAGTCCCTAATAGTGTCATCATATATAGCAGTAATGAGAATTTCAATTCAATTCTAGCACTCTATTAGAAAAACTCCAGCAACAGCTGAGTGAGGTCAGGGTTCTTCAGGTATCTCGTTTCAAGGTGCCTAATTTGAGTTAAGAATCAGATTTCTCGTGTAAATGTCCATGGAGATGCCTATCACGAGACATAACAAAAGCGAGAACTAGCAAAAGGAGGAGAAGCAATAGATAAAAACAAGTTAGATAAGTATAAAATATTTGATTTCCAGTTGCTCCAAGCAAGACAATAAATAGCCATTTATCATTAGTATAACAAGTTCCAAGCTAATTCCAAAAGTGAAAACTTATAAATTTATTAAAAAAGAAAACAACTATCATTCAGTTGTCACCCACGAGTCGATGTCTGGAAACAAAGCTACAGGGTCAACTTGCTTTTGGTTCGTCCAGGCTATTGAGTTCATCCGGGCCAACAAAATTCAAAACCCATCTTCCAGTAAAGCCATTGGCTCATATATCAGTGATAAAAGAAAAAATTAAGTGTCTAATATAAAAAATTATTTTCTGCTGTGATTGAAACCCCAATATGAATTCACATACATGATTCAAAAAAAAAAATACTAAAACCAGGTCAAAACGAAACTAAGAAAGGGGGGAAGGGGGGAAAAGGGCTTGAATGCTTACTTTTGTAGTCACTCCAGGTTCCATGGGCAAACAACCGAAGAACATCAAGGCACAAGGAATTCTCAGTTCCTTCAAGCTGTCAACGAGATTCAAAACAAATTAAATACCTATAATACCCTCCAACTACATAGGAGAAAAAACTAGAAAAAGAAGGGCAAGTGAAAATACCTCGGAGACGGTGGGCGTGGAGAGAATCTCGGAGAAGGCGAAGAGAGAAGGGTGAGAAGTGGCTTCGATAATAAGAGGCCAGATAGCGGAGGCTTTTAGAGTGGATGCTTGATTTACGAAGTGATCGATGAGCTCTGCTTGTTTCTGTTCGATGTCCATAATTTAAAGCTCAAAGATGACTGAGAACTGGCCTTCACAGCCTCTAATAAAATTAATCAACGAGTTGGTGGAGACGATGATAGTAATCAGGACATTTAGAAAGGGGGGTAGAAGGTTATGGATATGATTTGGGTGACTGAAAGGGTTAGGGCTTGGGAGAGAAGGAGGAGGAGGTGTGGGAATTTGGTAGTGCTGATGTGAAAATCGAATTTTTGCTATATATGACGTGGTGAAGGTGTTTTTAGGAATTTTCTTTTTCTCTCTCTCCTTTTCTTTTTCAGACGAACATTAGGACAGGAGTCACAGGACAGATCTCATGCTTTTTACGAGGAGAACCGGGTTGTCGTCGCTTCTGTAAAACGATGGGTAAGCTCTTTTATTATGCTTGGTATCGTAGATTGTTTTAAAAATTATTTTCAAATATATAATTGAACTTGTTTATCAATTATATTAAAAAATATTATAATGAAATTTAATTACTATATAGAATTAATTACAGCCATGAAAAAAAAAATCCACAAACCTACAGGAAAACTACAACGATTAGAAAATTGATACTTCAACAACGAGAAACACACAGCTAGACTTGGATCAAGTCACAAACGTATAGGAAACTACAACGATTAAACGTGAATTTTTTAAATTTGAGGGATTAATTTAATATTATTTTTCAAAAATTAGATCTAATTTAAAGATGTTCGAGTGTGAATTTCAACCTATTTTTTAACTTTAAATTATTGTTTTTAAATATGTTTTAATAAAAAAAATTAAACAAAATATATTTAAAAAAACGACAGCTAAACGTAACCTCAAGCATCATCAACTGCGCACAGCCCCGCGGCGTCTTGCTTTTCACTGGTCCTTCAGAGACGGAGCGTCACTGCCGAAAACCCCTCTTCGTATTGGAGAAAAACGTTCATTTTCCAACTGATTAAATTCGATTTTCAAGCCGCCTGCTTATCTACACAACGATTTTGAGCTCCCCCTCCGTCCTCTCACATTAAACAACGATGGCAACAACGCCGGTAGCCGATTCGCGTAGCAACAGAGCAGCAGTTCAAGCCACAAACGATGACGCTTCCGCAAGTAAACTGTACGCATCAATCTCACTCTTCTAATTCTCTCGATTTAAGTTATATTTACCGCAGTTTGATTGCCGAGAAAACGAAAAAACTAAAAATCAAGGAAAATATCATCCGTCACCTATCATCACTTTTTTCATCACAGGTCTTGTGTTAAGAAGGGATACATGAAAGACGATTATATCCATTTATTTGTTAGAAGACCCGTGAGGAGATCTCCAATAATCAACCGTGGTAATTGCCTCTTTTTTTTCAAGAAAAACTTTCCATATAATAATATTAATTGTATTTGATTAATTTCTGCGTGTTGCTTATGTTAAGGCTATTTTGCGCGTTGGGCTGCTCTTCGAAAGCTTCTCTTCCAGTTTCTTGATTATGATTCGAATATTGAAGGAAAATGCGATACAAAAAAGCAGATATTATCATTCGGAGCAGGATTTGATACCATGTATTTTCAACTACAGGTGACTGGTAGCCTGTTTGTGTGTCATGATTAAAAATTTTTGGCATGTTCTGTTTCAATGTAACCATATAACCACATGAACTGACATTTGCGTAGAGGCACATGCTTTGTTTCAATAGGTTTTTTGACATATGCTTAAAATGATGCAATTGTTTTGTTTTTTACTATCAATTTCAAAACGTTTTGCTGCAGCAGCTTATTCATTAATTGTGTTAATAAGAACTTGATACCACTATAGGTTTGATTGGAATATTTGTGTTTTTGATGGCAGGATGAAGGAAAAGCGCCATTTTTGTATGTAGAGCTGGATTTTAAGGAGGTGAGAGTCTGATGCTGAGTGTTGTCATAGAAGTTTAGTTTAAAGTTATCAATGTGCTTATGATATAAAGGTAATAATGATAAAGTAAATTATTTCCTGTTTCACTAGATTTCGGCTTACCGAGCTAGGTTAACTATTAATGTGTATATGCTTGCTGGACCAATGATTGACTATTGACTTCCAACTTAGGTGAAATTAATGTTTTTAAATTTTAGGTAACTAGTAAAAAGGCAGCGATTATTGAAACCAGCAGTCAGCTGAGGGAAAAGCTTGGTGCTACGGCCTCAATCTCACCAGGTAAGTGACTTTGGTTGCAATGCCTTGAACTACTGAGGTATTCTTACAAAAAAAGAAGAAAAAAATGATGAGTAGCATCTGTTTCCATTCCCGACAGATTTCTTTTATGGGGTTTGCGTGAATTGCAATATTGATATGATTTCAAAAGCCTGGCTTCATTTTTGGTTTGCACTGCTTGGCTTCCTTGACCTTGCAGAGAACGGAGAAGTTCGCAGTGATCATTACAAGCTGCTCTCGGTTGATTTGCGTGATACACAAAAACTAGATGATATCATAGCATTGGCTGGTTTGAATCCCAGGTATACGTGCAGGCCCAATCCTCTTTTTCTCTAACCAAATCAAATTTCATCAACTTACCTGGTTTGGAACTTGTAATTAGTTTTTGTCTGCTTTTAAGCTTGTTTGGAACCCTATTATTCTAGTAGTCTTTATATGATGGTTTTAGCTATTTCATGCATCTGAATTTCTTAAGGGCATTATGTTCATATCTGTAGGCATGTGGCTTTTGAGGTTCCTTGTGCATTTCTCAAAGCATTTGCTTTGGGTTTGTGCCAATTTTGTATTTTGTAGCATGATGTTGTGGAAACTTGGCAAATTTACTTAACCAAACAGCATCCTACTTGAGAAAAAGTTTCTCCTCATATCCAGTTTTTTCCTGTCATTTTTCTTACGGAATTTTGTTCTGTCTTCATTCTGATACTGGCATCAGCTTGCCAACATTTATAATTGCAGAATGCGTTTTAATATACCTGGATCCTGAGTCAACTCGTGGTATAGTCAGCTGGGCTTCAACAACGTTTTCAACAGCAGCATTTTTCTTATACGAGCAGGTTTTAAACCTTCTCAAGGCTAATCGACTTAATTTTTTTTTCTACATGTCAGTCACCTTTTCTTTATTTGTATTCATGCCCTGGCTTGTCTGGTTTGTTTGCTTACAATTTATTATATTTACATTTTATGGTGTCTGTTCAATAGATACATCCGGATGATGCTTTTGGCCAGCAAATGATCAGAAATTTGGAGGTTGAGTTTTCCTTTTTAATAAATGTATTGATGAATTGGCTTAATTCATTTTATCCTTGACATCTTTTAATGGCTGAAGTGCACAAGTAGATCCAAAAAGAAATTGAACCAAGTAAACTGTCCTTTAGTCAAAACTTCTTCCTTCAAATCCAGGAAATTGACTTCCATCACTACCAACTCAAATAAATATCTTTTATTTCTTAATGACTAACTCTAACCTAAGTGCAAGGGAATGGTAGGAGTTTCCTGGCTTAACTTATTGAATCCCTAAAGAAGTTCAGATTTTAAGTTCGAGAACACTTTTGTTATATACTAGGTAATGTGTCCTCTTTTCCAGGCTACAGGCAATTTAGAGTTCTTTATGCTGAATGAGCAATACATGAACCACAGAATTCTCTGGTCCCTCGAGCAATTAAAAATTTATTGCTCTAATACTGGGTGCACCTGGTTGTGCATAGGGCTCCGGCTACATGAATGATTACCTAAATCTCTGGACCACACCACTAACAATACCAGACCTACCTGTCCGTGTTGCAAATGTGCCTGTTAAACTAAAGTGCCCTTTATTTTATGTTTGCTTTCAGAGTCGAGGTTGTGCACTATTGGGTATCTATGACACACCAACTTTACTTGCAAAGGAAAAACTTTTTCTTGATCATGGATGGCAGGTATGTCTTCTGATGAGTTCCCCTTGAGAATCAAACTTGAAATTCTTACAAATAAAGAAAATAAAGTGTTGATTCAATCAATCTTGTTAAACAATGTGTTATCGGAGGGCAATGGATTTTCTAGACGTGCCAATCACTTGATAAGTGGATCCGATTTATGAGAATAATTCAGTAATAATCATAGATATCTAATCATAGTACATTTTGAAGCATCAGCAGTGCAGTTACTGATTATTTTATTAGGTTCCAATTAATTGACTTTTGGTACATGGATTTTTGTCCAGAAGAGCATCTTAAATGGTCAATTAAATATCAATTCTATTTAGTTCTGGAACCAAAAACTTCAAATCTGTATAGTTTTAGTCATCGGTATTGATGTTAATATTTGGGGGTTTTCTCTTGAAGTTAGTTTAGAATAATGTGTCTGGCAATCATTTTTTTCCTTCATTTTTTCTCAATTTCTTAAAATATTTTTCTTGTTACAAAATATGTGAGGTATCAGAGAGCTGTTGCCTGGGACATGCTGAGAGTTTATACTGATTTTATTGAAGCTAAAGAAAGGCGCAGGTATTTGCTTTATAATCCTTGGACATTTCACAAATGCTTCATTGCTTTCATCTTGCCTGTTAGATTTCTGATGGGCCCAGTGGCTTATTATTGATATACTAGATTGGTGCTGGGAATTATTTCTTGTACTTCATCAGAACTTTGTAATCAGTTTCCTAATTATATAGGAGTAATGGGTCTTGTAAATGTGCTATGCTCCACTTCTGTGTATTTTGACTGAATGTAATATGGGTACATAATTTGGGATGACGTGGTAAATTAGTGAGGTGATAATGTTTTTCTATAGCTCATGGTTTTGGAAACCAGACCAGTCATCATCTGAGTACATACTTTGGTATGATGTAATAAATTAGTGTGGTAATAATGCTTTTCTAGAGCTCATGGTTTTGGAAACAAGACGAGTCATCATCTGATTACCATTATTAAAAACATGCAAACATACAAGGACATGCGGGCACATTTTCAGAATGCATGTTGGGGGAAGTCAGCAGACCCATTGGTTGTGAAACTAATTGTAGTTAGTTGCCTGCTTTTGCAATTTAAGAGATTTGAAAAAAAGGCAGTGTGTTTTTCTAACTCTCCTTGGAATATGCAATTTTGAACGTTGGTAAAAAGATATCTTTTTGGCTGTTTGAGAGGATGTCTGGGAGTAGAAACCTCAAAATGTTGTTCACATATTAGCGAACAAAAAATAAAAATAGAGAAAAGGAAATTAAATCAGGAGTGGTTAAAGAGACCACGAGTACCTGGTTGTAAGCGAGTCTTTCTGATTTTTTCCTTTGCAAAAGAATGAATGCTGGTGTTATATGAAGCTTTTAGTTCGGTTGCAGTTGTGAAAAAATCTCGTGGCTGTGAAATAGTAGAGTTAATTCTTTCGTTGTCTTGTAAATGATGCTTGTAGGATGATACAAAGAGAATCTCTTTACCTGTCTGGCTTTTCATCCTTCATGTCTCCTTTTTTCTTTTCTTTTTTAACTAGTTTGTTTTCTAATTTGCGTAACTGTTCAACCTCTGTTTTCTTTCCTTTTTTTGCCCTGTCATGCTCTTGAGAAGTTTCTCATCCACTATATTCTGGTGATCAGGATTGAACGATTGGAATTGTTCGATGAGTTTGAAGAGTGGTACATGATGCAGGCAAGTCAAATCATTCCTGTTGAAAAAGAAAGTGGAAAGTGCCACTGGTTCTTAATCAATGACAATACGTTGTATTCTATATGCATGGGGTTCAGCCTAATAGAACTACGCTGTGTATGCTTGAGAGTATCTGGGGAGTTGTGATTTATGTTCTTTTAGTCATAAATTCTGGTCTGTTTCTCTGTCATCATTGTTGATCTTGTCTTTCCTAATTTTTCTCCCTGACTCCATTTTCTCAGGAGCACTACTGTGTGGCTTATGCAATCAACGATGCCATGGTATGTCTGTACATGAAACTATTCCCAAACCCTGTTTTCCCTAATCTGTTCTCTTATCCCTTGCAATGTCATTTTCCCTCAACTCCAGATTTTGTTTTTCATGTTATAAAATTTGAACGTGAAATGCTAGTGTATTTTAACAGTAAAGGTTCACAATACATGGAGTAAATTTGAACCATATGTTTCTTTTTCTTGTGAAGTTAAGGCTTTTCTTTTCTTAATATGGAAAACACGCTGCTGCTCAAAACTTCAGGTGATTTTGGGCATGAAAAGTTTCAGTATAAGAACAAACGAATAACTGGAAAAGTCTAGTCACACAGTAATCTCTTCCTTTTCTCATCTGAATATTTCTGGATAAGGATATTAAAACTCAATTGCTTTCTCTGATGATGCATATGTATAGTATTTGATGCCCTGGAAGGATAAGTCTTGATATTCATATCATGGCTTACATTTGATGATGCAGGGTTTGTTTGGGAATTTCGGTTTTCCTAAGACCCAGCCGCACGTGATCAACTCCCCCTCAACAGTAGCATTGCCATGAACACACGAGGCCACAACAATTCAAGCTGCTGCTGTGCCAACTTTTTCTAAACAAGTTGTATTAGAGAAGCTCGCGCAACTGACATGTGCCAGTTGACCATGTTAGATTGCTCAGGTAAAAAAACTTGGTACAAAGATCTCTCAACCCGGTAATTAGCGTGTAGCTTTGATGACTTATTGAGAATATGCCTCTATGCATATTATTTGTTCGGATTCCGCAAGACAGATCCTTTCGTCTTTCTTTTTGTGCTAGCTGTTTGGCAAAAGAAATTGTGGTGGGACCTCACCTTACAGCACCAAAACGTGTCATCACTCACTTGTGGGTGGGGTCTGTATCATGTGGAAAAATATATGCCCAATTATGTATGGTTGGCTGCTTTTTAATGTGTTTTTTCCTCGACTTCCCTTTCTCTTTTCCCTTCTCCTTATCCACTTGCTTGCCTTTCTGTGTTTTATGTTTCTTTTTTGGATGATCAAGATACTAGTGTGTGCGCATCATCTTTTGAGGAAAAGAATGGACGATTTCTAGATTGGTAGGTCTGAGGTAGAGATGATAATTAAAGTTACAGTGCCTTTCCTTATGTGAATATGCTTCCCCTCTTTGGTTTGAACTAGTGAATGGTGATGCTAGTTTTCTTGCACTAGGGAAAACATAGAATGCCTTGCGATAAAATCAAACATGGTGATAGAAGGATGTATTATGTCAAAGCCAATTTCACACAACGTTTTGCAATCTAAACACACTGAACACCTGGTTATGAGATTTGGCCCAGCCTGAAAGATCAAATTGATATTTTTTTGATTTGGAGATCGAAATGAAACGGTGGAAAATCCTAGTCTTTTCACTCCTTAATTTGTATCAACTCACTCGAGTCAAATTGTAGGATTGGGGAGGGCTAGGTGCCTTCCACATTGCTCAATACCTGTCGATTCTCCCAATGGGAAACACTGCAGAAACTCTATATAGCCTCTCTTTTTTCAAGAAACTCAATTTAGCTAGGCGATGGAAAAGAATATTAAAAAAAAAAAAGAGTAGGATTCATTATATAGATTGCCTTTTGACTGACAGACACATCTGCAACGAAGGTAGAGCCTCCCAACAAATGCATTTCTGAGAAATCGAATTTGTTTTTTCATCTTTTCCGGCACAGGGGACGCTACCACCTCGACGCAATCACTTGCTGGTTAGTCCTATCTAACTGGACGTTGGAAGAAAGTATCTACTTGGTCCCACTGAAATAAAAGTGTGGCCCACTGCATCGAATGCTAAAATACCACATACCCATCTTGAGTTAGGTCTGAAAAAACGGTCCACGTTGGTTTGCTTTTTGAATGAAAACAGTACTATCATTTTCTATGGATTGCTGCCCACCCTTCTAGTTCATGTCTGGGAGAGTGGTTGCGATAGCTTTTTAAAGTAATTTTCATGTTGAAATATATCAAAATGATATTTTTATTTATTTTTTAAAAATTATTTTTGACATCAGCACATCAAAATGATCTAAAAACACCAAAACATATTCATTGAAAATAGAAAAAAAAATTGAATTTCAACAAAACAGCGGTTTGGCCGCAGTGCCAAACGGGCTCTTAATCTGTTGATTTTCGACTTTTTGTAGTCATCTTGGACGCTATTAATTACCATAATGAATGTTTGAGAATGTGATTGTGGTTGTTTTTAAAGTATTTTTCATTCAAAAATATATTAAAATTATGTTTTTTTTATTTTTAAAAAATTATTTTTGACATCAGCACATCAAAATAATCTATAAACATTAAATTTTATTAATTTAAACTTAAAATAACAATAAAAAAATTTCAATTTTTTTCAAAAGCATTTTTTAAAAACCTTCCCAATCACCCCTTATAAATTTTTAAAAAGCATTTTTGAAAACCCTTCCCAATCACCTCTTATTCACTTGCTGCAGCTCTTACACTTCTCTGTTTGCAATTCGGAGCAGCAAATGTGGGTTGTGGACTGTTTTTACAGTTAAAATAATATTAGAAAAGTACTCGAGCCTGCCCGCCCTACAGGTTATCATTTTAAAGGTAAGAACAGTACTAAACTTCTGCTTCGTAATATGTGCATTGTGAACTTCCCCTCCCCGACAAAGCCCGGTCGTGGCATACTATTTATCAGTGCGGTTTTCGTAATTTTTAAAGTAATTTTTGTGTATTAAAATAATATTTTTACACCACCACAATCCAAAAACATTAAAATAATTAATTTAAAGTAACCATGTTAAACCCGAATTTCAAACACCCCGTAAACAAAAGTGGAGAGATCTTCGGCAAGAAGCTGCCTAAAGAAAATAAAAAAGGAATATCTTGAAAGAAACATTTAAGCTCACGAAGAATCAGATGCCGACCAGAATGGAACGGGGTCTGAAAAGGATTCCGAAAGGCATGGAATACAAACTGTGAGAGAGACCTTCAAACCGTCAGTTCTTATATGCAGTGCTAGGCTGCTAGCAAACCCTAGGCAAGCGCGAGACACTGTGTAAAGATGAGTCCAGGGATGACGATTCGAAAGAAGATAAATAATAAAAAGAAGGGCTATGATGGTGGGGTCCACCACGGCTAGTAAGACCGTGGGATAGAAAAAATCAATCTTCCACCGTTTTCAACCGCTGGTCTCTCTCCTTTATTTGCTGTTGATTTTGAAATTGATTTTTTTATACGTTTAAAATGAGATTATTTTTAAAAAAAAAAATTAAATTTGATATTAGTATATAAAAATAATTTAAAAAAACTAAAAAAAAATTAAATTTGATATTAGTATCTTCATCGCCTACTTTTTTTACTTTTTTCCTAAAGGATAAACTTATTGCAAAATGTCCGTCTCTCTCTGCCTTTCCATGCTTGCATTTGCTTTTAGACAACCATCTTCTAACAATCAAGTAATCAACCCTAGTTAGTTCATTATTCAAAGCAATGATTTCACTCTCTTTTGTAATACCGCAAGTAATAATTTTATTACTTTTAATCAAGTTTGAGTTTTTAAATTTCAGGATTAATTATTTGTTTCATTTGAAAATAATCAAATTAGCGTTCGGAGATTATATTTTTTTTATTGATTTCGATGTACTGATAACATTAATAATTTAATATATTTTTAACTAAAAAATACTTTTGCAAAAGTATCATACGATGTATCATTGAACACACTAAGATAGCATCTTGTTACTGTTCTAGGACATAATAGACGAGGATAAGATATGTCCAGTTGAAGAGAAAAAATTAGAAACATAAAAACAAAGATATCTTTGAGATAATATTACAGTAAATTTGTATACTCTTAAACATAAGATACAAAAGAAATAAAGACAATATTTAATAAATTTTATTCAAAAAAATATAATTGAAAAAAACTCTCAAATCCAAATTTGTCAAAACATAGTCATGCAAGGATAAAAATAATTATTATTGCTATAGTTGATCCGAGACAAAACCTAGATCTCTGGTTGAGGTCTATATCATGGGTTGGGCTAACCCCGATCATTGTAATGATAAAAATATTACACTAACTATTGGTATGGGTGAACATATAAGTATAAAAATTTATTTTTATCATAACTTTAATACCTAACCCGGGGGTATATTCAAGAAGAGGCTTGGGACACGTGTCAAAAAAATCAACATAAAATCAGAATGGTTATCATCATAGTTTAAAATTTGATTTGAGAGTCAACCTATGGCAAAGTCCGAGTCCCGAATTAGAAGGGTTGCCCTTAGTCAATTTAAAGATGATAATTGTTATTATTATGGTTTTTAATCTTTATCTAGGGGTTGATCGCGGCAACATGCATGTCACAAATTAGAAGGGACAACATATAGATTAAAATGATTATTATTATACTTTTAAAAACCAAGTTACTAGTGGAGTCGTGACAATTCTAGAGTCGAACTAGGAGGGTTAATCAAGCTAACCTAATATTTTTTAACAAAAATAATTAAAAAAATCTTGTTTTGGCCATTTTAAAAAAAAAATATCAACGAGTCCTTAACCGTATTTTGTTTTAGATTGACCTGAGTTTTTTAACAAGTTAAGTTGAATTAATCATTCTTCTATTTATTTTTATTAAAATCATATCAGTTCAAACCAAAGTTGTCAATTCCGTTCCGTTCCGTTAAGAAAACCGAGATGAAACGGCGTCGTTTTCATCTCGGTTTTAATTCCGGCCCGTTCCGGAAATTCCGGCCAAATTCCGGCCGGAACGTCTCGGTACCGTTCCGGGTGTGCCGTTCAAGCCTTAAAATCCTTTTTTTTTTTTAACTTTTGATTTTTTTTCTTCTAATTTTGAGATTATATTTGTTTGACTTTGTGTTTATATTGTATGATTTAAAGTTAATTTATCTTGAATTTTAATTATGCTTGTTAAATTAATAGTTTAATTTTTTTTATATATAATTAATTATATATGAACAGTACAACCCCGAAACGGCACGCCGAAACGCTCTGAAACCGGAACGTTCCGTTCCAATAGAAAAACCAGAACGGTGACCGGAACGGTGACCGAAACAGTATTGACAACTTTGGTTCAAACCTCCAGTCATATGCCATCAAGCTAGTCTTTATTCTATAACCAAGATTATTGTAATATTATTAATTTCAACACTCAATATAAACTAAACTAATATATATAAAAGTTTGATAACAATATATTTTAGATGTAATTTTTTTATATATATTTTATTTTATTCACCCTAACCAAATAATATACAAAAATAAATATCTCGTCCTGCTTATCATTACCGGAGATATTTCTATCATCGTCCTTTTTTTTGACATCTCTTTTATCTTCACCACTTCCATCTCTTATGTCTCATGTTCCAAATATCTGCCGATATGTCCATCGTGACAAATTTTTGTATAGGTAGATACTAAACACTCTACAAACTGTACAACACTTGTACCGGGGAGGAAATTCATTTTTCTTGCCGTGACGATTAACATGTTGGCTGTATTGATTGTTCGTGAAGAAATGTCCTCGAGACGTTGCTTGCAAGAATTTTTTGATTGGCTTTCAAGCTTTTTAAATCTTTCTCTCCCTTGGAGATGGCTGTAATAATCAAAATCACCAATAAATTAATCATGGTTTTGTGCTACCCGTCCTGCTAAATACCTAATAATACCAAGAAAGATCCAAGAAATAAAAAAGAAAAATAAATAAATAATCGAAATAGTTGCTTAATAAACAAGGCCCACAGAATTTGACAAGAGATCCCCACCCATGATCCTCCCCTATCTTCCCCACACCCCATGACCTCTGCCTTGGTCAGCAAAAAACAAAAAACAAAAAACAAATAAAGGAAAATAAAATATCTTTTAGTATCAAATAAAGGAATATTAATTTTTAAATAATCCGAATAAAATTTATTCTTAATGTACAAGAACTAATCCAACAATATCTTAATTTTATATATTATAATAAGTTAATTACAGTGAAAAAGAAGAAGAAGAAAAACAGAGAAAATATAGGAGATGGGGACAGAAACAGCACAGTCCAATGAACACCCTCCTATAACAACCTCACTCTCTCGCTCTCTTACAAAGAATTCAGGCGCCACTACCTTGATACGCGCCACCCATCTACATACGCGACGCCGCTAGTATTCTCTACTTGGCTATATAAACTTCACCATTACTATTCTTTATATAACCTTTCCTTTTGTTTCTGAACATGGGTTGCACGGCGTCGAAGCTAGATAACGAGGACACGGTGCGGCGGTGCAAGGAGCGCCGCCGCCTAATGAAAGAAGCAGTCTACGCCCGCCACCACTTAGCTGCTGCACACGCAGACTACTGCCGTTCACTCCGAGACACTGGCTTTGCTCTATGCGCTTTTGCAGCCGGTGAATCCCTCTCTGTTTCTGACCAAACCCCTGCTGTTATCCTCCACCCTCCCACAGCAACCAGCCCGACTCCTCCTATCAATGCTATACCTCCACGTGCAACACCCTCCCCTTCACCTTCCCTCCACCCTCCAACACCCACTCCTCCATTTTCTCCTTCCATAGCTAGCTCTAAACCTCCTCATATTCTTTCTTCAAATGTGCACTCTCTGTCTAGCCGCCGCCGCCGCGGCAAGCCTCCGAAGCTTCCTCATATTCTTTCAGAATCAAGCCCTTCATTCTCTCCGAAATCGAATTATAATTATCCTACTGCTTTTCAAAATCATTCAACTTATTCTACAACGCCTTCTCAAGCTTCTTCTGTATGGAACTGGGAAGATTTCTACCCTCCTTCCCCTCCAAACTCAGAATTCTTCGCTCGAAAAGCCAGCCACAACTACAACCAACAGCAACAGCATCCCCATGTAGACACTGATGGCGAGTCGTCATCAGATGCAGACGAGGATGTTGCAACAGAGAGATTCTCAGAGTATGACTTCTTTAACGGAAAGCAACACACACAGCATAAGAAGCAGCAGCAACAAAATTATAGCGAGACGGAGCAAGAGGAAGTTCAATGCAGTGAATGGGGAGATCATGATCATAACAGCAACACAACAACATCATCAGATGAAGATAATGATACCGAGTCCAGATCCGAGATCGGAGCCCGGTCCAATTTCGGGTCAGTCAAGCACCCTTCGCAGCAACAGCCACATCCACAACAATCTGATAAGGCTTTTGGTAATTCGGAAAACAAGTCTGAGGCGGGATCCTCGACGACCAGTTATAGGACCGGAGAGGTTTCTAATATGAAAATGGTTGTCAGACATAAGGATTTGAAAGAAATTGTTGAGGCTATTAAGGATAATTTTAACAAGGCGGCAGCTGCTGGAGATGAGGTTTCGGAGATGCTTGAGATCGGTAGAGCTCAGCTTGATAGAAGTTTCCGGCAATTGAGGAGTAAACTTCAATTTTTTTCTTAAGGGCTTCTTTTCTTCTTTACATTTTGTTGAATTGTTCAGTATTTTAGAGTTGATTATAATATAATATTGGGTTTTTGTTTGATTGTTGCAGAGACTGTGTATCATTCGAGTAGTGTTTTGAGCAGCTTGAGCTCGAGTTGGACTTCAAAACCACCGTTGGCCGTCAAGTATCGTCTCGATACCGATTCACTGAATGAACCTGGTGGTCCAAGAAGTCTTTGTTCTACTATGGAACGGTTGTTGGCCTGGGAGAAGAAACTCTACGACGAAGTTAAGGTAAGTTTTGCACCACAAATCGAATGGTTGTGATTTTTGTCTAAAAAATTAGCATTACTCTTTTTACAAGATGTTTTTTCTTTTTTTTTCATTTTTTTCCAGCTCTCTCTCTCTTAATTAACCTTACCATATTTTGATTGACGTTTTTGGGGTTAAAAGCTGCGTTGAATTGCTTTAGGAATGCGCTAGTGAGGTTGGCGTTTAGTCCACCGCAGTTTTTGACTTCTATGACCCAATTTGCCTCCCTTTCCTGTCAGGTCTTGTCTGATTGTTTTACCTAAGATTTGAAACTGTTCGGGTGTTTTGTGTTTAATTACATATTTATATAAGTGATTTGCATGATACAATGAAATTGTTTATTTTAAAAAAAAATTCCGGTTTTTAGTTTTCTTTAGAGGTAAGAACTACTTTAATGCCGACACATGCAAGTGGTTTTTTCTGGAAAAATGTCCCTGGCCAATCTTAATTGTGTGGTTAGAAAGTTTCTAGCACCAATGACTGCTCTGATGCGATTGAATTTCCGGATTATGAACCTGTTTTTATCTTTATTGCAATAGTAATTATTTTTTATTGAAAAATAAACTGAAATAATATTGTTTTTATTTCTTAAAATTTATTATTAATATTGACACATGAAAATAATCTGATTTTTTTTCTATAAAAAAAAACCACCATTATACTTCATGTTGAAGTTTTACATGGAGGACGGAGTACGTGAACTGTCCACAAATGTGTCAAATCAGATTTCTCCCAGCTAATGCGAACAGTTTTTGGTCATTTTCCTTGAATTATCTCTATTTTGATTTGTTTTTGTTAATGACTAGAATGCCCCGACAACTTGTCTGAAAGACAAGGACTGGTGTTGTTTTCTCTAGGAACATGTTAGTGGTCGGTCCAACTAACCAGGGTACTATTTTTCCATCAAGTTGATGCATTTATTGTGCTTTATTGCATCTGAATTTTAGTGTCCAGATGTATTAGGATTATGTGTTGATGAGTGCTAATGCATAGAACGATTTGTTAATGTGCTTTTTTGTAGGCTAGAGAAGCTGTTAAAATTGATCATGATAAGAAGCTAATGACTCTACAAAGTCAGGAATACAAAGGGGATGAAGCAAAGCTAGACAAGACCAAAGCTGCAATAACAAGACTGCAATCTCTAATTATTGTTACATCTCAGGCTGTTTCTACCACCTCAACGGCTATCATTGGTCTTAGAGACAGTGATCTTGTTCCTCAGCTAGTTGAACTCTGTCACGGGTATGCCATTTCATTTTCCAGCTTTTATGAGTAAGTTATGTTTATGCACAAATATGAGATCAATCTGCATCAACAAATTTTGGGGGTCGTCAGGCCACATAGCTTCAATCGTAATGCTATCCGGTTTCTTAATTGTCTGTTGCCCAGATCATTTTTTTTTTTAACTATTTCTATAATCAAGAATCATTTCTAAGTAAGCTGCTAGTACATTCTCAAAAGAGGCATTTTCTACCTTTATATTTCTATTTCAAGAGTGTGCCTCTCACTGGTTGATTTTTTTATACTACTGGATTAAATCACGAGTTTCATAATCTAATATCCTCGCTTGAGATAAGACCTTAGCAGCTTGCCTTGGTAGGTGAAGCATTATATGGGATAGCACTGGTATGCAAGTTGCTTCATCCAGTCTGTAGCCACATGTGCACTGCCCTCCTTGACTGCCCATTGCTAAACTACCTCTCAAAATCAGGCAGTGGTCCCACCCCCCAGTGATTTTGTTTCATCTGATTGGTGGGGCCTTTTGAGGTTAAAGTTAATTGATGGCGGAAAGTTTGGTGGAAAGGACTTGAGTATATATGACCCACCGTTATAGATTGCTGGATTGTTAGCCTCATTTCTTGATGTGATAAACTCAACAACCATTTTATTCATAGGCTTGTAATTTTGATGCCGTCATCAATCGATCAACTCTATTAAGTACTAGGGTTACTCTAGTGTTTGGGCGTGCGGGTGTTTTTTATGTTTTGGAATATTTGACCATTTGATCAACAGTCCTAGATAAGGCTACTGTAGATTGTGACATCCATTTTACAGCATCCGAGGGTTCATTTTACATGTTTGAGCTTCTGGTACTGCTGTAGGGTGTTGAGAAAAGTCAGGAAGAGAATTGGATGTAGTTATTATTTGCAGTGCCAGTGAGCTCATAGTTTATGTTTGAAAGCTTGTTGATTAATGAACTAGCAGGCACCATTTATGTCCATTAAAAGACTGAATGTGCCTCTCCCATGAATGTAAGCACTCTAGAAGAACCCAGACATGACTTGACAATCATAATCAGATCAGATATATTCAAGAAACATCCACCATGCCTCTATGGCAGCTTGGTGTCGTCGTGATTTGAATGATGAAATTCTGGGCTGCTAAAATGACATCCATCTAGACTGATATATTTATGAATCTGATTTGAATGCAGGTTCATGTACATGTGGAAGTTTATGCATCAATACCATGAAGTTCAGAACCACATTGTGCAGCAAGTCCGCGGCCTTGTGAGCCAGTCTGCCAAGGGTGATTCGACTTCTGAAATGCACAAGCAGGCTACACGTGACCTTGAATCAGCTGTTTCTGCTTGGCACTCCAGTTTCTGCCACCTAATAAAGTTCCAGCGGGACTTCATTCAATCCATCCATGGATGGTTCAAGCTCACCCTTATTCCTGTAAGCAATGACAACATGAATGCCACCATGGAACCCTCTGATGTATATGCTTTCTGTGATGAGTGGAAGCTTGCCCTTGACCGTGTCCCCGACACGGTAGCTTCTGAAGCCATCAAGAGCTTCATCAAAGTTGTTCATGTGATATCCATGAAACAAACTGAAGAGCTCAAGATTAAAAAGCGAACCGATACTGCATCGAAGGAGCTGGAAAAGAAGGCCTCCTCTCTTCGCAACTTAGAAAGAAAGTTCTACCACTCATACTCCATGGTTGGCATTGGACTTCCTGATACTGGTGGATCCGATAATGGACAGGTATTGGATGCTCGTGATCCACTGGCCGAAAAGAAATCAGAGCTTGTAGCCTGTCAAAGGCGCGTGGAAGATGAAATGCTAAGGCATGCCAAGGCAGTGGAGGTGACAAGATCAATGACACTAAATAACCTTCAGACAGGCCTCCCTGGAGTTTTTCAGGCATTAACCAGTTTTTCTTCCATGTTTATGGAGGCACTTGATTTGGTATGCAAGCGTTCCTACGCCATCAGATAGCTTCCATAATTTTTCTACCTGGATCTTCGCCTTAAGCTGGAATTTCATTAGGGCTGGGAATTTTTATGGCTGTGAGCTCTTATGATTATTGTCATTATTTTTATTTTTATTTTATTTTGGGTGGGGGGGTTGACATGTAAATATATGAAACTTTTTTGCGGTTTGGTCATCCTTCCAAGTCTAGAGAGAGGGAAATGTCTCTGTACAGGAATTTGCTTGGATTGTTGTATCAGGGTTTCGCAGTTTCAGCATGATTAATAAATTATCTCCTCATGATTTCGCTTTCACTGTTTCAGCTCCTTGCATTTTCACTTTGTAGTGTGGACTCCATAGCTTTGAGTGCTTAAGAATTTTGAGACCACTAACTTTCTGGACAGGGATGAGCTGTTAAAAAAAAACCCATAAAGATTTTAGAGAACGAGTAATCCGGAGAATTACCTAGGGTAACCCAAATTACTTCTTGAATACGGTATTTTTAATTTATTTATAGATTCTTGAAATTAATATGCTTGTAGTTTTCCTTAAATCTAATTTTGGAGTCAACTTTTCTAGGATCTAATTTTATTTATCCGTTAATATAAATTTTTAAAGGAATTTTGGCAAAAACAAATTAGTGGGTTCAATAGTCGATTAATTTGGGTTATCCAAAATATAAATAAGATAAAACGTAATTCCAAAAAAAAACATACTCCCCTCGAGGGAGTACAAATTTTTGTATATTTTTTTTATCTGGATCTGAAGCCTCTCTGCATGTCTTCTCTGTATTACAGCAATAATCGGATCCAACCAAACACCTGATGTCTGTTATGGAATCAAATGCTTGCTAGCTAGCTTGAGCTAAACAATCCCGTACTGAACTAGAAGATGATGGGGTGGATTAAAAATATGGAACGATTGGAAAAAAATGGCCATTTTTATGCCAAGTCATGTTACCTCACCATCTTTGACCAGTTATCTGACGCCTAGTCGTGACAAGAACATGATAGCTGGAAACAGCTGGGGATGTTTTTGAGATCATCGGGTGACCTTATAGGTTTATTTTATCAAGCCAAATCTATCTATTTATTTATTTGAAATTAATATCAGTTTAGATAAAAACTTGAAAAAATTCTGGGGGTTACATGGTAGAGTCTCACTTGGGTCGCAAGTTAAGCTTTTTAAACAGTTGAAAAGCAAACGCCAGGTAGGGCCAGGCTTTGACGAATATGCTTTTTTGTTTGATAAATTAAGGCAACAGCCAGAAAATGTCACACAAACCAATTATTAGGCTGTGTATATGATTTCTTCATCCTCGCATAATTGCTTTCACTGCCACTACAACTAGCGTTTTCGAAGGAATCCACTCCACTTTCCCGCTTTCAAAAACCACTGCGAAAAAAATAAAAAAAAATTGAATTTCTACAGCACTGCTGTTGAAACACCGTGCCGCAGAAATTCAATTTTTTTTTCATTTTAAATGAATATATTTTGGTCTTTTTAAATCATTTTGATGTGTTGATGTCAAAAATGATTTTTAAAAAATAAAATAAAAAAATATCATTTTGATGTATTTCAACACGAAAAGCACTTTAAAAAGCTACCGTAACCGTCTTTCCAAACAGGCCCTGTACGCCAGAAGAGGTAAAAAGGACTCCACAAGAAGTGAGGCTGCAGTGGCCGGATGCATGTAACAATGGTAGGAGCAGACACAGGGGACCAAACATATTGACGTAAAGAAGAGGCAAAAGAAGGGTATAAATGGGCGGGCCTTCAATTTCTAACACGAAATCTTTTTGCATTGAAAGAGGAACACGGGTTGTTGACTTGTTGTCGTCAATTTCTTGCATCCTACGACTGCTACTACAAGACGAGGTGCTTAATTTTTGTATTGTTATTGAATCTCAGTTTTTTTAAAAATATTTAGATGATAAAAATTTATTTTGTATTGTTATTAAATCTCAGTTTTAAAATATCTTGAACTAGGTAAAAATTACTATGATATAACTCAATTAATTTGAAGATTAATAATAACCATAAAAAAATATGATTTAAGTTTTTTGAAAAATAAAATGATTTTTTTAATATTAAAATATCAACATATTAAATTAACCAGCACTTCATAACTTGTGATTATTAATGATTTAGGTGAACTCCGCCAACTTTGATTTTTAAACTATTTTTCTTGATTATACAATAAAAAAAATAAACATTCAGGGAATCAATCACAAATCAAATATCAAAATGTTTTTACAAGACTACAATCATCCTATACCGAAATAATTTATAATTTAAAATCTAACAAGTGTTGAAAGAAGAAAAAAAAGAGAAAAAAAAAAGGGAAAGGGAAGAAAAATGTACTTCTTATGAAGGGAAAGAGATGAGCTGATATGTGTTAGGTGATAATTAGGAGAAAAAGCTACATAGATTATTTTAAAAATATATTGAAAAATTACAAAGATACTAAATTATTATTATTATTTATATATCTAAACTCCGTAAATAAAAGTCCATTGGATCGCAAGATATCCTACAAAGTCTCAATGCCCGTCTCCATGGAAACTATAGTTCCTCCTCACCCACCCAACTTCATCTGGGTAAATGGGGCAGAGCTCCGTGAAACCAGGCTTTCATGATTGTCATCACTATCACCACCCCGGATATTTTAACCATTGGTTTTTTGAGATCCACCATTGGAACCCACTCGTTCAATGAATAATTTTTTTTAGCATTACTCGGTAATGAAACGGGTAAAAGCTAGCCATTGATATCGTTTAGTTCTTAAAAATGTTACTCGACTACCAAGTTTGTAATGATTCAAATGGATTGTGATCTCAACTACTAGAACCCAAAGGGCGAAACCTAAACTATTCTGTAAATTTAAGCTACTGATTTGCAACTGATGCTTTATCCTCTTATGAGGAAGGTGATTATCGGAACAGGGTAATGCAGGCATGTTCTTGTAAGATTAACAAATGACACTATACTACGCAGGCTGAATACAGCGAAACAAGCCTGTACTAAAAGAACTCAAAGTCCAGATAATTACCCCCAGACTTCACGTCTGTCCCTGTCATCCTTTTGCTGCTGCTGCCAACAATGCCGGCCCCAATTTTGTCAACTCCCCCAAACTTGACAGGAGCCGGCTCAGTTTCCACTGGTCTTGGGACTTCAGGTGGTGTGCTACACCGAATTAGAGCCCAATTCACGCCTTCAAAGAAAGGGTGCTGCTTGATCTCAGTCGCGCCCCTCTTCACCCCTAACCTGTGCTGGGGTTCCTTCACCAGTAAGCCTTGGATCAAATCTCGACTAGCATATTTAGTTGCTGGTGAGTCTGGGAATCTAAGCTGCTGCCCGACCACATTGAACAGGGTAGCTCGGTTTCCTGAACCCTTGAATGGGGTTTTACCATATAGTAGCTCATGCAAGAAAATGCCAAATGTCCACCAATCAACTGCACTGCCATGCCCTTCTCCCTTGATGATTTCAGGGGCCAGGTATTCATGGGTACCGACAAAGGACATGGACCGAGCAGCTGTCGGTTCTGCCACGAGTTCTGGAAGTGAATTAGTTTGCAACCCAAGATCTTGTTGAGGTTTTCTGTTTTTTTTCTTACTTTTCTGAGGGAAGATACGAGGCAGAAAACATGCAGGTTGGATGCAAACTGATGAGGGCTCAATGCAGGCAGGCTGAACACAGAAAGCACCACCACCTGCTCGTTTTGAAGGGTCAGAATCATACGAGGTTCTTATCAGGGTTGGTGAAACTGCACATCTAAGGGAAAGGTCAAAGTCTGAAAGCATTATGTGGCCGTCATCACGAACAAGGACATTTTCAGGTTTCAAGTCTCTGTAGACAACTCCAAGCATGTGAAGATATTCAAGTGCCAGCAAAACCTCTGCTGCGTAAAATCTGCACACATTAAGAAAGCAATTATTATATAGTTTCTCTGCTAAAAATTACTAATGTTGGCAAAAAATGTTGGCAAAAAATAGACGGTGATCAAATCAAAGAAGGGAGAGCTGGAGGGTAGGAGAGGACATTTTGCAGCAGGAATAGTATCTATCCTTGATGAGGGGCAATCTATTTTGCTCCTAAAATATCATGGCAGGAAATCCATCTGACTCCAGAGGGATCCCTCCATATCATAGTTATCAGCAAAAACCTAAAATCATGATCTAATTTGAATGTGGTCAACAGGTAACAATTTATGCAGTCCAAAAGTATGAAGCTTCATTTCCAAATGCCAGTACAGGGATGTTTACTAGACAGTGGGGGCTACAAACAGGTAGAGATAGATTTCAATCGTTTCATAAGGGTTGGAATATTGAACTGAGCCATATTTTTGTTTCCAAAGCATTCAGAACAGGTACTCTAGTGAACTAGCATCACTTGTTATGCATGAGATCTTAAACCAGTGACTAGAGCATTTTACCATTCAAATGAGGCAGCATTCT
Organism: Salix brachista; assembly: GCA_009078335.1. Lineage (NCBI taxonomy): Eukaryota > Viridiplantae > Streptophyta > Magnoliopsida > Malpighiales > Salicaceae > Salix > Salix brachista. The sequence continues at coordinate 2,863,706 of CM018585.1, forward strand.
CAAGATCCTGTTAGATAGAAGACAAACAAATCTCTCAGTCCTGAGAGTAGTTTAGATTGTTAAAGAGGGATTGGTGATGCTACCATCCCATAGGAAGGAAACTTGCATGTAAAATTTTAACTGGGCTAAGAATTGGAAATTGAAATTAGACAAATATCAGGGAGGGTCAAAGTTTGAACTCTGAAAATGGTTTCAATTAAGGCAGCCCAACATGATGCTGTACATTTCTGTTGCACTCATATCCTTTAAGTGCATGCCCTCCTTAGACTAGATCTGAATGCTATTGTCATCCCAAAGAAAGAAAGAAATATGAAAGGAAACAACAGCTAGTGACAACAAAACTCCTTCATTTCCCATCCCTGCATTGGTACGTGGTCTACAATATGACAGCGTTAATCAATGGAAGACAACTGCATTTAATATTTTGAAAACAAATGATATGGAAGCTACATAAGTCCACTGTGTTTAACATTTTAGAATTTTATCTAATTTTCTACAAGCTTAATCATATCTTATAAGCTTACCTTTGTCCACATTCATTTAATATTTCACTGGTTTTCATCCCTGATTACTTGAAGGACACAGACACTCATACATGGAGATTTTAATTTTATCCACTAAAAGAAACTATGATGCTATGTCTCCATCTTTGCAATTCACTACAGTAACAGGCACCATATACAAGCAATCAAATTTGAACCGTGGTAAAGACCCATCAACATGTACAGTAACAGGCATTATATACAAGCAATCAAATTTGAACTGTGGTAAAGACCCATCAACATGTGCCTTTCTGCCTATCATTTTGCACACAGTTTTAGCATTAACGATGAGTGAAAAAAAATCATGGAATTGTCCACTAAAAGAAACTATGATGCTATGTTTCCATCTTTGCAATTCACAACAGTAACAGGCACTATATCAAGCAATCAAATTTGAACTGGTAAAAAACCATCTACATGTGCCTTTCTGCCTTTCATTTTGCACACAGTTTGAGCATCAATGATGAGTGAAAAAAAATCATGGAATTGGTTTTCCTAAGCAGTCCGAGATGATAGCATGAAGTTGAGAATTTTCTTGTGATGTTGACTAGACACAGCAAGGAGAATTATTGTTTTCAGTGTTGAAGTGATCTAGCTTTGTTAACAAGGAAAAGGGTTCTGAACAATCAATTACTTAATTGCCATAACTATAGCATGATGGTCCCCTTGACTTTAAACCATGAGAAAAGTTGAAAACTATGCACCTCCAACAAAACAGAAAAACTTGGCAACACAACTTCTAACCTGATGTTTAATCACATGCTGCTAAACAAGGCATGGCATAAAGAGAACTAAGACACTACTCTTTGTTCAAAATGATCAAATAAATAAATGCTGCAGATAATGGAGAGAATGCTGCTAGACTAAAAACATACCTTGCAGCATACTCAGAAAAATGTTTCCCAGGTTGCCGTTGCCTCAGAGTGTGCAGATCACCTCCTGGACAGTATTCCATTACCAAACATAAGAATCTGTCTGTCTCAAAATGAGTATACAAAGTCGGCAGAAAGGGATGATCCAACAACTGCAAAATCTCCCTTTCAGTCTGAGCCCTTGTCAACTTTTTCCTGCTTGCAAGGGAAGCCTTGTCCATTACTTTCATTGCAAAAAAACACCGAGTCCCACTCAGCTCTGAGAGATAAACACTGCCAATGTCACCACACCCAAGCCGTTTGAATAATTTAAAGTGATTCATACCCAAAATTCCATCCCGTGTTCGAATGGCAAGAATAGCCTTCCACCTAGGATCATTTCCTTTGTGAGGCTTATTTGCACTCGTAATACTGCTCCAATTACTGTCATCACTAAGGCCACTGCTGTCACTTGCTCGACTAACACTAGTCTTCGCACTTTCAAGTGAATCCCCTCTAACACTCCCTTTTGTGCTCTCACAGTTTCTATCTATGCTAAGCATGCCATCACTTGTAATAGCATCACTCCGATATGTACTGGCGCGGCTATTGACAATGCTCATAGCTGTGACAACACCAGTACTGTCAATGCTACTATGTGGACTCACATTACCACTAGGAGGCAAAGAGGTGTCCCACACACATTCATTCTCTTCAGAATCAGGTGGAAGGAGAGAGTTTTCTGTATTTTGTGAAGCACGAGGAACTGAAAATGGAGTAGGCAATGCAGCTAAGCCATTAGGTTCTTCAATCAAACTTTCTGCTGGAGAAAGAACCACCAGGCTTGGTTTCTTGGGTGGAACCCTGATTGAAAGATCTTCTAGAAAAGGCCCCTTCACAGACCTACTCTTCATGAGGCATCCAGGCTCAGCTTTCTTTTGACCGATTGGTACATACACTGCTTTCATTATTAGATCTGTATCAATAGGTTCAGGTGGATGGCTTGCCCCAGAGAAAGACCCAGGGCAGCCTTCATCAAAATAATCAGGCATCAACTCTTCTTCAATAATTGCAGAGACTTTTCCTTTCCACGGTCTAACAGGCACAGGAAAGTCTGTGATTTGAGATTGTTTTGTGTCAAATTGTCCCACCACATCTCTTACCAGACCTGTCTGCAACTTGGGTGCCAGGCTCGCTTCTCTCCCAGACATTACATAAACATTTGACGATACCCTACTCACAGCAGGCAATTGCACAGGAAGAGCCTTCGATTCTGCAACCCTTTCCATATTATCAACGACGTAATGTTACATGAATTGATCCTTCTGCCGAAAAACCTGCAAATGGAGATCAAAGAGTCCACTAATCATTAGGCACTTCACTTTGAACAGCCCATTATTTATCTATTCATTTATTTATCCAAACAACATCCGCAGTTTCATGTTATTCCTTATGAAAAACATGATATGATTACCTCTTGTTCAAGCACGATCTAGACAAGCCAAAATATAGATATCATCAATCAAAATTTTCTTCAAAGAAAAACACAAAAGAATCTCAAAGTAATTCACCCAATACCCAATCTACTACCTAATTTTCGATGCTAATTCTCTTTTACTCCTTGATTTCCTGACTGTTTAGATATTTAAACGGCACATTTATGCTATAGCTTAAAAAAAACGTGGAAATGTCATAAACAAAACAGATATATAACCACCAACCGTTTTGTACAAGGCAGTTGAGCAAAAAAGAAAACTAACTTCCAAATTTGATTGCATCATTCATATAAAAATTCAATAAACGAAAAAAATAATATTCTTAACTTCATTCACAATCAACTGCAAGAAAGTAACAAAAGGCAAAGAAATGTGAAATTCGATGAACTTGCTTTGCGATTATTTCCATTACCATCATTCCTTACCTCAGATAACCCTTTAGTTCCACGCAATAACATAAGAAGTCAAAATAAAAAATCCAAAATTCTGAGGCAGTGATAGATCTCGAAACCCTAGATAGAAATTAAACAAAGCATGAGGAAGGAACAACCGGACAGCATTTAAGCAGAAACAGAGAGAACAAAACAAAATAAATAATTTAAAATTAAAAAAAAAAACCTGTTAAAAAAAAAACGAATATGAATAAGAATCTTGTACGGCAGAATTATGCTTAGAGACAGGAGACAGCAGGAATTTTTTTCTTCTTCTTCTTGTTTCTCTCTTTCAAAAAAGCTTAGAAATGAAACAAAATTGATATGAATCCTGCTTAATTCCTCGCACTCTGTCTCTAAAACACGCGCTTTCTCGCTCTAAATCTCTCGAAATTTTGCTAGCTCTCTCCCTGGAATGTTTCGATAGGGTAGCTCGGCTGCAAGAATAGCTTTGGTTGATGGTTGCAGGGAGCGAGTATTTGCTTTTCTTTCGCTATTTTGTATGAATGGGCAGCGGGATGTACTGTGGTGCTAGCTAGTGTCGTTGAAGTGCTGGCTTTTCTTTTTTTCTTTTCAGTTGCTGCTGAGGGAGAGAAGATGAGAGGTGGGGGGGACCAGTGAGTACTGAACGTGGGACCCATGTGTTTGTGCTTTAAGCTGCACTGCTTTTCAAAGGAGGTGGGGACGCTCCTCAAATCTCACTCTCTTGTTTTTCAGGATCGGGTTTGGATTCTCCATTTTCTTTTTATTTCTCACTCCCGTCTCTAGCGCGTGTTAGAATCTATTATCATTATTATTGATATTTCACTCCCTAATAAAAACAATTTTAAAAGACAAAATCATTCACATTTTCCAATAAATGTTTTTGCTTGCCAATTATTGAAATTAAGATAAGAAAGGACGCGTGTGTTTTTTTTACAGATATGAAATGATTCTCGTGGCAGAAGAAGATTTGTTGAATAAAAAAAAATGTAAGTCCATCACCTACCCTGAATTAATAGGTGCCATAATACAGGACATGGGCGTGGTCCCCCAACATAACTAGGGTCCTAAAAAGCTTCGGTTGTTGTTTAATAAACACTAATATTTTTCAGTACTGCGAATTAGAGGGTGTTTGGATACAGGTAATGGCAATGGATGAAAACTGACAAAGGGAATCTGTAATTGCCTGTCCTGCAACATATAGTTCTTTGGATACATTTAACTGTGTTTTAAAAATAATACTTTAGTGATTGTTTTTATAAAAATAACCTCTCATTTGTTTACGCCAAAAATCTATTCCAGCAATCTTTGGGGGTGTTGGATCCCATGGAGAAGTATCTTTCCTAGAGTATGTTTATTAAAGACGTTGAATCCGCTTGTAATTTAGTTTTAGCTTGAAAAATTAAATCAAATGTTTTTTAGATAATTGCAATAGATCATTTAAAAATAAATAAATTTGAATAAAAACACTTTAATATATTTTTATTTTAAAAACACTTTAAAAAAACAAAGCATCTCATTACCAGGCGCGCATTCATCCTCGTCTTATGATCATGTACCTGCTCGGGAAGCATTAGAAAGTATTTTTCAAAATAATGAAATTTTTTTCTTATTTTAAATTAATTTTTTTAGATTATTTTAATATAATAATAATAAAAAATAATTTTTTATTTTAATATATTTTTAAATGAAAATCACTTTAAAAATCAATTTAATAATCAATCGAAAAAGGAAACTAGTTCAGACATATAAACTCAACTAAAAACATGATAATTAAAGCCAAAGAAGATAAGGGGAACTCGATTTAGTTACTAAGAAATGGCAAGCTTGTAAATTTTACTAGTTAGGTCTTAAGTGTTTCTCACATTTTTACTGATATCTTCTCATCAATATTTGGTGTTTGCAAAAAACTATATTTTAATAGTTTTTTTTTAAAAAAATACTTTTATTTTTTTTATTTTTAATTAAAAAAATAATATTTTTAAATTATTTTCATGTGCTAATATCAACAATATTTTTTTTAAAATAAAATATATTATTTTAATATATTTTCTAATAAATAATATTTTTAAAATCAACTTTAAGAACACTCTAAAACAGTAAATTACTAAATTCGATTAATATGTTTAAATGATATATATTTCTTTTAAGCAGTGTAAGAAAAAAGAATAAAAAATATTATGGAACTGCAATAAACTACGAGTCTGACAATGACAGTTAAGTAAATTACTGGAATGTATCGGACACGGCCACAAGAGCGCGTTTATACTGGACAGTGATCATTACTAATCGTATTGTCCATAGGGTCCCCATACAAGGAGGCATGATCACGGCCAAGATAGGGGTAAAACAGAGGTCAATTTGGACATTATAAGGAAAGGGACGGGTAACGCGTGCATGGTCAATTTCTGACGTGGCAGTCAATAATTAGCGAAAGAAAAAAAGGGTTCAGAGGACTAGAAACGCGATCAGACAGGGGCAAATATTATAATAGCATCTTAAAAGAAGAGATAAAAAAACAAAAAAAAAGATAAAATTTTATAGTTTTTATTTTTATAATTCTAAGAGAAAAAACTATATTGAATATTTAAAATAATATTTTTAGCTGAAGCTGAAGTTGTATTAGTTCAATATTAAATATAGTAAAATATAATTAATTTTTCTAAATAGTTTTTCCGAATATATATATATAATTATATTTATACTTTTAAAAAACTATATTACTAATTTATTTATTTTTTAATTAGTCTTTTTCATTAGAAATGCTCTCACACCAGGAAATAGAAAGAGAGTAAGTCGTCAGCTTCTTACTGTGCCTTGCTGGCCAGAATGTTGTCACTTCATAATTTCATATAATTATTTTGTTTGCTCATCACACTTTTGCCTTTATTTTTAGATATTTTTAAAAGTAATTTTGGGTTTTAAAAAAAAATAATTTTTGTTTTTCTCGTATTTTTAATATAATAATATAAAAATAAAAAATTATAATAAAATATCCTACACTATAGTTCTAAACACACTTTTGAACACTCTGAAAATTCTAAATCCAAACCAGTAAAGAGATTGAATAATTACAGTCATGTTTTGAAGTGTGATAGATTTTATTTTTAGTTGTTTTTAAAAATTATAGTTTCTGTAAAAAAAATGAAGTATTGATTTTTAATATTTTTTATGATTTTAATGTATTGCTATTAAAAATTAAAAATTAAAAATTACTTTAATATATTTTTCAAGTAAAAAACATTTTTGAAAAACTTTATACACCATGATTATAGTTATCATTTATATTGAATTTTATTTATATAAAAAAAAGATTGATATTACACTAGTTGGGCTTAATTGAGGTAGCCGAGTTATACAAAACTCAATTGAATTTTTATGGATAATACAGTATCAATATTTTATCCATTTCAATTACAAACCTGTCCAACCTATCAAATCACGGCAGATTTAATTTCCACGCTTTTGCTTGATCCTCATTTGGAGGTTTTTTGCCTTCAAATAAAGTTCTGTATTGATTTTATTTTTAAACATTCTTGATTCCCCAGTCAAGGGATTTTGTTTGAATATCTTAATAAGAAATATTAAGTTCCGCTCAAAATTATGTTGTTTCCAAAAATAAAGAGATACACTTTATATACTATTTGATAATGTCTTTCAAAAAAAAATATTTTTTTTTAAATTAGATTTTTTATTTTAAATTATATTAAAAATAATTTTAAATTATATTTTTAAACGAATAATATTTTCAAGAACAACCTAAACTTCACTTCTAGCCAATTACTTAATGAAATCTATAATCAAACAATCATGAAAAAATTATCGAGTTTCAAATTTAAAATCATGATATGAATATTGAGTTTTGATCCTCGGATTAAATTTCCTAATATAATAATAATAATAATAATAATAATAATAATAATAATAATAATTTTCCCTCACGTATTGCTGTTCTTCTGTCCTCGAGGTTCCCAATTGGAGGCTATGGTTGGTTCTAGTAACCGAAAAATATATTTTTTTCTCACATCAATTTACTGTCGACGGCTTTTTGACCAGATTTTCTAAAATATATCCGGATGCCCGCGACTGGAGAAAAATGGTCAAAGAAACTGTTTCAAATTGGAACCCGACAAGGTTCACAGACTAAATTCAATTCCCACCTAGTCAATAAAGCAAGAATAAAAAATAAAAAAAAAATAAAAAAAAAAGAATACTGAATGTGACTAGATTTGGCTCACTTGGCTAGCATTATTTCAGCACAATATGTAGATAAAGCTCTGGAGAACCGCAAAATTGGTTAAGTGGAAGAGAAAAAAAAAAAAAAGGTGGATGATGAGGATCATGATTGGAAAATTTTCACTTTGATGGTCACGATCACTATTGGAAAAGTTGTCATGTGGGTGAGTGGATCTCCAATCCCATGAAAGCTATGCTTAGTGAGTAAAATGATTAGCTCAGTATAAATTTTGGTGCTCCTCAAACGCTAAGAACACCACACCCACATTTCGAAAAATAATCATTTTGTAGTCATCTTTTCTTTCTTTTTTTGTGGGTCTTGCATGTTGCTGCTACCCTTGCTTTTTGAAAAGTTGCAAATTAGAGTATTGGAATTGGAAAAAGAAACATTCAGAGTGGGCTCTTTCATGATTTGTTTCTCACTTGAAAACTTTCTGGTCCACCAATGACTTCTTCAGTGGGTCTGTGTTCTTAGTTGGTGGGATTTGCCCTGAATCATGCACTAAACAAGGAGCCTGGGCGTACTTTTTTTGTGTTTCTAGTTAGTTCTAATAGTTTTCAAGTACATTCACCTCTCTCGAAGATTAGCTGGTTCGAAGTCTCGAGCCAGCCAGATTAGGTGGTGGGTTAAATCTACTGTAGCCATCGAGCATTGAGGTCTAAATTCAATTTCTTGGAAATGACAGCTCTGATTTTGCTTCTTACTGCACTTGCGACCAGAGCCTTACAATTCACATAAACTCAGTTTTATGCTTTGCACTGAGAGAAGAGCTCCACTTTTTTTTATCCCGGCCAAAAGAAGAACTAATGGACTCTAAATAAATCATGAATTCTTCAATATAAAATAGTCAAAATCTTCACTTGCTATTAGATATTTATGACATCATCAATGACTTATCACTTCTATTATTGAAAAAAAAGAATGAAAAACTTGGGAATCAAGAATTGTTTTTATTATTTTTTAAGAAATTCATCTCCATGTTATTTTTAGACAACGCAATGCAACTCCTATACCACTTGATTAACCAATGGGCTAGGTTACATTTAGACAATCTTATCCTCATAATTTTTTACCAATGGGCTAGGTTACATTTGGATTAACAAGGTTAATTGGATCACTTTGAGAAGAAGAAAAACACAATGTAATTTTAAACCCCAATCAGACAAGAAGCTGGGTTATAAGATCTTTTTCATATTGATTTTATTAAAAACAAAATTCTCAATTTTACCATCGAATTTTTTAATTGATCAACAAAATATCTATACACAAACAAATCGACTAGGTCATGTTGGAAAAGCTCTCACATTGTTTAATTTTAAACTCTAATTAGACAAAGAGTTAGATACAAAGATTTTAAAGTTGACATAAGTACTAAATTTATTAAAAATATCAAATGATTTTTTACTATCTTTGTTTTTTTTTATCATGTTTTAAAATATTATAAAATACACTAAAAGAGATCAGTGTTTCAGTACTCATGGTGAATGAAACACATTGTGGATTGTAATAGTGTATTTTTAGGTTAGTTTGGTTTTTGGGTCATTTAGGTTGTTCGGTTTACCGGTTCATTGATTTTTTTATAGTTATTTGCACAGTAAAATAATTGTTTTAGCCCTCCGAAAAGACAAAAAAACTTTACTTCCAGGAGGGGCTTCACGAGAATTTCACAATTTTTTTAAATAGCTAAATACTAATTTGCCCCCATGTAAGACAAAAAAACAATTCTAGTCGGGAGGGGTACTACGGGGATTTCCCATTTTTTGAAGTAACTAAATATTAATGTACCACCCAATAAGATAAAATTGAAGAATTGGTTGTTGGGGTGTTCCAGTAATTGATCATATTTTTTTATTTTTATGTGCTGAAAATTGTGCGCGTGTGTGCCACGCGCGGTCGATGGTGTTCGGCCTCACGTCCGCTTAGGGTGGCACGTGCAATGTTTTTTGGTGTCGGAAAATGCCCATTTAGCGTCTCGCCTGATGCACCGTTGTGTCCTCTTCCTCATGGTGTGACGCGTCATCTTTAACGATGTTCGATTTAGCAACGATGATTGGCTGAAAGTTGTCCCCCTTTTCTCTCTCCTGCATGTAAAAGTACAAGGCAAGCCTATGATTTTATAGTGTTTTCATTTCAGTTCCTGAACTTTGAATTGTTTTTCATGGTCCTAATTTATGTTATATAATTTTTGATTTGTTTCATTGAGTCCTTCTATTGAAATTGATTATATAGTTAAGTTTCAATTCGGTCCTCATTCTTTTAAATTTCAGATTTATTTTAAATCCCTTAATATAATCAATACAGAGGTTTTGATTTTTTCAATTTTGTCATTTGATTGAAATTGATAATATATTTGGTTTTTATTTTGACCCTTATACTTTTAATTTTTTATTCTAATTCCTTTATGTTTTTTATATTGTTGAAATAGTCTCTATTTTTGTCCATGTTTATATATGTGTACTCTTAATTTTATTTTTTTATTTTTTATTATTTTCTTATTTATTGAGGTGGTGTTTTTTTTGAAAGATTTAGTTTTTAAATTTTAGTTTTTGTTTATGATAATTTGAAAATGATATTTCTGTTTTTTCCTCTTTTTTCTTTCTTTTATTTTTATTTTCAAGCCAAGTGATTTTTTCTCAACCAATAATTTTTTTTGTTTTATCATTTATTTTATTTTTTGTTTCCTATTTTGTTAAATTTTTTATATTTTTTTAATATTTGATTTTATTTTATTTTTTTCATTATTAATACAATAATACTAGTAGTAGTAATAATAATAATAACAACAATAGTTTTAGTTTTTGTTCGTACTTGCTATTTTGTAATCCTCCAACTTCCAGACCCAAATACAGGGCTTGGCATCATCTCTGGAAACGGGCCTGGAAAGCCCAAGAATAAAACTTGGAATTAATAGATCGCAGTATGCAAGTGTCTGCTGCAGTTAAAAATAGTCTCGGACGGCAGTAACTATTTACCGAGAGGTCGTGTGGGAGCACGGTGCTGTTGACTGCATTTGTCTGGGCTGTAAGGGATTGAAAATAGTTGATTTATGGTGATCTGGTGTGAGATATTTTTAATAGAAAAATATTTTAAAAAATATTTTTTTTATATCAACTCATTAAAAAAAAAATTATTTTTTATTGTTTATGATAATTTGAAAAATGATATTTCTGTTTTTTTTTTCTTTCTTTTATTTTTTTATTTTATTTTCAAGTCAAGTGATTTTTTCTCAACTAATAATTTTTTTTTGTTTTATCATTTATTTTATTTTTTTGTTTTCTCTTTTGTTAAAGTTTTTAGGTTTTTTAATCTTTGATTTTTTTTTCATTATTAATGCAATAATAATAATAGTTTTTGTTCATACTTACTATTTTGTTAATTTTTTTGAGTTTTTTTTTCTTAGGGTAATTTAATATTTTTTATTATTTTGGCAGTAATACTAGTGATATTTTATATGTTAAGGTTTTGATATTGTTGTTGTTGTTATAATAGGATGTGTTGATCTGTTTCATTATATCAAACCTTGCATGTATAAATATTATATTTTAATCTTAACAGTTAGAAAAATTATTTGTTCGACCCGCAACGTACTGCTGACAATTAACTAGTTTTAATCTAATTTATATTACATGATGATTATATAAACTGCTCCAATCTAAAAATAAAAATTAAATCCATGTTCTATCATTGAATTCTTAAAAATAAAATATCATTATTCGACGAGTTTTACACACAAAGATATTTTAAATTTTTGTTCCAGCATATAAATGCGGTGGAGGGTATTTTCAAATACGTGAAGAACAGTTTGCCTTGCACGTAATCAACCTATTTATAAATCCATCTTTTTTATATATAAATAGCAATTAAATAATATTTATCAAACCATTTAATTCTGTTCTAATGTGTTAACAACAGCATGTCGTGTGTATAACCCCAAAATAAACAAATAAAAATAATTCCAAGTCTTAACATATAAATTTTTTAACTGCAAGCAGACACACTTGCATACTGCGATCTATTAATTCCAAGTTTTCTTCTTGGGCTTTCCAGGCCCGTGTCCAGAGAAGATGCCAAGCCCTGTATTTGGGTCTGGAAGCTCCTTCAACCGTACATTGGGGGGGTTCTGACTGGACAAGGTAGTTAGTGAGCCTAAGATATAAAGTAAGTCTTAGTTTTATTCGGGGGGGGGGGGGGGGGGGGGGGGGGAACATCGTGTTTGATCCACGAAAATAAAGACAGAAATTACTATTGTCTACTCTTATAAGCTCTTAAAACTACAAGTCTTATAAATATAATAAAAAAAGAGAGAAAACACACAATTGCAAAATCAGAATTTTATTAATAACAAAATCACCATCGAGAGAAAGCTATTAGCGCCATAAATCCTGTAAGCTCTCTCTTTTTTTTAGATTAATCATTGTTCACCATCTCACGAATAACAAAATCATCATCAAACGAAAGCTATCAGTGCCATAAATCCATTAATACATACTAGTAGAATGCCTTTTCTCTTTCCTTTTCTTTTCTTTTCTTTTTCTTTTTTGTAGATCAATAGCTATTCATCAACTCGCAAATAATTGTGGATTTGAGCAAGAAAAAAAAATCAATTTGATAAAAAATTTGTCATGATTTAATAAATATCTGGTAATATTTTGCCCCTTTGAATGATATTTTTTTATGTTGATAATATTTTTTTTGCCTTCCATCACAAGAATAACAATTGAAATAATATTTCATTCGATGCTATATTTATTAAGAATTAATTTTTACAATTTTTTTATATATAATAGTTCAAATTTAATAATTTATCATTCGATGTTGTATTCATTACAAATTTTGTAACTTAACCTTGTCTTTAATTTTTTATATTATGTTTTAAAGTTATATTATTTAATATTAGTACTAAACACAAAAAATTATTGTCCTATAGTTAGTTTTTCTGACATCACCTAATAATTTTTTTTGTCTATGTTGATTATTTCACTCAGATGTATAGCATTATAAAAAAATCTAACACCAATAATATTTTTTACATGTTAAAAAAATTGATTTTGGCTGCGGCGAAGCGAAATGCAAGTGACTCATATATTTTTTCATATTGCTATTATCATTATGATCAATAAAGTCACTATTATTATCATGATCATAACACCTAAAATTATTACTATTATTACTGCTAAAATAATAAAAAATATTAAATTACCCCATGAATAAAAAAAAACTCAATTTTTTTTAACAAAAGAGCAAGAAAAAAACTAAAATTATTATTATTATTGCATAAATAATTGAAATAATAAAATTACCTCAAAGAATATAAAAATACCCTAAAAACTTTAACAAAAGAGAAAACAAAAATATCATAAATGACAAAACAAAAATAAATATTATCACCTTGAAAATATCACTTCACTTTAAGAATAAAAAAAGAAAAAAAGAATAAATATCGGTTTCCAAATGATCACAAACACAAATTAAAATTTAAGGGCTAAATTAAATAAAAACATAGCCTTAACAAAATAAAATAAAAAACCAAAACCAGAAGCATATACATATACATATAAACATGGACAAAAAAGACTATTTCAGAAAGATAATTTTTTTTAAAGAAATTCAAATCAAATAAAAAATCAAAAGAATTAGGGCCGGACTGAAAAAAAATACAATCAATTTCAATCGAAGGACAAAATTGAAAAAAAACTTTAAACTTTTATACCGAAAACATTAATGGATTTAAAACCAAACCCAAAATTAAAAGAATAATGACCAAAATGAAAAAAAAAATATAATCAATTTCAATTGAAGAACTAAATCGAAACACATCAAAACTTCTATAACATAAATCAGGACCAAATAAAACAATCAAAAGAGCATGGACTGAAATGAAAACATTATGAATCAAGGGGACTTTGGTGTAATTAAGGCCTTAGGAGAGAGAAACAGGAAAAAAGATCAACCGACCACTATCACAATTCCGCCCATCTTGCGATGACACGTGCACCACCATGTGGAAGAGGACATGACAACGCATCTGGCGAGGGGTCAGATGGACATCTGGAATCAACGAACGACGCCTCATGCACTGGCTGAAATGAGTATAAAGAAGAAAAAATCATCAGCGCGCCAACAATATTCTATAAAAAAAACATAAATTTACATGAACACCCCTATAATCAACTCTTGGACTTTATCTTTTATGAGAGCATATTAGTATTTGTATTACTTAGAGAAATTTGAAATACCAGAAACACCCCACCGATAACTCTCAGCTTTTGTTTATTTGAGGGTAATATGGTTATATTACTGTCCGTATTAGTGTTAAAAAATGAAAATACTCTTGGTATTCAACTATATGTTATCTGCTGACAGGGATAACAACATAATTTTACTATGCAAAATACCCCTAAAAGACTCAAGTAACCCTAAATAATCAGAGAATGTCTACCGGTCCAAAGAAAAAACCTAAAATGCTCTAGAATCCAAGAGTTAAAATTTTATAGACTAAGAGGTAAAACAATAATTATAATATTACAATTCATAGTAATCTCTACTATAGTTAAAAACCTACACTGTTTACCTTCTTCTTAAATAACATTTTGCTCGTATAAAATGGCTAGGCCTAGAGTGAGCCTAACCTGCATGGCTCAGCTACAAACCCATATTATTTTCTTTTTTTTAATGACATTTTTATATCTCTCTTTTAGAGGAAAAAAAAAAACAAAACTGGTTTACAAAAATTCCTCCATTGAATTCCTCATTTATAATTTTATTACTCTTACACGTTCTATAAAATAGACTATGAATTTTGTAGTTTCGGCCAATTTATTTTTATATAGCTCTACTCACATAGGATTTATTATGTTGTTTTTAATTTAAGAATCTATATTATTTTGAAGGGAATGGAATATTCCATTGAAATAATAAAACATGCATGATTTATTAAATATGTTTTCCCGTGATTTTAAACTTTAACGAAGATAAGAAAATGCAAGAACGACGGTATACTTGTATTACCTCAAGCTGTAGTTTTTTTCTTCCTTTTTACTATAAAAAATAAAACTATTTAGGCTGAAAAACCAATGTGAAAAATATTAAAAGACCCTTGAAACTCAGTTTAATAAATAATAATTTTAAAGGTAATTTAAAAAAATTGGCCTAAGTTTTTCCTTTGACAAAATCACTTTTCATTGATCACTTCTCTTTAAATTAAACAAAATAAAAAAGTTTGGAAAGTGATTTTCTATAAACCAAACAACCCATAAAAAATATCTAATACAGCCAGGACATACAAAAATAGATATTTTCACATTTAGTTTTGTTTTATTCCTTACATCGAGCAAATATAGGGACAAGAAACTATATATTCGTGCCGCCACTTTTATTTTTTCTAAATAAACATATATTAAAATAACATTTTTTAAATGATATTTTTGATATTGTCATATTAAAATAATAAAAATACCTGTAAAATATTAATCTAATATTTCTTTTAGAAAGTTAATATATGATATAAATTTAAATCTACATAAATCGTCTGTATTGAAAAATATATATTCATGCTTTTTCTCAATGTTATTTTAATATAGAAAACATAATATATATATATATATATATATATATATTTTAATTCCCATTAAAGAAAAAAAATGTCAAAAAATCTACAAATTGGATTTTGCTACCCACACAAACGCAGAGTTACCGACTTTGGTTGTTTGTTATTGTATTTTAAAAATATTTTTAAAAGAATTTGAAATTTTTTATTTTTATTTTTTATTTAAAATTAAAAAAAATATTATTAGATTTTTTTATGATAATGTAAAAATAATTTTTAAAATATAAAATAAAATATTATTTTGATAAATTTCTAAAAAATACAACTGCAAAATCAATCTCAAATTCTCAATAGGATTGCTCCAAAACAGGTACGGATCACTTAATGACGTGTCGTTCTCAAAACAAAACACCACGTCTTAACGCGTGAACTTCCCAAACAAACTGACATCGACCCGCTACAAACGCAGAGTACCGACTTAAACGGACGGCAACGTCTACCAATTTCTGTCCGTTATCCTAAAGAACGGAAACAAATAACACTAACCACCTCGCCAGTAGTCAATCCACGATCATTCTCCAGTCCAGTTTCACCATTTCCTCTCGAATACAAAAACCCTAGATCGATCTCCCTCTCCCTGCCTTCCTCTCGCTCTCTGCCATGTCAGCAGTTGCATCCGCAAGCGGAGGAGAGAGGCCTGACACGTCGCCAGCGACGGACGTCTCTTCAAAATCATCAACAGACGCCGCGTCTGACTCTTCTTTCGCTACCGAGACGCCTGATCTCAACGACCACTCAAATGTTTCTTCTAGTCCAAGCCGTGAAGTCGATCCTCACGTATTTCTCCTTCAATTTCACACTTGTACTTGATTAAGCGGCTCTTTTTGTTTGGGTTTTACTGTTTACTGTTTTTCTCTCTCTCTTCTTACAGTCACCGGCTTCAGCGAGGAGTGAAGAGTATAGGCAACTGTTTCGTCTTCCAACGGAGGAAGTAAGTCCCTCTATGCTATGGATGATCGTGTCTTTTTATTTCGTTCGAAGGATTCCTAAGCTGAAAAAAGAGAATTTAAGTACTCATTTGCTAGCTTCTAGGAGTTTTTTATGATAATTCTTCATCTGTTCTTCGTTATTTGTAGTTGTTTTGGTTTCGTTAAATTATCACTGCAAAATATGAGGTCGATTTAATCGAGAATTTTTATCAAGACGAAAAGCTGTTAATTCCATGGGAGTTGGGATCCGATAATCTGTAAAGTTTCAGAAATCCTCTTCGAGTGGGGATCTAAGAAGGTTTGGAGGTTCACAACATGTCATTGTATTTTTACTCTTTTGTGGTGACAGCTGGACCAGTCTAGGGTGGTCAATCCTATCTTAAGTTAATAGGGTTCTAAAGCTTACAAATGTATCAAATAGAAGTTAGAACAAAAATTTCAAATATAATGAGGTGAAAATTGATGGACGTGCTGTGGAATGTGCCAAGAAGCTGACGAAAAGCAATATGTTGAGTGTCTTTTCAACCTGTCGAAGAATATAGTAGTATGGGACTGTTCAAAATCCTTAGTTTTTCTCGCAATTGTAATTGTCTGCCAGTTAAGCATGTGTGCGTGCATTTCTGTACTTTGAATTTATTGTATATGGTTTGAAATCTTCTGGAATGGTTCTTATTCGTCAAAACTCATGATATTGCCCCCCGCTTCCCTCACAGCAGAGGATATCTAAAGGACCTCTGTTTTATTCGAAGATGCATCTAAAATTTTCATCTTTCATGCCCCCCAATAGGTACTCATACAAGACTTTAATTGTGCATACCAGGAGAGTATTCTTCTTCAGGTAATTGATGCTGACTTTTATTATATTCTTGGAGATGCATTCATTACACAATAATTGGTATAGTATGCTCATCTCATCCTTTTGACCTGGAATTTCATTAGGTGAATGGTATCACAGATGAGTTACGTGATAACTTTTGTTTATACATTTTTTTTTTAAATTATTTGGGGTTAAGATTATGTTTTCCTCAATTATTCAAGGATTTTTTACTGTTTTCATGTTGCAGGGGCATATGTACCTTTTTGTACATTACGTTTGCTTTTATTCCAACATATTTGGATTTGAGACAAAGGTAATGTTTGAACATCAGCTTTATTTTTTTTACCGTGGTCTGTGTCTTTCATGGTTCCTTTTCTCATTCTTGACTGTTTCCTGACATGTTTAATGTGTTTTTATCCAGAAAATAATCCCTTTCCATGAAATTATGGATGTAAAAAGAGCAAAGACAGCTGGGATCTTCTCTAATGCTATAGAAATTTTTGCTGGGGGAAAGAAGGTACTGCTAGAATGGAGTATTGATCCTCTTCTATTCTGTTTTGGCATCTCTTGAAATTGCTGCTCTGAATAGTGCTCTTTTACTTCCATATTTTATCAACCTTAACATCTAAATCCAATTATTACTGTGGCAGTTTTTCTTTGCATCATTCCTTTCTCGCGATGAAGCTTTGAAGCTCATCATTGATGGATGGTTACAACATGGTAATGGTTCCAATTTGATTACAGAACAACAGGTATTTTAAAGCTTTGGAACTTCATTGCATGAATATTTTTTACTTCATTATGAATTATAAAATGGTAAAAAACATTGTTGGTCTTTCATTGTCGCCTTCTTATGTGCTGGTTTTACCTCAGGACTCAATTTCTGTATCCAGTGACCTGGATAATGGAATTGATGTTATTGAAAAGGTGAATAACTTCAAACAAGTCAGTGAATTAGATTCCCCTGACAGGTATTTTCACCATATAGAGTTTATATGAGTTTGTCTCTGGTTCATGTTCTGGAGGATCCATCAGAAATTGCCTGTATGTATGTGAATACAGGCAAAAGGCTACAGCTCCTTCACCTGATTCTAAGATATCAGCATCCGTTGAAAATGGCACTGTCTCAGTAACACAGATACAAGTAACTGATGAAGTGGAACAGGATGTTGAACTAGTCAGTTATAATGACTCTTCATCTTCAACAACTTTGGCATGGAATGTGGAAAACCTTGAAGCACCTCAGAGTTAGTATTTCTTGTGAATTATTTTAATTGTGGTTTTGTTTTGCATATAACATGCAATGAACAAGTTCATTTTCCAGGTAGGTATAATATCTTCATAATAATCAAGATTGTAAGGCATATGGTTCTTCACCACCTTCTAGTTAAATCTAGTCTTTTATTTAGAGACTGAAAAGATTTGGCCAATTCTGAATCAAGCAATTGGTAATTTGATATTAAATCTATTAGAGGAATTATTTGGTAATTCCTGGATAAGATATGGCATGAAGAGGATTGAATCCCTTGGATGTGGGCCATGTAGCTTTTTTATACTCAAAATATAATGTTGTGATTGGAGGTATTTGCCATCGGCAAAATTTTAGGATGATGTTTGGTGTGGATTCACTAATTTTTTGTTGCTCTCTGTTAATTGCACTGCATTTCTGATATGCAGGACGTGATTCTTTTAAAGAAGTTGGAGAGACGAAGTTTCCGGTAGTGTTCATTTATCTTTTATTGATTTATTATTTTTTTGAGCATGCTCCCTCATTGTTTTACTACAAAATATTGCCACATTAAAGAGTTTTTCTCTGATCTTTTATTTTAAGGAAAGCAGATAAAGGTAGAGGAGTTCTTTCATTTGTTCTTTTCAGATGATGGTGCTAGTTTTGTTGAATCTTTCCATAGTAGATGTGGAGATAAAGGTAATTTGCTTTGAATTCCCATGGAACCATACTCGAGTAAAACAGCCCTAGTTTTTAGATGTGGTTAAATATAAGTTGGATGATAGAATTCTTACCTTTATCCTTGTTTGGTTAACTCTTGTGCTTTTCAGATTTCAGGTGCTCTTTATGGTGCACAAATGAGAAATTTGGGCATGCCCGTGATGTGTCTTTTCAGCATCCTATAAAAATATATTTTGGTACGGAGGTGCATTATGTGTTTAATATGGATCTATGTTTGGTTTGTATGGTGATTTCCGCATAGTTGTCACTCTTTCTACCCATTTACATTAGTTTTAAATTTTTGTGCTTTTATATAGGTGCCAAATTTGGCAGCTGCCAGGAGGTCCAGAAATTTCGAGTCTACAAAAACAGGTTCTTGTAGTCTGTAATTTGCGACCTTTAGATGCACTGTTCTTTAATTGTTTTGAAGATGACTTGGTGATGAGTTCAGTAAGATGAAATAATAATTCACTATCCATCATCCTCTATCCATAATTCACTATCCATCATCCTCTATCCATAATTCACTATTTATTAGATGAAAGAAAACTGGAAAGCCTTTTTGGAAAGGAAAGGAAGTTTTTTGAGGATTTTAAAGCAGTACACGGTGGGCATTTTTGTAGCATAGTGGCACTATATCTGGACATTTTTGTTATGATTATGTTTGTTTTAAAGGTAAATAAGAGTAGGTTTTGAGGGATCAGCACAATTTCACTCTGCCCTGACTATGTCTAAGGAGTTTGATCTTTGAACCTATCTGTTTTTGTGTATCTTTTCTTTATTAATAAAGTGATTAGAGGTATCAGTGCGTGCATTCAAGTATATGCTTAAACTGGGACCATAAACAACTCAACTATACTTTCTACTTGACTAGTTTGGGTCCATTACTGTTCTGCTATGTTTAGAGCAAAGACTTTGCATGCTATTTTGATGCTAAACCACCTTTCATTATCTGAATCCATGATCTTCCCCCCCCCCCTCCCGTTCTTTGTTCCTGCCACTTGAATCCATTTTGTCTTCTATACCATGTCCAGACTATTTCAGACAAGTCTTACTCACATATCCTCAAATGGTTAACTTTCTTGCAAGTGGACTCATTTCTTACCCGGTCCTTTTCTGTTTATTTGCCATATAACTCCTCTACTTTTTTGGTTGTGGAGCATAATTGATTTGACCAATTTTTTGTTCTTCCTCACGATTTTACTTTTGATTTTACTAGCCATCTGGTTATCGAGACATCACAACAGATCAGTGACGTTCCTTTTGGAGATTGTTTTTGCGTTGAGGTACAAGCTGTTTCTGAGCCATTACTGACACAATGATTAAAATGTTTTAAATTTATTACTTTTCATATATTTTCGAAGGATGTGCATTCATTTTTTTAAGAAAGAGATTGTACATTGGCATTTTATATTGAATGCTAATCAACTATCAAGAAGTCAGAAACTGTTTTCCCGTATACCGTAGGTGCAACTTTTGTGGTCTGATTCTTTTCTTGGATTGCATGAAATTATTGAACTGTTTCAGGAGCTTAGGAATTGTCATGCTATTTCCTTTAAGTATATGCTCCATCATGGCTGCATCTTTAAAATTCATTTATAATATGGTTCTGGTACTCTTGGATAGATTCATCTCCTCATGTTTTTCACCCTCCTGGACTTTAACATCCTCACTCACCATTCTCTGTCACATGTTTGCTTTTCTTCCAGATCAGGAGTGAATTGTATCGGTATGTTAGACATATAGGGCATGTATCCCATAAGCCGCTGTGATTGTCAGACTTGGGTCAGCTGTTTGCTCCTAATACATCATTAAGATGTTGGAAACAAACAATAAGAGAGGATACAACCATTCTACCCCTAGGTTTGGAATTGGCTTTAGAAAAGATGATGGAAAAATATAGGAAATTCTTATTAATTGAAGGAGAGATAATACGTTGGATGATCTTTTGCCCATTAAAAACCTTTTGACACTGAACAGGAAAATGAAATTTTAATTATTTGTTTATAATTTAAATAATATCTTAGAAATTAACTATCATCTAAGAAGTTTTAACAATTTTTTGTTTCGATTCTCTCTTTGGATTTAAGTTACTAGGAATTTCTTACTGTCTTCTGAAGCACAAACTCTGTATTTTGGGGCACATCATGGTGAATTAAAACAGAGATATGAGAATTTTGTCATTCTCCAGCCTCCGATAAGGTTGTCTTCTCTTATTTAATTAATTTATTCCTTCCTCTCCTATTGGGAATTCTGCAATTCTTTGTCTTCATGGGTACCCTTGCAGTACACTTTTACCAATAAGTCAGTTAGAGTGTCTAGAAGTACCTACCATGTAAGAAAAGTAATTGGAGGGAGATTGCAGGAGTAAAAGGGAAGAAATTCGGGAAGAGAGTGGAAAGGAAGAAAAAAAGAGACTTAACTGAATGATCATGTTCCTCAGGATTCAATTGACAATTTCACATGACATGTTAATGTAGAAGATATAATAAACAAAAATCGAGTAATAGTTAATGAAATAAGAAATCAAATGTGTGGATAGAGATCAGTGTAATGGCTATGTTACTGATCTGTCAACATTCACGTGTAAAGGAAAAACAATTTCATAACAGAATGTATACTTCTAAATACCAGTGGCGGCAAGTATTCAAAACAGTTCATGGCACGAGCTTCAATCTGGTTTAAGCCTACCTGATCCCCCTCTTCTTTTCATGGGCACAATGTCAGGGACTATGGGATGTGACTAGCAATGGCGATGAATCAAATGAAGGCTGCATTTTGCGGATATACCTGGATGTTGTATTCAGCAAGAAAACTATTTTTAAAGGTTTGCGTTTGCCATTGCATACATTCTGTTACATGCTTCATGTTGTGTTATTTTTTTTTCCAAAATCTATCTTGATATCACCATCATGTTTTTAATTTTTTGGTACCCTGTGGGACTAAAACCTGAAAGAAAAACTAACAAGCTTCTACCATCTCTGCTAGCATAATACCATAAAAATCAGCTTACAGACATGGCATAAACCAGAGGGAGGATCATTGAAATGCACTTTCCTTTGGCTGTTTGAATTACCCTTGACCAATCTGCAGATGGATTGCATCTCTGAACCTGTGGCAAATCCTGACCACCCAATACTTCTCGAACAGGATTCACAAATAATATCTTCATCCTCATATCTCTTGGTGCACTACCTTTGAGTTTATTTTATATGCAAATATTTTGCATAAAATAATATGCATGGAGATTGGAGTATGAACTGGGAGGTTCCCTGGTAATCAGGAAAAACTAATCTGAATGGACAGGAATTTTGTTATAAAATGTAATTTGACTCATATTGGCATATTTTGGAGAATGTTAAGTTCTCTCTAATGATCTCTCTTTTTTTATGTGAAATAGAAATAAAATGAGCTATATGTCCTGATATGCTTTCCCTCATGCTATCTCTATAAATACTTCTCAGAATAGGGGGGTTATGGTTCCAATAATTGCTTGAAATCAAGTTGCAGGAGTCAGGATGTGCCTCGCTAGCTTTTCTGACTTGTATTTTTATTCATTTCTGCAATTTACATTTCATGTATGCTTTGGTTATTGCGAAAACAGCTTTGCAATACATGTTTTCATAATAATGTGTACCAGATTTCATGCCTTATGACTTGCAATATTACAGGTAAGATAGTGCAGTCTACTATGGAAGAATGTCGAGAAGCTTACGCAACTTGGATAAACATGGTAATATATTTATTCTTTTTAGACAAATTATCAAATCAATGCTGTATATTGGATGTGGAGGGTTTGCTGACTGCATTGCTTGTTCACTAATCTTTCAGGCACATGAATTGTTGAAGCAGAAGAACCTTGAAAAACAAGAAGGTTAATCATCATATCATCATAAGACTTTACGGCAGCTCCTCTGCATGATGTGCTCTGCTATGTGTGATATTGCAGAAAATTGAATTGCTAAATTCATTTGATCATTTCCTATTTTCTTAAAGCAGAGGCAGGGCCGTCTGTCAGCATGATTCATGAGGAACAAGTTCATTCTGAAAGAGAAGTGAAGACTGGAGAAGCTTCAGAAAACTCCTGCAAGCCAAGAGGGCATGTAAGGTTGCAGCGGATGTCTAGTTATGTGGCTGTTAGTCAACAAGCTGATGATCTTGTGAAGGGAAATGATACAAATCCTGCATCCGTTGCGTCTTTGCTAGGAGAATATGCGACAAAACTCTTTTCATTTTTTCAAAGCCAGAGCCAAATTTCCCTAGTCTTAGCTATTGCATTTGTTGTGATCATCCTGATGCAGGTATGCAAATTCCCTAAATTTCTCCTGGTGACATGCATAATTCAATGTAGTTATTTCTCTCAATAAACTCCAACACTGGCATGATGTTTGTCACACATCTCGTGCATGTTAGATTGTTGTCACCATGTTTTTGTGACCACTGCTGCTGTTTTTGGTGGTAAATGATGCCGCGGATTAACTACTGGATAATTAATTTAAATCTATTTAGTTTTTCTATTCTTTTTTTCAATCACAATTTTCCTTGGTCATTAGAATCCTTGCATCAGGTAAAGACCTTGGTTTGTTGGAAAGAACCCAAAAATAAATAAAAATAAAACCTAAGGAACTGAAAAAACATCTCAGTTGAAGTTTGACATTCACAAAATGGCCGGAAAGAATGTGCCTTTTTTCCCCGTATGATTTTGGGTCAACTGTATTGCCATCTCAAAACATGAGGGTTGGTTGCAAGGTGCCCCCACAAAATTTAGCATTGCTCGGCAGGATCCTTCATTAACATTTAATCCACAAGTAACGGTTTTTTTTGTACACTACATATGCATAGTGCCTAGGCCCCATATATTGCTGCTTTTTCTCTTTTTTAACCCACTTTGTTCAAGATCCCCGGTGCCATGGTTTTTTGTAGTGGCTAGAGCATAACATTAGCTTTTTAACCCTTTTTAACTGCAGGTGAGCATCCTCGTGCTGCTGAACAGGCCACAGGCTGTCCACGTGGCTTCTCCAGAACACTGCATGGGTGGTATGCTAGCTGGGGCTGGTGAAAAATCAGCTGAAGCTGTGGCTTGGTTGGAGAGGCGGACGCACCACCTTAAAGATGAGATGTTTATGGTTGAGGCTAAGCTAGAGAGGTTGCAGCAGGAGCACTCATGGTTGAAATCACAGTTGAAAAACCTTGATAATCTTGGAAAACATAAATAACCTAAAATTTTATATTGAAAAAGGGAGTATTCCCCCCCCCCCCCCCCACGCTGTGTTAATTTCTTTTTAAATATATGGCAAGAAATCTAGTTGATAGACCTCAGAACCTAAGTTTTAATATTTGATAGCTGTTGTGTTGCTGCTAATAAACAGTGAATTTATATGATGCCTCGGTGAAGCACTGGTACTTAAATTTAATGTCTTTTTTAACTATTCTCCAGCCATTGTCTGGTTGGAGGAAATGTAGGGGATAGGAATCTCATTTCATTTAAATACCTGGATCCACAATTCGTAGAAAGAACCTAAATCCCATGCCTTGAATGAACTGTCCTTGTTTCTCTTTCCCTTCAAGCAAAGTTTTAAAAATGGCTTGGTCTATTAGTTCGAGTTGTGGATTAATTTTGGTAAATCTAAAATGATATTATTTTAAGTTTATAAAAAATATGCTCTAATTTTTCTTCAGTTTATAGGTTTAATTCTCACCTTGATTTCTTACAGCTTGGCTTGAGTTTAACAACAGTCATGGAGTAGCTATTTTATCGAAGTTGTTGATCTTACTCAATACCAAGTCCTAACTTGATTGGGTCTCCCGTTTAATAACTTAGCGTGGGGAGCATTGTTATTAAACTTGGCTTAGGCTAAGTTTCACAAAAAAAAAAAAAAATAGGAGAGCTAACTTGGTTTGGTGTGGAGCAATCTCTTTGTAATTGACTTGTTAAAAATCTTTAATTTTATTTTTATAAAAAATAGATCAACCCACATTGAGCCGGGTTGGGTTAAAAACTCGCTAGGCTGGTACGTAAGGGTCGCAGAATGCTGTCCGAGAATAGTAGTGGCTATAGCTAAATAGGAATCGAGTAATAAGCCCCAGCTACGGTCGCGGCCTTTATTTCCTGGGAACCCAGCTAGCGTGTTGAAATATGCATATTGTTTTCATGCCGGGCTGTGATGTTGGTATGCGGGTGTCTCCGACTCTCCGTGGATATCTGCTTTAGCAGCCTGTGGTTATGGCGTGATCATGTGCTCCCATGATCAGTTCCTACTATTCATCGAAATTGCTATTTTACTTTGGTTTACACACTACGACTTAATTCAGTTAGAAGCTAGCTGGTCATTTTTAGTGAGTTCATCGACAAAAAACTAATTGAAAAAACTAAAAAACTCATAAAACCGAGAAAACCAAATAAAACTAATTGAGAAAAAGTAAATCATTAAAAGACCCCAATTAAACCGAGAAAATCAAATAAAACTAACTAAGAAAAACTGAATCATTAAAAATCCGATTAAACTGATTACAATATTTTTAAAAACTTCTGGTTTGGTTTGGTTTAGGTATTTTAAGGTTAAGACCAGTAAACAATAGGTTCAATAATCAAAGGTGCTTGAGTAGACAACAGGTTTTTTATAGACGAAAGTTGCCCTTCTAGATCTGATATCTCCTTCGATGTCCTGTCAACAATAGACAAAAAGACCTGTTAAAAATGGCGAGTGCAGACGACTGATGAGGAGAAATTAGGGAGTAGATCTGAGGGTAAACGTGGAATTAATCAATTAAAGAATCAATACTAATCACAACCAAACAATGTATTTTTTTTAGTTTTTCATGAAAAAAACGGTTGGTTTAAACCGGTTTTGTTTTTTTCCATAATATTAATTTGGTTATTTTTATATATAAAAACTGAACCGAACCGAACCGAAAATGATCAACCCTAATTTTTAAGAGTTGTTTGCTATCATGTAGAGGTCAAAGCATAAAAAAGAATTTTTTCTAATGCTAGAATTGACTATCTTTTCTTCTATATTTTTAACCAGTAAACAGTCAACTAGTGTATATATATTCTAACTTTTACGATTTTAATTTGCACCAAAAATACTATAATTGTTTTATAATCTTTTTGATATTATAATCTTTTTAACCAGTAAACAGTCAACTTGTATGTGTATAAACGTTTAAAATCCTAGTCTTATATATATATATATATATATATATATATATAAATTTTACGATTTTAATCAGCACCAAAAATACTAAATGAACCACCGACAACTTCCTTTCGAACTTCTTGATCCTCGAAAAAACTTGTATCAATGTGTGCTCTATGACTTTTTTTTTTTTTTGGATTTACTCCATTATCTGCACTATGCTCTGAAGATTCTTGACAACGATCGTGGCGGGGAAAAAATAGTGGGACAAAGGGTAAAAAGAAAATTCTGGAGGCTGACGACGGTCTTTATCTTCATGGCCAAAAACCAAACCCTCATTGAGCCATGCTTCACATAAATTTTATCATTCTGTGCTGCTGCTAGCCTATCCTTTTGGGCCTGACCTGATCCTTTAGATCCTCAACAAATTGTGTAATTGGATCCCGTCCCTACTTTCGGGACCACGTCCCCATCCCACGCACTTTTCCAGGGAATTCGAATTGGGAACAATGGAGTTAGTGTATGCCACCCCATTGCCCATTTTAGAAATTATCAGAGCTTATAAAGTTTTCATAACTTAATTGGATCCCGTCCAATTAAGTTGGATCCCGTCCCTGCTTTCGGGACCACGTCCCCATCCCACGCACTTTTCCAGGGAGTTCGAATTGGGAACAATGGAGTTAGTGTATGCCACCCCATTGCCCATTTTAGAAATTATCAGAGCTTATAAAGTTTTCATAACTTAATTTCACTCTTTCGGTTTGCATAGCGATTAGAGAGATATTCTGCTTCGATCTCTATTATACTCCAAGCAAGCAGATCTTGTTTGTTATTCATCAATCTACGTGACCAGCTGCTATTTTTATCGACCAGGAAAATAGTTTCCGACGACAACCAGGTTTCCTGTCATGATTTCTCCCGAAAATCTTCTCTTTCCAGGAAAGATCAATGCCTCTGTTTAGAGCAGAGAGAAGTCCAGACCCATTTGGAATTTATATATTGGGGTAATGTTTGATAGTTAGCGGATTGAAAAGCCAAATTAGCCATCACTGTAAACTTGAAAGGTTACTCTAGTCTTTTTTGTTGTTTATAGATCTTTGAGCTCAAAATCTATAACGTGACGGATCGAATCCTTGAAATTTTGCACGTGCAAGCGACGTCCTATGCAGTATTTTCTTAATTTGATGATGACGGGGGATACAAATCTTGTTATCTTGCTTTATTATCATATTTATTTAATTCAGAAGATATTTTTAGGATTTATTTGCTTTATTTAAATAGAAAGAGTATTTATCAGGATAGTCATGAGTATTATTAAAATTTGTGGATGGATGGTAATAAAACGAGCTTGAGTTTTCATTGACTGAGAAATTTGTTAGAAATAAATAACAAGTAAGGCTCGGGCCCTTGAATTTGACTGGCGAATCCGAAACGTTATTAGTGAGCTAAATTTAGACAATCAAGGGTGATCTCTGAGTACTATACACAGCGACTGCTTGTCGTTTTCTAGGAAGACCACCGACTGGCTGTTAATTTTGCATGGTCTCTGTTGTGTCTGACCGTGGAATAAGCCGCCAAGAGCTCGAGAGTTGGGAAAATCGATCGGCAGTTTCAGCAAAAGATGGCGGAAAGTGCTAGCTAGTCTTGCCGCTGCAATGATGGAGAGAGGCCACCGAGGTACGTGTTGAATAGTTCGACTTCCACTGTCCTATCAAAGTTTGGAATGTCATGACACGTTAGACCCTTTCGGGCCTTTTGTTGTTGTGCTCGGTGGTGTTTTCCACGTTATAGTTCTTGTCAAATATCAAGCCTCCTTGACGGCCGGAGCGGTGGCTTGTCTCTGATGTTACAGCATCTCTATGCATACAGCTCGAGGGGTCAAAATACCTGTGTCACTTGGTTTAATCACCAAGTGTTTGGTCGAATAGCAAGATCGAGATTCTCTGTGATCATCGTTCATGTTTGATAGATTTGAATGGACGGATTTAGATCAATCATTGCATCTCGTCGTTTTATCAAGGAATTATTCTACATGTATAAAAAGATTGCAATCGTGTATACACCCTGTTCTGTATATACGTACACAGAATCTTGTCGTTGACTTAAATAAATATATATAAACTGTCAAGTTCTTAGATTCAAATCTTGTGAAAATAATGATCTTCAACTGTTTTGGTAATGAACTTACTGTTCTGATTTAACCCCAGCTCGGTGGTTGAACTCAGCATCGAGATTAAAAGGCCAAAAAAACAAAAGGTGATTGAAGTAAAGGAGGGTTTAAAATCTTCGAGGTGTAGTGTGGCCACTCATGCAATTGCATTTGAGGGTGTGGATTTCCTTTTACTTAATTTACAAATAAAATGGTTTCAAATCTATCTAACACTACAAAAATAGCAACCCAAAGTTTCTCTATTTACAATTTACAATTTCTCTCTTTACATCTTCTTAGCTACTAAGTTTCTCCTCCCGGCTGCATCCAAAGCTCTCCATATGATGCCTCTTCAGAACCTTCTTTGCCGTTGCTCTAAAAGGACACGTGGAGCTCACAAACCGGTTAATCAAGTGTAGATAAGTGCTCAGTTCATGACACGTGGCGACATCCCTTTTGATGAGGTACGGTGATTCCTTGCTGCTCAATCGTAGCTCCCGTCCCACCTCAGCGTAGACCAACTGGGTGTCCTCCACGCGCTGCCGCAACCAGCATGGGAGTCCTGCCACGTGGACTGCCCGGTTCCTTGCCATGTCATTGTTGTCAATCACAAATCCAGGCACTTTTGTGATGAGATCATCAGAGTTAACTATACGTAATATCCTGGTCCCACTTCTCTCGAGCTGGCACCTAAAGCTTCTATTCCCTACACGCGGCCCACCAAAGGACATTACTGTTACAATGGGTGCGTTTTTAAAAGTAGAGTTTATGTCATATGCAGTCAAGGTAGCGAGTGCGGCACCGAGGCTGTGACCCGTGATCGTGAAACTGAGTGGCTCATCACCGTACATTTCCATGACTCTGGCAATTTCCCCCCGCACCATGTCCTGCAAACTAGGACACGTGGCGGTCTGAGAAGTATACAGGCTCAAAAATCCACTCTCCACCATGGGCCCGCCACCATCGGGATTCGCGTAATCGCAATGTTTTCCAGGCAAACAAGTTAACGTGGCGCGTAGATTCTCAACCCACTCCAAGCAAGTAGCGGTGCCTCTGTAAGCAATCACCACGTCCCGGCGGCCTAACCTGGCAATCTCCTCTTGATCTTGGCAAACCGCCACATAACCGATCCAGCTGGACTGGGTGGACACCCAACTCGGAGCCCTGTCGAACCAGCGTGGCAACTGGAGCCCACAAGTTGCACGCAAATGCTTTGTTGTTCGATAACCGGTCTGTCCGATTCCCGACCGAGCGAGGAGTGAGTTTCTCGAGAATTTGGAGGTGGCGTAAGTTGGTGAAGAAGGGTCGAAGTTGAAAGAACGATATGCAGCTTCAACAAATAGCCCATACCGTAAAATCTCACTTCTTAAACGATCATCAAGAGGGTCGAGCAATCCATCCCAATTATTGACCCCCTGATACTCCATCCATTTCTTGCCAAGCTTTGCCGTTGATTTAGTGATGAAATCCCTGCAATGCACTGATAATTTCTGCTTGAGAGAAGGTGAGGATACTTGGGAATAATATGAGTGAGTAATGCTGAAGCGGGTGACGTTGAGGTGTTTTGAAGCAGAAGCTGAAGTGCTGGACGATAGCCTGGTTGATACACCAGCAAGCCTCATTGTTACTGACTAGTTTTGGAAGGTTGTTATTTTTCTAGATGGAAGAAGGAAGGCCGTGCTTAGTTGCTGCTGGTTTGGGATGACTACAAAATTGGACATTTATAGGAAACCATGGAGAGAGGGGGGAGGTGGACGGTGGTGCATGTGTATTTGTAAAAAAAAAGTGGAGGTGATACTGATAGCATGCTGCAGATTTGAGAAATATGGTTGCAGACTTGCAGTACTTTATAGATGTGGGGACGATTAATTGTGTTGTGATGATGGGTTTAGATTTTTAACTATTGCCCTTGCAGGTCTCATCTATTGGCTTCAAAATCTTTTCAAAACAAAATAGAAATTAATCTTTCTCAATTTTTATTAAGATTTACAGTTTTTTTAAATACTTTTAATTAGCTAGTTTTTAGATATGTGTGGTTGTAAGTAGATTATTCAAGTTCTGTTAAATGTTACTGTATTGATGTCTCTATATTCGTAGACTAAATGAAATCTTCACATTCTAAAGTATTTAAAGTTTTTTATATGTATTTTTATTATTAGCTAAATAATATCATTTGTACGATGAAAGCTCTTTCTTTTGAACAAAAAGGTTTTTGATGATATGAGAAGAAAAGTTATTGTGGTGTGTGAAAACTATTTATACAAGAAAAGTGTATTTAATATGTTATTCATGCAACAAAAGAAAGAATGTTGGATTGAAAATGGAAAAATATATACAAAAAACATAGTTTAATAAAAGCACAAAAGAAAAAACAGATATGAAGAAAAGTGAAAAGAAAAGTCATTTAAAAAATATATTTAATTCTTCTTATTAAAAATATAGAAAACGTAAGTGTATTAAATAGTGTATAATGATGTTTAAAATAATTGAAGGACAATGTAGCCTTTCAAAGTCATTTAAGAATGATTTTGTGTATAGATTTAAAGCTATAATCTGTTTAATTATGGATAAAAAATAAATTATTTATATTAAATCATCAAGAGGTTCAAGAATTTTTTTTTAAAAAAGTTTAGTTTTAATACAATTTTTTGACACGGTTTGGAATTATAGTTACAAAAATTGATCAAAGTTTATTATTTAAAAACAAAAAACAAAATTGATGTTTTCATATTTTTTTGATATATTAATGTTAAAAATATTTTTTGAAAAATATTAATTTAATGTATTTCTTAAATACATTTAAAGGTCAACCACCAATTTTAATTTATCGATGATGATTGGATGTTAAAAAGGGAGGTTGAATTGAAGAAATGGAGATCTTGATTTGGACCCAGCGAAAAAAAGACAAAAGGTTGTCTTTCCGACCAACAAAAGGAAGCGTGTAGGCACGTGCTTTTCACAGGCCGCGTCCCCGCTCCGTTCAGCACTTCAAGCTTCAAAGTACCGTCCGTCTTGCCCTGAATTTGTGCTGTTAAAACTTAAAAGAGCATTTTCACGGCTGCTAAGTGCAACTTTTATTTCTGGATGCAAATATAATTTGATTTTTTAATATTTTTTTAGTTTTTAATGATGTACTAAAATATGATATGTACAAAAATAAGTTATTTTGATGATTGAATTTAAAGTTAATTAAATGTCCATTCAAATAACTCTTTTTCTTGAATTGTTCGGGTGATATTTATAATCCTTAAATCTTTTGTAGCTCTTAAATCTTGCTGTTTAATTGAGATGAAAAAGTCATTTTATCCTGTAACATTAATGAACGATAAAAACCTCTCATACTTGTATTAATGAGAGAAAATATCAGTTAAACATGTGAAATTATTAAAATGATGTTTTTTTTAAAAAAAATTATTTTTGATATCAACACATCAAAATTATCTGAAACACTATTTTTTAAAATTTAAAATAAAAAATAAAAAAATCTTTTTTAAAAAAACCTTTTAAAAACACAGTAATAAACAACTCCATATAACTAGCAATGTCCTATGAGCTATATAATATATGTAATTATTCTATTGCTAAGGGGACCGATGCATGTAGGTTGGAATACTTCTAGTGGCATATGGAATAATACTTCCACTTCATGGGAGTATATATTAATTTTTTATTTCAACATTTTGAGAATTTTAAGAAAATAAATAAATTGATCTATTTTCTTTCAACTCCAAACACATTTAAAAAATGCTTTCGAGAACTTCATAATTATATTTTAAATAACAAGAATTATATGATGCCGTGCTTTTCAACTAAAGTCATCATTAAAAGTAAGTTCGACGTCATGTGAAAAGGAGAGTGTGTGATTTCTTTGAGGAAAGGAAAAAAGAAAACGCTAAGAATTCATTCGATAAGATGAGTAAAGATCTTCTCTTATCAAATCAAACTCTGGACCCCTTAATGATGAGTCCATGACTTTACACGTTCCATGATTTGATAACTATCAACGAATACTTACGTTTAATAAATAAATAAAAAAAGATGGATTTATGCGAATAAGCCACCCACCCTGAAACCCTAATCCGGGCATTTCAAGGCTGCTGATGAAAAATATTTTAGAAGCAATGACGTAAACATGGAGACTGCTACTTTTTTTATCGTCCCATCGTGAGCTAAAACATTCTGTTCTATCCCCTGGCTCTGGGTTAATTATCACCCATTTTATTTTTGGATAGAGCTATCTAACTCTACAACCGGCCATGGCATGGTTCGACAATTAATGAATTATAGTTGACTTATTAAGTTTATGAATTTACCAATTAAATACGGATCAGCTGTAAAAATAAATAAATAAATAAATGTAGGTTTTAAATGATTAGTAATGAAATTAGAACTATGCGAGCGGATAAGGTTCATTGCTGACTCTAACACAGGTATAAGCAAGTTTTTAATCCTAGCATCCATGTTTTTGTGTCTGAAAACATGATGGTGTTGGGACTTCAGACAAGCATTATCCAATTAGTTCCTTACCTGCAGAGAAGACGGCAGTTGATTTGATTTTAGATACGGACATCGATGGCGAGACCTTTTTTTTAAAAAAAAAGGCTGATTTATTTCAATTATTTGAATTTTACCAGACTCGTAGTAGAATTAACATTCAATTCAAACAAATATATGACTCGCGAGCCTATCAAAACAACTTATTAAACTGTAAACATAAAAAAAATAATTATATAATGAGACATTCATGTATTGAGTCACATGCACATCATATTCTAAAAATTACAACTTAATCCCTTTAGTTTATCAAAACAAACTAACCGGTCACCATGGTTTTAAAAATCATACATTTAATCCATTATTATTTAAATCTTTTTTCACCATTTCATTTTTTGTTTTCTTAAAAAAAGTAGACATTGCCTGGACCAAGTTCCCCGGTCACTCCATATTTATTTTACAGGTTTTGAGTTTTTGTTTTTTTAGCATTGGCTACTGTTACTGTGTTGCTCGTGACTCCACTGTTCATACTTTATGTCATAGTATTACAGGTAACTGTAATTTCATGCATCACTATCAAAATTATTCTGGGTCGACCCTGCATAAAATAATGGATAAATTAACTGGAGTTAACCCAGTTAAACAAACTTGCTAATATTTGAAAATCAAAACAGTATCGTTTTAATTATGCATGGACCTAAATAAATTAGATTAATTAATTTTAAGTTGATTATATCACCACTTGCCATTAGTATTTGATTGATACCAAGAGCAGTGCTGGTGCTGGAACCTGATAAAATCAAATTCTTAGAAGCATTGTTTTTTGAACAAAACATATCATAATTGAAAAGCAAGTTTTAATATAAAAAAACAATGACTATAATCACTGTGTGAAAAAATAATATAATTAAAAAAAAAACAATAAAAATATATATTTTATTTGATCGAATATTCACGAGCAATTTTTTAAAAAAAAGAAAAATTGTATATCAGGTTCATATATAACCATTAATATTATCATTAAAAGCAACTTATTTTTACCTAAAACAACCAAAAAAAAACATTGATGGAATCTCAATAATGCCAATTCAATCTCAGAATCACTTTCTAGTTATTACTATAACAAACTAAAAGAAAATAAAATTAAGAAAAAAGTAGAATCCAATATGCTTTTCCGTATGTTCTCCCCTTCACCATAAATCCATTAACTTCTAGATTGATTTTGTTTTATGGATGAAATGTGGTTAATCTAATGCTTTTTTTTTCCGAGACTTTGCACAACTCTCTCTAGCCACAAGGATTGAAACATTAAAAAATTAAAGACCGAAACATAAAACTTAAAATTACACAAACCAAATATGAAAGTTTATAAAAATCCAGGGATCAAAATGTATTTTGTCACACCAGAAATTGCACGATGTTTATTTAATATCGCCGTTAGAAATGAAATCTGCACTCACCGAATGAACAATGAAACATCATTTTCTCTCAGTGTAGTAATTGAACTTGATGAATGAGAATATACTCATTTCATAGATAAATTAATTGACTGATAAAGAAAATCTAAGCCGTCCATTTGAAATATCAAAACACACACACACAACAAATTATTGATATGTACTACAAATGCACAGATTCGAATGGAAAATTACCTAATTAAAACACACACCCAACAAATTATTGTTATGTACTACAAATGCACAGATTCGAATGGAAAGTTACCTAATTAAAATTAGATAAAGAAAAGACTTAACTTTAGTACACTTGGCATGGTTGATATTGAGTTTTAAAAATATTTTTGAAAAAAAATAAAAAAAAAATAATTTTATTTTAGATTAAAAAAATTAGTATTTTAGATATTTTTATATAATAATATCAAAAATAATTTTTAAAAAATATTATTTTAATATATACTAAATAAAAATTATTTTTAAAAAAAAATCATCACCCTAACAAACAGTTACAAGAACCGACCTCAATAAACCTTAGATGAATGACGACAAGTGAAAGGACGCGAATGTGCGTTCTTCTTTTGACAGAAGCCGGGCCAATAGAATGTTGACGTCGTACAAATCACAGAAAAGGATATGGATATTATTACAAGAACCTTTTGCCAGCATTTTTCAACTATAAAGGGACAGATGGAGCCGTCGTAAACTCGTAATACATGGTCGATAAGAAGTGACGCTGACATGTCATCGATCAAACTTCAAGTGCGGGATCGTAATGTGTTCCTCGTGCAATTCAAATCCTCGGCCCCCAAAATATTTCCCTCGAGTGACACCAGTTAAAATCTTGCCATCGATTCACCAGAGATATGGCGATCCATCTCACTCCCTTTTTCTCTGTAATCCAAACGAGATGATCATCTTCAAGCCTCTAATTAGGCATCCTATGAAAATGAAATTGAGAAAAGCCCTGTCCCTCGAGATCCCAATTCGGGATTTAAAACGTATGATTCCTATTTTGTTGGAACACGTCATGTGATAAATATGACACCAGTGCCCACTAAAGATTAAAATGTCTTATTCTCGATGGTTAACGAATGTGTGTTCGGATAATTGTTTCTAGAAATCCGAGCCTTTTGCGTTAAACGAAATAGATATCTAAAGTTTTCAACATCCTGCAATTATTACAGGGAAACTAAAACTAAAAGAGATTGGATGTGTGTGTTCTGCACCTAGTTCTAAAAATCCAACTTTGCTGACCGGATAATCCGATTCGAAACTTGATCTGACGATCTAATTCAATAATTTACCAATTCAGGTGTTTATATTGACTGGGGTGAATTAAAAAAATACTTTTTCTATCAACACAACGGTGATTCGGGTTTGTTCTACTCAAAACAATAAGTTAAAAATTAGTTGAGCTCGAGTCCATCACTCAGCTTGTAACACATTACTTGAACTAGTTTGCTCCCATATTAATTCCCATAACTGTGGTTATGTATGTCGTTTTCAGTTTATTCATCCCATAAGGTCTCTTTTTTTTCAAATGAATGAACAGAAATAATGTCAATCATCAACGTGATGGGAAGTGATTGATGAGTGCCAAACATTTCTTTGCCAATGAATTGGTAGCCCCTCCTTTTTTTATCCTTTGCTGTTTTACGAAGAATTTGACCCTCAGAAACACATAAAGAGCTCATCATTGCAAGCACAGACTCGCATCCTCCGAAGCCGTACCTCTCCATTCTCAAAACAAAATCACCAATACAAAAAATTTAGGGTCTGTTTGGGAGGGCAGTTGCGGTAGTTTTTCAAAATGCTTTACGTGCCGAAATACATCAAAATAATATTTTTTTATTTTTTAAAAATCATTTTTGACATCAGCACATCAAAATGATCTAAAAATATCAAAACATATTCATTTAAAATGAAATAAAAATAAAAAAAATTTGAATTTCGGCGGCACGGCGGCTGAAACGCCGTGCCAAACGGGCTCTTAGAGGCGCACCACTAGGTACAAATTTACGCTGTGGCCTGACTAAAAAATCCTGAAAAAACATATCAAGTCATCAAATTGCTCAAGGTATATCTAGTGATATTAAAACTGTTATCAATTGAATATTCATGTTAATAAAAAAACTGATAAATTAATTTAATGTCCGGTTGATCTAGAAATCTACAGCACATGATCTCAAATTAAAATCAATCATGTTGAAACTTGATCTAATCTTTTATTTTATTTTATTTAAAAAAAACAATGCCATTTTAGATGAACTTGAAATAATTTATCCACTCATGATAGGGGTCTTGTGGCGGGGCATGCGTGATAGCTTTGATATTTGAAGGGGGTGTCGCCCTCCCTAAAACCAAAATTGAAAATTTTGGCCCTCCACTTTAGCAAGTATGGACAAAAAACATGCCCCCGCCATTAAATGGCTGAGCTATCTCGTGGACCGATAGTTTTTCATTAAAATAATGAAATATATAAAAAGTACTGCTATGCATTTGGCTGCATGTGAATTGAAGCTATTTGATTGGTTAATGATGTGGATCTTACCTTAGTATTTAATCTGTATCTACCGCAACTGATCTCCTAATATAATTGGTTAGGATCATATGACCATGTCCATGAATAACGGACATGGTTTTCAGAACCAGTGAAAAATATGGTCCCTAAAGACATAGGATTTAATATGTGGATTTTCTGTTGTTTGGATTGCCAGGTTCAAATTCTTAAAGGGTTAGAATATCATTTACATACGAAGAAAAAAAAATAAAATAAAAAAATTAAGTGGATCACTTCATCACTGGATAAATTCAATAATAAGTATAGTGCAATTTATTATTCACGCACTCATGTTTCACTATATATCCTTATAAGTTAAATTAACCAATTCTGTTTTGGAAAGTAGAGTTTTAGGTAACTATTTTCATTTTGCAACTAAAACTTTCATTTGGTCCCTAAACTTTTGAGTTAAGTATTTTTTTTAGTCCTTGATATTTTAGAATTTTATATTTTGATCTTAGACTTCATTTCTTCAGATTGCAATCCCCGTGTTGAGGGTGGAGATATAAAGTTGATGGAAAATATTGAAAGAAAATGATTGAATGACCATATTTTGCCCCCCCAAACAAATAGTTTTGATCTTAATGGATTTGTTTTATTAATTACTAAATTAACAACTAGAGGAACTAGCAATATTTGTCTTTTTAATATATATAATATTGATATAACTATTTATCGATAATAACTAATTAATACAAGTCCAAACAAAACTATTTTTTTGCATAGAAATATATTAAACAAAATTTTGACTCTTTTGATCAATGTATAAGAATAATTCTTCTACTTTGAAATGTTATTTTGGCTATTCAATATAGCTCTTTCCCGTGAGCTATAAATATAAAGGATGAAAGCTACAATTTTGCTAGGTTCACTAAATAACTTTTTTTCCTTCTCATTGGAGTTCATATATAAAAAATGTTATATTACACCATTCAAAAAATCATATTACTAGTTTGGTTTCTCTAAATAGTTTTTTCCCTTGCAAATGCTCTAATGGAAGAAAAAACAACTCTATTTTAATATATATAATATCGATACAGCTATTTATTAATAGTAAGTACCAATACAAGTCTGATCAAAACTACGTTTTTGTATAGAAATATATTGAACAAAATTTTATTTTTTTTGATCAATATGTATGAATAGCGTTTCAAGTTATAAATGATATTTCGACTCTTTAATATAACTATTCACTTAGAGCAATGAAAATGAAGGGTGAGAACAAAAAAAAAATATCCTTTTATTTTAACTCTCTCCTTGGAAATGCTCTTACCCTCTAAGGGCGTCTTACACGTTGTCAAAGCATGACAAAACCCTTCCTTGCGCGATCGCGACATGACATGCACCTCATAGTTTTAAAATTTTAATAATTTTCAATCAATACAAAATACTAATATACCTCTCCACTAATCCGGCTATAATGTAAAAGCCAACGAGAACTTTAAAAAAATATCCTCAATGCAAGCTTAAATTAAATTAAAATTCATTTCAATGGTAAACTAGTAATTTTATTATACCCCAGTAAAAATAAAAAAGAAATATCCATAGTTAAATGTCTACATTTGAGAGTATGATTAAAATTAATTTTAAAAATATTTTTTATTTAAAAATTAATTTTTCAGATAGGAACTAACTAAGTATGTAGGTTGATTTGGTGAAGGGGTAAAAGAAACCCTTCGCTTCACAAGTGGATGATTATCTTTTAGCACTAATCTTTTCTAAATATCGTACGACGAATCGATAAATTTGCTTTGCATGCTTTCGTATCCTTTTTTACATCTATTTTTCATGGGACTTTCCTCTAACACAGCAGCCATTTGAACATATGTGTGCACGATATACATGCGAGCACGCTAATTTTCCCCATGAAATAATTAAAACCAACTGTTTGGAGATCAAAAAGAAAGAAAAGAGCACTCAATAAGCTGAACCGTACAGTGTTCTGCCTCGTCATCAAGAATCCGTTGACTTTCTTACAAAGACCAATCGCTGCATGTACCTGAAAATAACAGGGGAAAGCACCTGTGATGTCTCTCCCCACTTCTTCTTTTTTACGGTGGTACTTGGCAAACATGATTTTCCTTAAATCCTTAATTTAGATTATCAGAGTGTTTTCTCTGCGGGAATGACAGGTGAAAATCAATCCCCAAAAGAGATTTTAAGAAGAATCAAGAATGCCATATTTTAATTGTGTTTTCCCAGGATTAATTTTCAGCAATCTGCATTAGATGAAGGCTGGTTTGATGAAGTCGCATTCCATGACCTCTCGACTAGGCCTGGTTAGATTTGAATCTCCACTGAAGCCGAACAAGGTTCGGAAGATCGAAACATAATTGTAGGCTTTTCTAGTGGGTCGGTTTGGAAACCAGGTAAAGCCTGGGATTGAGAAACCATGAGTTACTCCTAGCGAGGTGTCTCTTTCAATTAAATCCCGGCCCCAGGTACTCATAGGCTATCAATTTCGTCCGGTTAGCGTTTTGCTATATATATCGTCCGGTTAGTGTTTTGCTATATATATATAATTAGAAATATTAATTTAATAAATATAATTTCAATTTAAATTAAAGATAATCTATCTATAAATTATACAATTCAAATTTCAATTACACGTAAAAAAAGTGTGACTTGAACCGATATAAATATTAAGATAACATCATATTAGATTGACCCGAGTTAACATGAGTTAGCCTTCTAAATTCATGAATTGAGTCATGAGATCATAATAACTATAAATAAAACAAATCAAAATAAATTATAAAGCATAATTATCAATAAAGATATTGTTGAATCAATTAAAAAAGAAAAAAATATCTTAAAATAAAATTATAAAAATACCACTGACAATATCACATGACCTTTCTAACTACGGATTGCCCTAATTATTTTAATTGAGATATAATAATATACGAGGAGACTTTTTATTAAATTTTAACTTGATCCAACGATGATGAGATTGAGAGATAAAATCGATACATTGAAAATTAATAACTTATTTCTTTTTAGAAAAAAGCCACAAAAAAAAATTGGTAGGAAGAAAAAGCAAAATGAAACTTAAACATTCTAATCAAAATTTGAATGGAATTTAAGTAGCAAGTTGAGATTCTAAACAAAATAAAATCTGTTATGATTTGTTATATTTTTTTAAACTGAAATAAAATACACTAGTTTTTCAATTAACAGAATATAATTGATAATATTGCTCATATTACAATTAACCTAATAAAAAAATATAAAAAATGTATGAGATTCATGGAAAAACAAAATCATCAGCAGTGCACAGATATATCTAGCGCACCGTATCTGCACTTTCCTTTCCTTGCAGATCTCTTTTGCTGTACAAATATCTAGAGATCTCCACTTAAACAAATATCTAGAGTTCGAATCAAATACTTTGATTCGTAGGTGAGCATCTGGTTCTACTAATTTCACAACCACCGCGAGCTTTCCTCCATGTCCTTGCTGGCGGAGAAAGCTCGAGGAGCTGTGGAGCATAAGAAGCAGGGGAGGGCCTACATTGTTGGAAAACAGCATTTAGAAGAAGGGTCGCACTAAAAACCTACCCTTTCTCGAATCCAGAAAGCAATATTTGACAATATCTTGCTCCATAAATTTGTAGATATGCACAGGCGCAGTGTACAATTATTTATTTAGTGGGCATTTAATCATCACCGAAAAAAGGACAAGATTTAACAGGAAGTGGGTTGGTGTTGTAATTATTTGGAGTGCTATTTGAGGTCTTAAATCTTGTATACATCGCCAGAGGCCGAGAGGACGCTAAGATACATGCAGTTTTAGATGGTGATGAGAAGTGTAATAATAGTTTTTTTTATAAATAAATTAAAACAAATATTTTTTTATTTTTTAAAATTTATCTTTAACATCAAAACTGTAAAAAACACTAAAAAATAATTTAAAACAAAAGACAACTTCAAATTTTAATAAAACAATAAATTCATCCTCCATTCCAGACACTCTCAAGCATAGTTGTTAAATCCGTTCCGTTCATAAAACATGGACAAAACAACGTCGTTTTCGTCCCGATTTTAATTCCTGTCCGTTCCGGAAATTCCGGCCCAATTCCGGCCGGAACGCCTTGGTTCTGTTCTGTACATTTTGTTCTGGGCTCATCAAAACAACGCCGTTTAATGTATCCTTACAAAACACACATAAACATCCCCGGTTCCAAAATTCCCAAATCAATTTCCTGAAATAGTAGAGAATGCAACTGTCCTTAAAGTCAATGTCAATAATGGACACCTTTTTCTTTTGCAATAATAAAAATTAAAGCCATCTCTTCTGTACTCTCTCACTCAAATATAAGGTGGATAGATTAAATTAAATTAAAAAAATATTTATACAACCAATCTATAATCATATTCGGTGGATGGATTGATTCCCATGGAAAGCCTAAATTACATTTTTATTTATATCGTATTGTGTTCCGAATTTGACTTATTTATTTTTTTCAAAATCTGTTTTTTTCTTTTCTTTTTAAACATATGATTTTCAGTATTATTCTCGTTGTAATTATCTTACTATGGTATTTACTATTTTTTTGGGATGCATAATAAGAAATTCTAATATTTTTATATTAATGATGTAGAAGATATTTGATTTATATTTCTTTTATTTTAGAACATTTTACTTTCATAATATTTTGGAATTTTAGAGATGTTTCTAATTTTGAGATTATGTTTTTTTGACTTTGTGTTTGTATTGTATAATTTAAAGTTAATTTATCTTGAATTTTAATTATACTTGTTAAATTAATATTTTATTTTTTTCATATATATATATATATATATATATATAATTAATTAATTATATATGAACAGTACGATACCGAAACGGCACGCCGGAACGCTCCGAAACCGAAACGTTCTGTTCCAATTGAAAAACCAGAACGACGACCGGAACAGTATTAACAACTATGCTCTCAAGTGTCCTGATCCAACGGTTTTGTACCCAGTTGCATTATAACATACAATGGGTCGTGTCTTATTCAACCCTTTTAAACTAATAGCGGATCATGGTGGTTGACGATATTTATTCTTTCCCAATACTATCAAGTATCACCCATCTTTTTCGAACCCTAAAAAGACACAAAACGAGGCAGGGAGACAGTGGAAAAACTTGAGCAAAGAGGTATTTATATTTTAGTTTCACAGATCTCTTCTTTTCAAATTTATTTTTGATCTGCCAGATGGCTGTGATCCACGCAAAAATATATGCTTAATTTGTGCTTTAGGGCTAGGGCTAATTAGTAAATCACTCTAAAATACTTGTGGGTTTGTGCCAAATGATGGGTTTGTGGTAGCTAGGTTTTGATTAGGACTTGATCGAGGGTCATCTTTCTTTTATTTCTTAGGTTATCAAAACAAGTAGATCGGACGGCTACTGCCCTCTTTCCATCAACTTCAACCTTTCAAATCTTGTTACTCGGGATCATATTTTATTTTTTGTATGTTAAGTCGTCAACATTCTCTGAATTTGTTTAGGAACAATAGTTGCAAAACTGGCATGGTGCAGCGTGCTAATCACAACTAGAATACCTGAAACTCTGAGAGCGCTGAGATGATCTGACGGCTATTGCTTGTTTGATCTCGAACGGAGCTGTTGTGTGAAACCTGTCTGCGCTCGACATCTATCTTCTTTCTGTGATTTTTCTTTCCTCGTAGGTTTCGGAGTTTGAAACCGTCAACCAGTCAATATTTGAAAAAAAACCCGAAATGTTGGCTCTCGTTTTCTGATGCACAAATGAAGGATGTACTTACATTTGAAGCTGCAACACGTAGGCACCTGTCAGCTAAGGTAAATGCTACTTCAGCTAATTAATTGCTTCTAATCTGCCAGTGTTTTAGGCACAAGTTCTTTGCATTATTGTATATTCTGTACATTGATTAGATAATTAAAGATCCCCAAACTAATCCTTTGTTTAAAAACCTTACAAATACTTGTGTTTTGGGATATTTTCTTGTACTATATATATATATATATATATATATATATATATAGTTGACTATGTTTACAAAACCTTTTTAAATTCAGCATGATGATATTTTACGATCACATGAGATGTTTTGACTATATTTTATATTTTATATTTTATAGTACACAATATTTTTGAAC
This sequence comes from Salix brachista, assembly GCA_009078335.1. Classification (NCBI taxonomy): domain Eukaryota; kingdom Viridiplantae; phylum Streptophyta; class Magnoliopsida; order Malpighiales; family Salicaceae; genus Salix; species Salix brachista. The sequence goes on from CM018585.1 coordinate 2,906,470, forward strand.
GGCTTTTCACCTAGAATGGAAAAAATTGAAAGGTGGTTTTGATGTGTTAACGTCAAGAAAATTAAAAAATATTATTTTGATATATTTATAAACAAAAAATATTAAAAAAAACATCATTTATCACCCTCCAAATAATCATCCATTTTATTTTATTCCTTAAATTATTGTTTTAAATTTGTCAGATTTCAAAGGACATTATCGCACTCTGCAATGTTTTTTTTTCTTATAAAAAAAACTCAAATAGTATAAGACCACGCTTGTTTTATAAAAAAACTAAAATCTTCTAAACTTTTGTATGTTAATTTGTTTATTATTAAAAAAAGCTAGTCAATAAAAATATTTTTTATTTTTTTTTAAAAATAATTTTCTTTCCCGGAAAGTATTCTCTTTTTATTTAGGATGGATTATGATTTTCAAAAATTGCAAAAAAACATTATTTTTATTATTGTTAATTATATGGAATTTGATTGTATCATGTTATTTGTTAACGGGAATAAAACAAAGGTAAATGCTAAACTAGCACTATTAAGGTACACATGTTCCTACATAGGGTCAATTTAGCTAGAAAGCGTAAGTGGGATAGTTTTTGATTTGAAGGGAGGGATGCAGTTATTTGTGTATTTAGGCTTAAAATTGTCATGGTTTCTATTTACTGGACCGTAGAATTTCATCTCAAAAAAAAAAAAGTGGACCGTGGAAAACAGAGGAAACAAAATAAAACCCGATATAGTACCTGGTTTCGAGCACTCAGACGCCATGAGTTGGTATTTTCTAGTAAATTTCATTCATAAAAACAAGTTTTTAATCACTCCTATCCGGAATTGGCCTAAACTAACACTAGTCATGATTAATTTCTAGAATTTTGGAGTTTAATTTGGTAATAAATGTTTATCACCAGTTACACAAGGTCTATAGACTCTCTTATGCAATACAGCTGGCATGGAATGGTAAGACTTTTGTACCAAATTGATTATTTAATATAATAATGTTACCTTAAATTTAATTGATCATATATAGAGTTTTGTCATTCTGACTTTGGCAACCCATTCTCACCTAGGATCATGTTTTTGATTTCTACCTTGGGATAGCTTTCCAATCAAATATATTATTAAATTCGAGAACAACAACGTATGACGAATTTGTGTAATTTAAGTCATTAAAATAATAATTGCAAGGATATGACAACAAGGGTGATAGGACCTTTGAACCATATTTGGACGGCCCAAATGTAGCTCTATGATAAATACTGGCCTCAAATAATACTTTTTTCAAGAGGCTAATGTCTTCTTGAGATTGTATTTTAAAAGTGTTTTTAAAAAAAATTAAGAGAATTTTATTTTTTAAATTAAATTAATATTTTTTGTGTTTTTAGATGATTTTCATATGTTGATGTAAAAAATAATTTTTTAAAAAATAAAAAATATCATTTTAATATATTTAAAAATAAAAAAACACTTTAAAAAACAACAACATAAAACAAACTTTCAAACAAACACTAAATTATAATCATCCTCGAATGAGTATCGGAGTAAAATTAATTTTATATCTATGATGGGCAACCTGCAACCTAGGAGATCATTAGACGAGTTAAGCTCACCATCAGGCTATGCACATGGATTGCTTGAAGTAACATATTGGAAGACCCAAAATAATCAATACCAACTTGTTTACGTTTGTGAGGGTTTGTATATTAAACAATGAATTCATTCAATTATGAATTATGAATAAATACCTTGGTAATTAAAAACACAATATGTTTTGTGAGGGTTTGTATATTAAATAATGAATTCATTCAATTATAAATTATGAATAAATACCTTGGTAATTAAAAACACAATATTGGCCAAATATCCAGACTGTCCTGTGGCCACGATATGATGGTAAATCTAATCTCCTTGAGAAGCTACGCATCTCCAATTTCTATTCAAACCGATATCATAAGCAGGATGGGTTTTTTTTTATTCTTTAAACTGAAATGTGGTGACAAAAAACTTGAGATCTATTTTATAGATTTTGAGTTCGAATCAAGGTATGTATATTTTGTAAGAATCTCAGACAGTTAAAGTTTTACTTATTTAACCCAAAAATACAAATAATGCCTAAAAAGAGATGAAATTTTATCGAATAAAAAAAATGTTTTTCAACGCTTAACTCTTCAGATATTGTATATTAAATATTTATTCCCAACAAATAGATATATTTAAACACTTTCTTCAATCATTATTATCCCATAACTCAATGTGCATGCTTTTGTCAAAAGAGAAGCTCAAAGAAGAAGTTCTTGGGTTTTTTTTTAAACTAAATTTAATTTCATATGACTAACTAAATCCAAATAGAGTTAATATCAATACAATTAACTTAATACAGATTCATGGATGATAAGAAAGTAAAATAAAATAGAAAGTATGTGTGCAAAGCTAATCCCAGCACAGTGTATAAAAAACTACTACACCTATAACAAACTCATACAAAAGGTAAGTTCATATATATCTACGAGAATCATGTGTTTTTTCTATGTTTTCTCCTTCATCAAATATGATTAAATTTGATAGTTCATCTTTAAACACGAGATTTTTACTGTGTTTAAGAGGAGGACCGGAGATTAATTAATAACAACAATGTAACTATTTGAATCTAAAATGAACCAAAAGGAGGTTGATGGAATACATTTTAACCATAAGAAAATAAAAAACAGAGATAAATTGAGGGAGAAGAAGGTGATTAAGTTCTCAAGGTTCTGATTTGTCCCTTTTCCTTTTCGCATGAACAGGACTACATTAATGGCGTCAAACTTCATGCATTCCTTTGTGCTGGTCTTCCTTGAATCTCCTTACAGCTTTACTATTGATATATTCATTGTTGGACAGATATGTTTCTTCTTAGGAACCTACTCATCAGTTTGCATTCCAGCCACAACCTAACCTGCTCATCAGTTTGCATTACAGCCATACGTACCCTGACTAATAATTGGCCACCGACTTTTGTTCAAAATTCAAAAGCTGAGAAGACTATTGTAACAGCGGCTTTGAAAGTAGCTTTCCCCGTCAAATAAAAATCAATCACCTTTTCAGTTCAGCCTGGCTCTTTCGCCAGTTTCTACTCGGTGAATTCAAGACTTTGCTGCTGAGTCACATGAACCTTCCTTTTCCCCTTTATCTAGGGGATCCTTCAAAAGTTTTCACCAAATTTTGTGCATAACGATGATAGTTATGGATGTTATTTTCATCCAAAATCATGGATGATTGGTTCACGTGTATCACACCTTCGCACATAATATTCACGACGTCTTTTTCGTAGAAGGTATGCTATGTTCTTAATTTGATATATTGCCATGCTGTTGCGTTACATCTCAGGCTCTCGCCTAATTGTATGTATTTTCCATTCTTATGAATCTTTAGAAATCAATCTTATGACTTTTGGATCGGAGAGACTTGCGCTGTTGGCTTCATATTTTACTCTATTTGAGATGTTATATCTGCCTTAGGTGAACCTTCTGGCATGCTGTACTAAATTTTTCATCGGCTCGATCGATTTCGCTGGAGATCTCGTGAACACTTTTACAAGGAAAAAGAGAGGAGATCTGTACAGAATTACATATGGTACATTACTTTTTATAAAATCTCACGTGAAAGTGAGACAGAATGGGGCGGGGAGAGTTAGGCATGATTTCATCACTGATATAGTATGAACGCCGTTTTTTTGGTGTCTTTTTCTAGCCTTGTTACTATCTTCATCGGTTATCTCATATAAGATTTGGTTTTGAATTATTTCTATTTCATGGGCCAAGTTTGGTAGGGTGATTCTTCAGCCACGAAAATTGTTTTCTGCTTTGAACCGCATATCTGCTTGTTTTGATGCAGGAACTTTTGATTTCTTAGCACATCGAGGGATTCTCCGCCAAGTGGAGCTCGTTGACTAAACTCTTTCATCTGTGAAGTTTAAGCACCAAAGGTCAGTCCCTTTCATACTTATAAACAAGGTTAAACGGATGGTGGGCTCCACAATTAACGTAAAATAAACCGTCTAGAGTTTAGTTACTTGATGTAAGAATTTGGCTAGTGGTAGGTCAGAGGTGGCATTGTCTTATCTAGATCAGGGAGTGGAATTAGAACATTTTAAGTGGGGTTGTCGCATAAAATTATAAAGACAAACTTGAAAATGAATCGAAGTGAAAAAACATTGGAGAAAAGTTATGTATTTCGATTGGGCGAGGAGGGGAGGCGCGTACGGCGTACCTATCATTAAAAGGTCGGCTAATAGTGTCCTTGAAGTACTTTTCAAGAGTCGTTTAATCAATACTGACAAGTAATTATAATATTTTTTATTTTAAACACTTTAAATATTACCAAAGAAAATAACATTTGTTTAAAGTGTTTGATAAGTATGATTGATTTTTAAATACAAATTAACCATAAATAGAATTATTTTTAATAAAAGACGATAACTTGATTAAGATATCTCATCTCATAGTAAGAAAATTGCAATATAGAAAGCGAAGAATAAAAAACAAAAAATTAGGTACTTTACAAACAAAATATGGCTAAACAAAACAATATCCTATTAACCCACAAAGCCATAACTTTATCATCCCTACTAAAAATGGTATCCAAGCTGAATTACTTTGAATTCTAATCAATGTTGTTAAGAAAGTTTTGAATTTTGGGTGCCATGACACCCAAATCACATGCTGTAGTGCCGCCCCTGCAGAGATGATAGCGAACGCATATCATTGAAATCCACCACAAATGAGATTTTATGAGGCAGTCGTTGCACCCACGGTTTCCCCTTCAGGGCCACGAATAGAGAGGCACGAGCCTTTAATACTCGCAAATACAAGGGTATTCTCTAAATTTATCCAAGGCCGCGAGCATCTTTTCCATGACCTAGTTGCAATGGCTGTTTTCAAGAAGTATATCTTGCTCTAGTTTTTGGTTTAAAGTTAAAATTATCAGGGATGAGTGAAATCGGTATCGGGGGCTATAAATTAAGATCTCGTTTTTTGATTGGCTGAAATGAAAGATATCCACGTTGTGGAGCATGCTGCCCTCTTTTTTTTCTTTTTTTCTTCACGATACCTCCGTTTTCCTTGGATAGGTAGAAGAACATGAGGACTGGCATGTATGGGACATCTAGAAACTAAGGACATCCCACTTTTTTTCTGCGCAAAAAAATTATTACACGACAACATCCCTCGCCGTATACTATCGTTTTCGAATAAGAAATGATGTTCAGTGATTGCTGACATGACTTCCTATAGCGGGCTACAATATTGGTTTGTCTAGCTATTGCAATTTTTATGTCCTTGTTTGGTAGCGCCGAATGATTTTTTCTTCCATTGTGCACGTGAAAGATTAGGAAGGTAGAGAGATTATCCTTTACTTGTAGCAAATTCGTTTTCCCTTTCAGCTGGAATGTGTGGAGTTCATAGAAGCATATTAACTGATAAGGCCTTATGATAAGAGAAAATTTGAATTTTAGAATGAAATTCAAAATTTGATGTTCAAGTATTCAACTGTAGTTTTTTAGGGTTTAAATGAAGTTATTGAAAGCTCAATTGCAAGAATAATTGGTATTCAAGTTTCGATTAGAAGAAATTGAAGTTTAGAGTGTTCAATCACAATTTGAAAAACTAATTTGGCCAAATCAAAGGTTTAATTGGATAAATATTGAAGTTTAATGAATAACTAAAGACTTGATTGAAGAAGTTCAAAACATAGAATCAAACCACATTGAATGAAACGAAACGTTTGCTGATCAATTGGGGTCAAAACACATAAATTGATAACCACTGATCAAATTAGAAAAGATCACTGAACTTTGGGTTTAGTAATTGAAGTTGACAATGATAAGAATACATAGAATCAGTTGAACTTTGGGTCAAAGGATAATTAAGAATCACATGCCATCGATCTTCTGAAAGTCAGGAAATCATTGGATTTGAGGATCTCCTCCTTTCCTGCCTTCTGGTGTCAGCATTGAAGGTCACACGACCTGCAAAACAAAGGAAATAAACACAAAACAACAATAGCTTTTATTTTTATTCTCTTTTTAGATCTAATTTTCCTTCATCTTAGTTTATTGATTGTTTTTCTATGGAGTGGCCGGTGAAGGGTGGATCCACGATGGTCATATGTAAGAAGAGGTTAAGATTCATGGTACTAAGTGGGTTGGGAGGGAGAGTTTTTGAAGATGGATGTTGGGGATGACTGGGGTCGAAGATGCAAGGTCGGATGGGGCTGCTGGTGGTTGTTTGAGGAGCTTGGTTTAGGGTTTTCTAGAGGAAGGTTGGGTATAGTGTTTCAGGTGGTAGAGTTTTGGTGGGGAGAGGTTTGAAGATCGGGCTGGGCCACGATGAGGGTTGGTGTTATTAGTGGTTCTGGTCGGTGGGGGTGGGGGTGGCGGTGGGGGGTAGACATTATGGTCTTTGCTGATGTTGGTGGTTGGTTGAGCGATGGGGGAACTAGCTGGCAGTGCTAATGGCTAGTTCAATGACGGGGAAAAGACAAATACTGAGTTTAAAAGAAATATCAGGTAATTGAGGGAACTAGAGGAGGGGGTTGAGGTATATGGAAGTGGTGGCTGCCGACGGTAAGGACTAAATGGTGATATTTTAAGTGGGGGTGTTTATGGAGGAAAGGTGGGGAAGGCCGGTGGTCGGCGGTGCAACTAGGATACATAGATGGTGACGTGGCGACAGCTTTTTTGTTGGGGCTGCTGTTGTGATCAGGGGACTATAGGAGGATGAAGGGCTGGATGTGGAACGTATTTTTAAAACGTCGCTGAAACTAGAAGCTAGCTACTTCCCTCACAAACACTCACCAAATAATTTAATATCTGGGTATTTTCTTTGACATGGTTTGAGTGGAAGGAGTTTCGAGCCTATACTATTTATAATATTTTCTAAAAAATCACGAAACTATTAAAATAATATACGAGGATGTTTTCGCAAATTTTAAATGCAAGAGTTTCTTACTAGAGCGGTTGCTTAAATGGTGGAATTAATATGACAACAAGTGAAAATAGTCTTGTCATATGATTAACTCTAGGAAGATATCATGCAACTAGATTACATAATCTCTTTTGTGTGTAACTGGCGAAATGTTGAAAAAACATTAGGGTTTTTGTTTTGTGTTTATGTGATGAGAGAGAGTGCGGCAAGTTTTTTTTTTTTTTTTTTGCTCCTCCTTTATTTGTGTTTTGCAAACCATTTTGTAGATAAGGTTTTTTTTTTTTTCTTAGCCCATTATTTTCTCTCTTCAATTTTGGTATCCTTGTCCAGATATTTTTTTTTTTGCTCTCTCTTTGTGTGTGTTTTGCACACTATTTTATAGGTTTTTTTTTTTTTTTTTTTTTTTGTCTTAGTCCCTTGTTTTTTTATCTCTAATTTTGGACTTGTGGTCTGAATATTATATTTTGTTTATTTTTTTCAATTTTTTTTTTAAAAAATAGGGTAAAATGAGTGACAATAGTTGTAACAGTGATGAAATTCTAGGGTCTTTGGCAAAGAACTTTTATTATTAAGAATATTTATATATAAACTAATAATTGGATTGAGAAAGTTAACTAATTATATGCTTTCTGTTTTTTTATAAAATAAACTAAAATTATATTTTATATAAAAAATATCTTTGAATTATAAAAACATATAACTAAATTTTTTCTCAGAATGTTTTTAAAAATTAAAAAATAAACCTAATTGATCATTGAATTTTTTTAAAAAAAAGTTTCTCTCCAAAAAGGAGTATTTTTGAATAAAAATATAATCATGTCATTTTAAATAATGTTTTTTTTTTTTATAATAAGATATGTTGAAGAAAATGGATAGTATACAAAGTCATAGAAAACGGAAGAAGATGTATAATAAAATATGTTCAATTATAAAAATAAATACAGCTGAATTATTTACTCGTGTATTTATCAAAAATTTACCTTTACCTAGTGTGGCATCGTTCTTATTTTAACAGATTTCGCACGCTGTTTGTGCTGTCTCAAGCTGACATTTTCTTCCTGATCATTACATCTCGAGTTACAATCAAATCTTGCGTCCATGAACTTATCATTCCATGTTCATCTCCTTGCCGTCAACGAAATCTTAGTCACTTTTAGGACAATATTTGTTTGACATTATATTTTAATTTTTTTAAAAATTTAAATTATATATTTTTGGTGTTTTTCTAACATTTTCACGTGCCGATATCAAAATATATTTTTTTAAATAGAAAAAATTAATGTATTTCTAAAAAAAAAACAGTTTAAAAAACAATCTCAACCACAATACAAAAAACATACACTAAATCTTATTTCCACGGACATGGCGTTCCCTTTTGTTGGACCAATAGGCATATGAAATGGTTCGGTCAACTATGTAGATTGTCAAATTACTTTTGTTTGACATTCTTTCGTGTGGTGTGGTTCTTTTTTTTTTTTTTCTTGTGAATTAATTCTGCAAGAGGAGCCTAAAAATGTCAGCATTTTTTGAAGTCCAAGAATACGTTACGTTTTCTCTTCATTCCAATGTGGTTGTTGAGAGGTAGCTGCATTGAGGAGAGACTTGCATTACACCCTATATTTTGCTTTTAGTCAAATCAAAATTAAAGTTTCGCATTTCAAAAATATTTTTTTAAAATTAATTTTTTTTATATTTCTTTATCATATTTATTTATTGATATTAAAAATATTTTTTAAAAGATAAAAAAATATATTATTTTAATTTATATTTAAATAAAAAAAAACCTTAACTATTAACTGAATACACAGTGCCCAGCATGAAAGCTTTGTTCTGTTGAGTATGTTTGGACTTTGGACGGTGGGATAGTTTCAGAAGGTACTGCCTGCATGGATGCTACTACTCCTAGCAAGGAAAGTCTAACCAGGAAGACGTGTCTCGTGGCTGGAACACAAATCACTTAGTAAACCATATATTTATTATTCCAGCACTCAAAAGATTTTTTTACACCTTTCACAGCAAGTATGGCTGCTTTATTCTATTCAATTTAGACTAGGCTTTTTAATTACTATATACTTAACTTTAAAGATGGTGTTGCTTCATAATTAATCAACGCGCTGACTTTCCAAAAGTTAGAATAGATTAAAATGTATCTAATTAGATTATAATTATTATGTTTTATCTCTCCCTCTATTAAAATATATTGATTGGTAAACTATACTTAGTGCGTGTTTGACATTGTGGTGCGATCTGCGAATACAATGCTAGTGTTTGGTAAAAAAAAAAAGCACTTTTTTGTGTGGGACCCACACCAAAATATATCCAAAACGCCGATTGATAAAAAGCTATAAATACATGCTTTTTTATTGCCGATTCCTACAACTAAAAACCACGATTTCCATTTGTTCCCAGTTAAACCCTTGTGATCCATTGACAGTGTGTTTAATTAAAAAAACTGGTATTTTTGCATGTCGTGAACCGCTGTGCATGTCTCTCTCTCTCTCTCTCTCTCTCTCTCGGAACAGCCATGGAAGCCGAGAGCTTCCAACGCTGACTCCGGCCACCACAGGCAACCATTTACGATGAAACCACCACAGGAAGAACCACCTCGGCCTCCTCTACCCGTCGGTATCCTCCGTTTAAGCTCTCGTCGTGGTCGGTGAACAGTACCGCCACCTTCCAAAGCTGCCTCCGGCCACCACAGGCCACCATTTCATACGCCACCACCACAGGAAGAACCACATCGGCCTCCTCTACCCGTAGGTATCCTCCGTTGAAGCTCTCGTCGTGGTCGGTCGGAAGCCACTGTGCACGTGAAATAATTCACGTGCACAGGTGCGCTGCACTGTGAAGAAGACGCACAGTGCAGCGCACCGTTTTACTTCTTCAGAATTAAAGCTGGGCTTGGGCTGGGCTGCACTCGGCCCAGCCCTAGTCCAGCAAAGATGGGCTTTAGGCCCAATTTGGTTGGTCTGCCCTCGGCCCAGCCCATTTTTTTAAAATATATATTTTTTTTAAAAATGTGTAGATACAGATCAGTCCTAATGGAAGGGAAATATTTGTTCGTGTTGAAATTACAAGTAGTTTGATAGGACAATAAAAAATAATATTTGTTTTTTCATGAATTATTAATTATATTATATTATTAAAATTATTAAATTTACAATATTTAAAAAAATTATATATATATATATATATATACCCTTTAAAGTAATTTCACAAGTTAAAAGCAATATGAAAAGCTTGGTAACCAAACACCCAAAACTGCTTTTTTTTCAACCTCCAACTCAACCACAGTTTTAACCAAACACTTCACTGATTATTTTGAACCACAGTAAAAGCGTTTTTTTTAAACTGCTTTTTTTCAACCTCAATCGCAAAAGCAAAAGCAATGTCAAACACACCATTATTTCTCAAAAGATTTTCTTGGACGTCATTTAAACCACACCCCTATCATTGCATCATCAATTTTGACCAGACTTTTTAGTCCATAGCTGACGTGCATACATATGATTGAGTTATATAAAAGCCTGTTTGGCACTGCGGCCAAACCGCTGTTTTGCTGAAATTCAATTTTTTTTTTTCATTTTAAATGAATATGTTCTGGTGTTTTTAGATCATTTTGATGTGCTGATGTTAGAAATAATTTTTAAAAAATAAAAAAACATCATTTTAATGTATTTTGGTACCAAAAGCACTTTGAAAAGCTACCGCAACCGCTCTTCCAAACGGCCCTATATCTCGAATTTAGCAAAATCATTTTTAGATGATAGATTTTGCAGTGCTTATCTACCTTGAAATACAAGACTGCTCCACAGTCGATAGGCGGACTTCTTATGATAAAATAAAATAAGATTTGCATATACAAGATTGCATATGTATGATTGAGTTATATAAATCTCGATTATAACAAAATCACTTTTAGATGATAGATTTTGCCGTGCTTATGTACCTTGTAATACAAGATTGCTCCAGAGTAGATAGGCAGACTTTATATGATAAAATAAAATAGGATTATAAGAGTTAGGATGTATGACTAAATCATACAAAAACAAATTATAAATACCTTCAGAGAGGAGAGGGGCCCCAGTCTCTGACCTTTTTTTTTTCTTGAATTTTAAAATGCTGCCTGTATCGTCCATCTATGTGGCACCTGAAAACAAGACGTTGACTAGCAATGTTCCCACATACACCGATTTTGGGCTACAAGGCATTGAATTTTTGCGTAGAATTAGGAGATTCTCCGAAATTATTGAGGTGAAAATGTTCTTAGTCTATCGATAACTACTGATGTCTCACGTTTTTGCATTTATTACTGTAATGAAATCAACTGCTATACAGCAGATCATAGGGCGAAAAGGGATAATATATTGAACTATGCTTGGTTGAATCCTCTTACATTATGGGAAAAAGGATCGAGTGCCAAGAAAAACAGAGTGTGTTGCACGCAGAGACCTGCCCAACAACGAGAAACATGAAATCATCAGACTCAAACGTTAATCCAGTTGTAATTAGAAATAATTAAGCACGTCCTTGGATTAATGTTACTCTTTTAGCCTTACAGTACTTAAAGGAACTTCCCCATTAATGTTACTGCATAGCGAAGGACCGTCAATTGTTTCCACATCAACGGTTCTGCGTGATCGGCATGGTCGGCTCTTGGATTTGGGAGGGCAGTTCTGGGTCGGTGTCTTTAGATGGCGATTATCAAGATATTGTTGGATGGAAGGGTGGTTTGGTAATTTTAACCTACTGCCTTCTCCCCCTTGCCCTCGACCACCACCGAGTTCAAATAATTGACCGTGTTATAGATTACTGCTGTGGGACCAAATTTCCGTAGCAGAAAAAAGAAGAAGGTATTCATCATTTAAAAGATAATTATCATAAACCTTTTGTATTGTTTTCAGGGTTTAGTTATTGTTTTGAAATTCAAATGAGTAAGGTATTGAAATTGTTTACAGATATTTATGTTGAAATTGTTTTTTTTTTGTAATTAAATAAATATATATTTGTTTACCCTATGATATATATACATATATATATTTTGCTATACTAATCAAAAGTTTTACTAAATTTATATATGAATATGAGGGAATATACAAAAAGCATTTTAGTTTCAGGGAAGGAAAACCAATGGGAATTCTATTTTCAATTTTTGTTAACAAAGAATGGCAATGCCCACCCCCGCATTTGGAGGGTAATACGGGGAAAAAAGGGCTCTCCCTGCCCATAACAAAGTACCACTTAATTTAATATGTACGGATATCCTAAACCCTACCTTCCAAAAATCTCTTGTTATTTTTATTTTTTTATTATTGGTTTTTATTTTATTTTATCTACGGTGGTTACGAAGAAAAAAACGCTTTGCTTTTGCTCTGAAAGGACAAGTGGAGCTTACAAATCCATTCACCAGATGCAGGTAAGTCTTCAGATCATGACATGCCGCTACATTGATGCTATTGAGATATGGCGAATCCTTGCTGCTAAGTCTTAGCTCCCTGCCAACCTCTGCATAGACCCATTGTGTATCCTCCACCCTTTTTTGGATCCAACTTGGCAAGCTTGCCATATTGAGGTCTCCTTTGTTTGGCACATTGTTCTCTCCATCAATTACAAATCCAGGAACTTTTGTTATTACATCATCTGAATTTACAATGCGCAGGACTTTCGTTCCCTGTTTTTCCAGGTGTCGCCTGAAACTCCGGTTACCGACACGCGGGCCTCCGAAAGAGATGACAGTCACAAGCGGCGCACGGCTGAATGTAGTCGTGATGTCATAAGCGGCAAGAGTAGCAAGGGCAGCTCCAAGACTGTGTCCTGTAATGGTCAAGCTGAGCGGTTCATCGCTGTAGGTTTGCAGCAGTCTTTTGATCTCTTGACGCACCATTTCTTGTAAGCTAGAACCCATTGTTGTTCCTGAAGTGTAAAGGCTCAAAAATCCACTTTCTACCATGGGCCCGCACTCGTCAGAGCCGTTTCTGTTACAATCTGTGTTTGGCAGTTGAGTCAAGGTTGCTCTAAGATTCTCTAGCCATTCAAGGCAAGTGGCTGTACCTCTGAAGGCAATCACCACGTCCCTGCGTCCTAACCTCGCAATTTCTGCCTTGTTTTGAGAAACGGCTACGTATCCAATCCAACTGGACTGGGTAAACACCCAGCTAGGTGCTTTATCAACCCAACGTGGGATTTGGATTCCCGATGTTGCACGTAGATGTTTGGTTAGCCGGTAGCCTGTATCCGGTTTACCGGACCGTTCAAACAATGTGCTCTTCGGGAACCGGCAGGTTGCATAGGTCGGTGATGAAGGATCGAAGTCGAAAGACTTGTATGCCGCGTCGACAAAGTGTCCATACCGAAGAATTTCTCCACGTAAATTATCATCAAGAGGGTCAAGCAAACCTTCCCAGTTTCGAATACCTTGATATTCCATCCATTTCCGTCTTAGTTTACCCGGCCGGGATGCGGTGGCCGTCTCGTGGCGAACCGGGTCAAGCAAGCCTTCCCATTTTTCTAGAGGTTGATTTTGTATAAACTTTTTGTTGAGTTTTATGGGTTGAGCGAGAGTGCAACACTCCAGTGTCATGTTCATAGTGGGTGGGACTGTGCATGGCTTTGCAAGTCCAACAGAAGGCCTCATGGCTCTGGTTTTTTTCTTCTTCTTTCAGATGTGAAAAGTTGAGAGCAGGAGAGAAAGAGGCAAAGGTTGGATGAAGGAAGTTCTGAATGCTGGCGATTGTTACCTTCAAGGGGTTTTGGAGGGTCCTTTTTATAGGGAGAAAGAACTTAGAGAGAGAAACAGGAGGCATGGAATTCAATGAAGAGAAAAGCAAGCCTTTGTAGAGAGAGAAATTGTTGACAGGGAGGGGGTTTTGCTTTTAGTTTTGATTTGTTTTTTATATATATATATATATAAATTGAATGGGAGGAGAGGAATTTTTACAAATGTGTCTTACTGGAGACAGATTTGTTCTGCTTAATATTTATTTATATTATTTGAACTTTTTCTGTAGAATTAGATTCTCTTATATTCATGGAAATACATAAAGATTGAGATATTATTATGCTATTATGTTCAGTTAAATGAAAACATTGAATTCAAAATAAATATACCATATATGATTTTAATACACAATAAAAAAATTAAAAAAATCATCTCATCCAATTGAATTTAAATAAAATTAATTAGCGATATTTACAGCACCATGAGAATATTATTTACGTTAAAAAAGATTGTCTTGTTTTTTTTTATTTTCATGTGTTTCAAAATGATTGCCCTCCGAACCATCGAATCATACGTTTTCATATATACGAAACCTCCAATCAAAGCCTATTTGTAGTGAACCTATAACTGTAAATGGTGTGCTTTATAAAGCAGAGACCTACAATTGGAAATAGGAGATTAATTTTAGAAAAATAATTTATTTTTTTGTGACAAATGTGTGGCATCAAATATAAGAGGATCACTATAATTAGTGGGGGGTCACCGGCGAGTATAAAGAAGCAAGGATATTTTTTATTCCGGGGACCGAAGATGATTTCCTTATGTGGGCTAAAATCAAATCCAATGGTCCACCTTCCCTCGAGCTTGAAAGGATTTAACGAGCCCAAATAGTACCTTCACCATAATTACAGGAGCCTATTTTGATATCAACCCACCTTCAAACTCAGATTCTTCAGTTAAGAGTTGACTATGAGTTACTTACCTGTTTTTATGTTTTAATAGTATTTCTTAAATGTGTTAATGTAAAATAAATAAATTATTTTGATGTATTTTCAAGCAAACAATATTTTAAACAATACCAGACAAGCTCTTATTAGATCAACTAAAATTTTATTTTTCTTAAATGTTTTTTTTAGAAATTTGGGGGTTTTAAATTTATTGAGCAGGCCAATCCCCTTATCAATAATTTTATTAAACTGCCTTAGCAGACCGAGCCATTCTTATATGCAAAGTAATTTATTATTATTATTAAATTTGATAATTAATCTTGAGTTTTGTTTAAAATAGTAAAATGGAGAGTTAATTCTAAAACTTTAATATATTTTTTTGTTTGTTTATGACAATGGATCTGTGAAAATGACTGTCTACTGATGGAAGAATTACACAAAAAGAGGAGGAGGAGGAGGGGGAGGAGGTAGGGTGGCAATACGACGAATCTAATTGAAAATAAAATTAAAAATGCAATTAATCAATTATACTGTAGCCGGATTCAAAGATCAATTCGATGAACAATTAATATAGAATCTGTTTTAGACAAGTTAAGTGAAAAGACTTTTTTCTTAATTAAAATTATCTTTTCAGACTCTATTTAAAAAAAAAAAAAACTGAATAGGTTAACCACCCAACCAACCAGAGCGTAGTTCCGAGGCTGGTCAGATTCCAAGTAAACTCTTATGAATATTATCGAAGCTAACTTGATCGCCTCCGCTAGATGGGCTCGGCTCTAGCCGTTTCAAATGAAAGCAACGTATGCCATATGTTATAATGTAGTAGGGCGATAATGACGTGTTTGGCATTAAGAGATTGTGATTATTGTATGAACACTTTCCCACGTGGTCACGACAGTTGTTTGGTGCAAACTAGATAACACAACAGCTCTCTTTTTTCAACATGCTTTGCTAGTTTACGTGAAAAAAATCTGAAATATCATTGCACGTCTCACAGTTTCACACGTTGATTCCATCTTTCAAATCTTCAATCTTTCTCGTGAAGGTTTAAATTTGCTCTCGAATTACTCATTTGAGATCAATCTGTAATAAAATTCCCTTCTACTTTTGTTATTTTTGGAAATCATTATATATATTTACGGATTTATCTCCAAACATGATAGCAGGAGATCGTATGATTTTAGTGCAATATTGGGTTTTGGCTATGATAATCATATATTTACATGTTTTCATTCGCTGTGTTGAAGAACACCAGGAGGTTGAGGATTAATAGCTAAGAAATGAGTTTTAAGAGTTTTTAATTAATTATAATCATTAAATTTAATAGCTTGGCCTTGTGGGATTTCCTTAACTTTAATTGGTTTTTTCCAATAAAAACCATGAAATAGATTTTAAATCCAATAGTCGAAAAGCAAGTGTGTGTACGGCGACATGCGTATTGTAGCCAAATCGGGTAATCGTTATCTATCTTTTCTTTTCTTTTTATTTTGGTTTCAAGTGTTTTCTTGGACAAATTATTATTTTGTCGACACCCTTTTTCTGTGCGTGTTTTTTTTTCTTGTCGATCATTTCTGATTTACGAAGGAAATCTCATCAACATTGATTTGCATTGATGATCAAAGAGGGAAAAAATAAAAGAAAAGGAAGTGCAAATGCATGTGTTGCATTGTCAATATAGCCACCTGAAAGTCCATTCATCTAATCTTTGCCTAATTTGGTGGGTTTTTTCTTGCGTGCTATGAATTGGAGATGCTGGTTTTGCTTTGTATATAGACTGTGAAGATGACACATCTTCTTATTGGATCCAGGCCAAACATTTTGGATTTGATTTTGGCAAAATATCTAGCAAATAATATCAAATTATATCTGCTCTAAATCTTCTAGCATGTTCAAAACTAACGCTTACGAAGAAATCCAAATGTGTCGATCATTTAGTATCACAACAACATGTATCGAGTGAGCTTATAGAAGATTTGTGTCCAAATAAATTGAGTAAATTATGACCCCGTCCATATAGATTAACACGATCAATTACTTAGACGTCATGATTTCTATATTTTAAAATCTGGTTGTGGTTGAGTGCGGAGACAAATTAACTCGCACAATCCTAGCTTTGATGGGATGAAGGCTTGAGGAAAGTAGTTAACAAAAGTGAATTACAAAGAAAAAAAAAAAAAAAAAACTTTATTGATCATAGACCGAAAAAAGTAATTGTAATAAAATACTTTTGAGTAAAATATAGGCTTGAATATGCCTTTTTTTTATATATATAAAAAACTTGTATCATCCAACCATTCCTTTTACCAGTAACTGTAATAAAATCATATTGCGTTTAGATCCAGAAACTTCTTTTGGATAGGAGCAAGTTTTCCTAGAAGTGCCTTTACAGCACTAATTCATTTCCGTGCGGTTAAACTCTAGCACCATGTATATATATTTGTTGCTTAAAATAAATTTAATTTTTAAATCTCATTTAATAGTTATTTTTTTGATTCTTTAGAGAACAGAATAATTATGAAATGCTACGACTTTATTATTTTCTAATTAACATAACATGATATTTATTTAAGAGAATGCATTTCTTTTATCAGATTGAGAGAATATGTTAATAAATTAATATAAAATTATTATTGGAACACTTAATAATTTATTTATTTTTGGATTTAGTCGATATTCCGATCATTCCTAAGAAGCAGGGTTTGCTAATTTCATTACTTCTTCTTCTTCCTCTTCCGTATGAAAACATAGTTCAATTATATACAGCTTAATTTGGCTAAAAACAATGATGAATAATTTAATTTCCTAATTGTTAATGTGTTTGTTTATATTAGGATGTCCGATCAAATCTTTAATCTCAAATTTTGTACTACTATATTAATTTCTAAATATTTTTTTTTATAGATAGTTATAGATTTCACTTTTATTAGATAATTCAAATCTCAATGATCAAAATGCACGTCCTATTCTCTTACAAAAACACTTGATACGTCCAATCAAATAAGGGTTTTGAAGAAAGGACAAATGATACTTTTGGAATGCATCAACGTTAGAAAAGGAAACAAAGGAGATCATGAAATTAATATTATACACACACACACTAAATTAAGCAATCATCAATAAAACCATACGCATGGCCTCTCTCCTTTTCCTTCTGTCTGGTATCAGGCATGATATGATGGGATCTAGTTTAAATAAATATCTTCAAGGACAGTGATACATGCGTTAAAATAGAAGAAGAAGAAGAACAAAAATAGTTATGAATTATCATTTTCTATGCAAAAAGGCCCACCAGGTGCTTGATGAATGAAATCAATACCGTTTAGACTCGGAATTATTGAATCGTAGTCATGTGTAGCTAGGTAGGTCATTTTTCTACGCAGAAAATGTTTCTTTTCTCGGGAGCACATCCATATGCCTTTGTGATATGCCCCCTAGAAATGACCACTATACAAAGGATAGTTTGGTTGGTCGAGAGGTAGCTGGGTTGAAATTTAACGTACCATGCCCGCGTGTTATGTACTAACGGGCCATATGAAACAACTGTAGCCATATGAAACAACTGTATTATCTCATTCTTAAGATAATAATAATAATAATTTTTTTTAATAATAATGATTGAATATATAGCCTTGAATGTGTGGAGATCAGCTAGGAGACGTTTAGAGCTATCAGCCTATGAAATTCTCCTGTACGATATACAGGGAATTAATTGCTAGTATGAGTATCTTGTACAGAAGAAGATGGGCAAGTGCTTCTTCCGTTCCATTCAAAATTTCTTATCCAGGAGAATGTTTTTTATATAAGCAGTGGAGTTTATGCCAAGAAATGATTTATTTCATTCTTAATTGGGAAATAAAATGCATTTTAAGAAAAAAAGTTAATCCAGAATTATTTGAACAATGAAAGAAAAAAACAAGATTTAATATATGTGCAAATGAATCATCTAGTAGTCACTGCAGTGATAAAAATTTAAAATTAATAAGTTTTTTTTATATAATCTCATATTCAAGCTATTTAGTTAGTAATATAATGACTAATTGAAGATTACATGTATATTACCTTCAAGAAAAGTGTAACATTCGTTTGTATATATTTTTTTTTGATAATCGAGATATCTGAATCATTTTCACCTTACTGCAAATATCATAATTAATCCTTGAATTTATTAGACACTACAGTTAAATAAGACACAGCAGGGGTAACAATGAAACTCGAACCGGGTGCAGACCTCAAGTGCGTTTGCATGTACTTTTGATATGCTGCTTCTTTGTTACTTATTTATTTATTTATTCACATTTTGGTCCTACCAAAAGGGATAAGGCATGACGGCCTATTTTTTCTTCGTCCATGTAGTATCACAGTAGTGGAAACTGGAAAGTAAAACATCTCACGAGGCACAGGCGCCGCTCTGCCGAAAAAAATCAAAGCTGACTCGACTTGCAAGCCGTCATTGGTCAAACTAACTCCATGTCAAGTTTTTAATGCAACTTATTTGCGTATCGACGAGAGTTTATAAAGTGGGTCTTGCCTGACACGGCTGACTTAATACGTTTCAAAACTGTTGTTTTTTTAATAAAAAAATATATTTTTATTTTAAATTAAATTTTTAATATTTTAAATATTTTTATATACTGATATTAAAAATAAATTTTTTAAAAATAAAATAAAAATTATTTTAAAACAAAAAAATACTTTAAAAAACAACTTTAATTGGGGTATGTATCTCTTATCTTGTGATGTACTTGATATTAAATAAGAGTTAATGCGTTATGATTTAAACAGCCATACCTCACATTATTAAAATTCACTTTGATTTTTTTTTAAATATAATATTTTATTATTTTTTAAAAACAAAATTATTTTAAATTATTTGGATCAACTTATCTTGTTCATAACTGGAATTTCAGATCAAATAATAAACCAAACTACTTTACTAAATTTAGTTTATACACGAGAATATTAATTAAACTCGTTTCTATTTTTGGAAGTAGGATAGTATGGAGTTAATAGTAGAATCTAGCAAAGTGGCATGACAGGAAGGAGTTCGTGGGTTGTCCTAACAATGTCGCTAAGCTTAAGCAGTGCTGTTAAAATAAAGATCAACGGTCAAAGTGGCGGTAGAAAGTGACAGATGAGAAAGAGCAATTATCTCTGTTCCGCACTAAATTCCTGGAGCTGTCTGCCCCCCCAATTCCTACTATCTTCGGAAATCATTAAAAGACAAGAGATGGTTTCTTGACTTTCACCTCCATTTATTTTATTCTATTCAAGTCATTGGCAAGTGCGTATAACGAGGGTCATGAGTTGATTTGATACAATTTAAATAGAGGGTTTTAATCTATTATGCTTCAAGATGTAGTTACTGTTTGAGAGTTATTTTTCAAATCATTTTTTATTTAAAAATATATTAAAATAATTTATTTTTTTATTTTTTAAAAATTATTTTTGACGTTTTTTAATTTAAAATAATTTTTTTTTTAAAAAAAATTGAAACGTAATATCAAAACAGTAGATGGAGTAGAAAACAGTAGATGGAGTAGATTTTTAGCCTTCTAATAGACCAAGAAAAATGAAAAATGGACTAGGCAAACCCTTTTCATCTGGCCTCGTAAAGACATGAGATATATATTGGACTCGTAATCATTAGTATAATTGAATTCAAAACACAGTTTGTAGAGAGAAGCACACGGTTTTTTTCCACTATATAAAGTTCTATGTACATGTAGCTTATACATTTGATAAAAAAAATTCTAACATAAATATTAATCAAATTGGTAACAGCTGTACAATTTCAAATCAAAGGATCATATCTTCCTCAAATTTAGGATCCGGTCATGTAAATCACAGGATCGTATCCTTCTTTTGCTGCATTTATGAATTGATCAGGTTTCTGATGTTCATCATTGATTTCAGTAACTACACAACAAATGAAGGTCGATTGGGCAGTGAAATATCTGCTGATATTTAAACAACACGGAGTGCAATCGATCGAGGGGACTTGATCCGGCAATCCATCTAGTGGGGCGGAGTATTTGTCTTTTAAAATTAAGCACACAAATAACGAACTATTTTCCTAATGTGGGGACATATTCTTTAGTGTTTCATGATTTAGTAAACGGGCTATGGCTCCAGGTTGATGTGAACAATGAACTCTCATGGGTCGGTGGCCGAGCACCTTTTCTCCTCCTCCGTCTTGGGACCACTCAGATCGCAAGTTTGATGCAGATTAAGAGAGTTTTTTTTTTTTTTTTTTTTTTTGTAATTTGGTATTTGGTCCACTAGCATATATCTTGATTAAATTTTGAAGTTTTTGTATTCATGTTTATGAAATTACTCATATAGGAACATGGTAAATCATGACAGCTTATTTGGTCAAACTGCACTGTACAGAAGCAGGGGAGATGAGATCAGCCTCACGTTGAAGAGATTGTCTTCTCTTTGACTCCACATTTTGATAATAAAATAAAAAAAGAAGAGAAAGAGAGAGGATTCTTTTATTTTGAAAAAATAAAAGAAGTGTTGTCGGTATATATTTTCATAAACCTCTTAAACCTAAGTCCCTTTTATTTTAATGGCTAATATATCTGCTGGCCAGCTTTTATATTCCTGAAATTAAAAAGTCTTCCCCAGCCAGACCATAGATAAATAATCCACATCCTTATTATTTTTTACAGAAAAAAAATCCCTTTCACATCTACTTAAAATCTGAATCCAAAATAATAATACAAATAGCAAAACCATCTACCTTCTTAATGAGTACCTCAAGATCTATCCATCATTTGAACGGGACTTGTCAAAGTCAAAATTATTTAACATTAAAAAAACCTTTTGAAATTCAGCTTTCTGGTGAGCAATTAAATATATAGCAGTGAGATTTAATTCGAGATCGTGACTGAATCTAAAACCTATGTCACCATAGATATCACTGCTATTTTCTTTTCTTCCAAAAATTACTTTATAGTTTAATAAATAATAATCAAACCAGAAGGACTTAACTTTTATATTCCCAACCAGACTGGCTTTTATACTCAATATACATATATGACTGTCTGTGTGCATATTAGGTGGTCGAAACAACTCCTGTCAGCAAAAAAAAAAAATCTCTTGAATCTTATTCTTATGATCTAAAAAATCTGTCGTTCACTTTAAAAATTTAAAACATTAAAAGAGGCAAGATATGTGCCAGCTGGAAAATATCTTGAACCCGCTAGGTATTTAATAAAGAATGCTAATATTAGCTGTGTCCCTTGAGGAATTAATAGATTAACAAATGCTCACGTAAATTGAGGTCTTAGGGTTTGAGTGAAACTACTACGGGAAGATCAAGGACATGCATGCATGCATGACGACAAGAATGATTTGCATTTCTGGCAGGAGGCAAATCCTAACCAAAGAAATATCAGTAATAATACCTTCAGTATTCTGTCAACACAGCTAGCCATCTACCAACTGGTATGGTAGATGAATTCTATTTATAAAATGAATTCTATTTATACCTTCATATATTTTTATATACAATCCATTATATTTATTTTTATTTAGTTTTGCAATAAACTCTTAATATAATATACAATAATTAAAAAACAAATGTACTCTTCACGTATCTTTATTTTTTTTAAATACTGTATCAAATCTTATGCTATGGCACCCGTTGTTCTATTACGGTCTCCGTGCTACATAGAGTGTGGCAGAAGGTGCTGCTGAACAATAACTCTTTGCCCTTCCTTGTGCAGGTGAGATGATTAATAAAACAACATGACAAAACTGTGGTTTGAACTTAAGAGCTGGTAACTTTGTCGAACAAATTCCAACCAATTGACCCCACCTGTCCGAATTTCCACCGACTGATTCTCCCCGTCAGTGTTTACGTAGTTTAACTTGGGATTTTCTACCATCTTTGTCTACATTCTTATGAAGCAAAAGTCGGTGTCAAATTCAAAGTAAGCATTCTCACCAAAAGATTCGAAGTAGAGCCTGCAAAGTGCTCTTTTGATCACTTTCACAACCAACTACTCAGCACCACCACAGGCCACACGATTGACTTTTTTTTTTTTAATATGAGTGTGTATCTTAATAAATTCTACGACTCCTAAAATTAATGATCATAAAAATCTTCAATAATTATCATATTAACAATCACATAACTTATAGTTTTTATGCAGTTTCAACTTTGATTTCTTGTTATTCTATAAAGACTAAGGAATTTATTATAGTTTTATTTCCCAGAATCTTATCTTATCCTTGAAGATTTAACTATATAAGACCAACCCGTTTAAATTGAGCAAAATTCATTTATGAGATTTCAAATGTTTGAGTTGGTGAAAATGATGCACAAACTGTATTTTAGCGAAAACTTAGCTATGGATTCGATATTTGACCAGCAATTCATCCTAGATGTTTTTTTTTTTTAAAAAAAGAAGTAATTGAGCTTAAGTTCAAAACTTGAAAACTAATTATTCTTGTAAAAATAATAGAGTGGGTGATGTAATAACGTGGACTCTCTTGGACAAGTAATTGGTCAAAAAATTTAAAATTGTTCTAAACATGTACTCGTTGATAAAAGAGTAGTGCGGAATTGTGCATAATTAATGTTAGCTTAGCTGTTAAACCAAGGCTTATGATGCAGTCTAAACTCTAAAGTCGGTTATGAATTGGATGGGTTGGTTTTTATCAATTTAAAATAATATGATTTCTAGATTTAAGTAAAATTACAGTGATATATATATTTTTTTTATTGTGGTTTGATTCTAGATTGATTTTTTTTCAGTTTTAACTTTAAACAATAGGTTTATTAAAAAGTGTGCTATATAATTTGTTGATTTTATTTTTTATGGGGGTATCATAGTCTTATGACTTTAATCATCGGTTTGACAAGTTTATCTAGGTTGACTTAAATATTTTTTATTTTATCTTCTATAAAGTTATCTTAATCTCATGAATTAAACTTTATAATTTGTTTTTTACTTGCTTTACATGAAGGATCATTATAGTCTCATGATATAGGCTGTAAGTTTAACATGTTAACCCAACCCGACTCAGATAAATTCAATATTTCGTTATTTTTCTCTAAAAAATATTGTCTTGAAATTTTATAAATAAAAGTATAATTTTACTTGGTTGTCATTAATTCATCAAGTCAATCATATTAGATCAAACTTTATATGATTTATTTTTTTATCTGAAAAATATCAGCAATATCTGATATTCTTTTTTAAAATATTTTTTAAAGAAAACTATCAAACTCACACCTAGTATGGGCTAATGATATAATAATTTTTTTTTTATACTCGATTGTGTGGACCATCTGGAATCCCCGTTTCATCAACCTTGCGCACAAAAGGAGGATAATTTTGCACTTCTGGATGGTGCATGGATTTGTTTAAAACAGGCCGTCGGGTAACAATATTTCATTATAGTGCTGGCTACCCTTGGGCTTGCTATAGACTTGATCCAGGATCATTCCCTCGGCCCATTGGGGCCTCAGGTTTGATAATGGGCTAAAACTTTGATTTAATGCCTATCAAACTGGCAAAATATAAATTTCAAGTTGAAATGTATATTGGGCCTAGAGAGGACTGTTTAAAATCTTTCAGATCAAAGTATAGTTGTTCTTAATATTTCTGACCCGCCAGTTGATGAAATTTTAAATTAAATAGTTATAATACGCAGTCTAGGGTTTTACCTAGTTTAGGAACTATGTCATTAAGTCAATTTATTGGTTGACCGAGTCAACCATGAATAAATGTAAAAATGATTCAAAATAAAATCTATTTGGATCAAAATTCAAATCACCAAAATGCTTTTTTTTTAAAATTATTAGTTTTTCTACTTCCAATTAGTTTTTGATGTTTTCAATATTTTAATATATCAATATCAAAAATATTTTTTAATAAATAAAATATTATTTTAACGTATTTCTAAATAAAAAATAAATTGAAAAGCTATGAAACTCATCTCGGGCTACCCATACTTTGAGATTGACCATAATGACTCTCGGTTGAGCCAAGCTTCAGGTTCAGGAAGCAAATCAGTCCCCAGTCACGAAATTGAGGCCAGAAAACTCGGGCCATGCACTGATTTCTTGCCGAGGCCTACCTTGTCCGCAAACATGTTGACGTGGATAAATGCGACGCATATCGACAGAAATTCAAAGAAAGCATGCAACGACAACGTTTTATTTATTGTGAACAAGTAATTCTTCGTGGGATTATATTATTGTCAACAAGTAATTCTTGTACTGTGTATTATCTCGTTTACTGACCTAGATGCCCTCCAAACACGATATTACTGCCCCGTTAGATATTTGTGCCAGGTTGCATTATCAAAAAAACATTTCAATTCAATTGGAGTTGAGCAGACAGGATTCAGCAGAGGTTTTTAACATGGAAGAAACTATTACCAATTGAGAAGCTTGAGTTAGAATCAAGTCAAGCACGTGTTCGAAATCCTTGGCATGGAAAACCTTTCTGTAAGCTGGACAGCTCCCATTTTCCCTTCCAGTACTCTCCCCAAGCACATCTGATAACCCCAGTTTGTTTTAAGAAAACTTAATAGCATGATAGTTAAATAACCAATGTCTTCTTGATTATTAAACAAATGTTAATGAAACAAAGCACCAGGCATTCTGATTTGCCGTGCGGCTCTTACAGTGCATTCACTGCCATAGTTTGAAGAAAAAAGACAAGGATGACAGGGAAATTATTTAAATACCAAAACCAAAACTAAAATCTAGCAATAGTGTCATGTACAAGTAAGAAATCAGAACTCTACCTGTGAAAGCAACGGAAACAAGACATCAACTTCATAAATGACAAGGCTTCATGCTGCTCATCATCTGAGACTAATATATTTACGAGTGTGGTTGATGTTGTTTTTTAAAGTGTTTTTTATTTAGAAATACATCAAAATAATATTTTTGTTTTATTTTTTTTTAAATTATTTTTGAAATCAGCACATCAAAATAATCTAAAACACTAAATTTTTTTAATTTAAAATAAAAATAAAAATTTTCAATTTTTTTTCAGAAACATTTTCCAAACATATTCCCAAACACCACCTCTAAAGGGTACAAACACAGGACGATCACCATCTGGGTGATTCATAACAGAGAGCTTCCTTCTCCACCGCTTCCTAAAAATGTAGAATCAATGAATCTTTGCAACTTCTATATATCAGTCGTAGAAAAACTGCAAGTATACACAAATTTACTGCTGAAGCTATGTGTATTTTAGATTGGGCAATTTGTAGGCATTCCTGCCGAGGTGCTGGAAATCCAGCAAATAAACATTCACTGTTATTTTGGTGCAGCGTCCAAGTAAAACACTATACTTGGTAAAATTACTAATACTCCTACCTCCTGTATATTTGAGATTGTTGTTGGGTCCAAATTTATTAATTGTGATTATTTTTTAAAATATATATTTTTTTTAAATATATTAAAATTATGTTTTTTTGTTTTTTTAAAATTATTTTTGATATTAATACATTAAAATAATATACAATCACTAATTTTTTTTAATTTAAAGTAAAAAATAAAATAAAATAAATTAATTTTTTAAAAAATACTTTTAAAACGTAATGTCAAACATTAAAAAAAATAACATTTTTGAAAGCTCTAAGATCTTGATTTTTTGCGTTTAGTTTTTTTTTAAAAAAAATAATAATGTTTTGAAATTATTTTGGTTTATTATATTAAAAATAGATTTTTAAAATAAAAACATATTATTTTTATATATTATTAAATAAAAAATATAGTTTTTTTGAAAGAACCATTAACAACTCTGAAAACCTAATAATGTTTATCTGGTCTCCGACTCTTCTCTCTCCATCTAACACGCAGCCAACCTCTCTCTTTGTGCTCGGTCTCTGCTCTCTTAATCTCTCCAGCAGCCAGCCAGCCACCGTAAACGCAGCCCACCCTCACTCCCTGATTTCTGAAAACGCTCCCTCTCTCCCTCCATCAACAGCCACAATAACGCCATGTCGTCGGCATGTCGTCGGAAGATTTCACTGTCAAAAACCCTTTGTTCAGAAAACTGAAAGCGAATGGGAAAACAAGGTTTGTGCCTCATTTTGATTTCGTTACGGATCTGATTCGTATCTGGAAATTCTATTGTATTATTAGTTCTGAAATTTATGATTTGGTGTGTTTGCTGTTAAATGTGTTTTGATTGCCATGAAAATTCCCCCCTTCAGTAACGTACGGTGTCTTCGTTTGCATCGACTGATCTGCTGTTCACCGTAGTCTCGGACCTTGGATTACACACCAGCTTCGTTAGGTATATATTCCTTCTATTTGTGTTTAATTATCTGATTTTTTATTCGTTTCGGACTTTTTTTCTTTAAAAAAAGGTAGAATGAAGCTTGTTGATGTGCAAAGCTGGTGCGAAAAGTATATTCTTAGACCAGAATTTTAGGTGATAGATTTGGAGATTAACCCAAGTCATTTTAGTGGAAGGATTGCATTTTAATACTTAAAAGTCACATTACAATTATGAAAGCCCCTACTTGGAAGTGTTACTTGCCACGTTTTTCCATTTTGTAGACTCTTATTTCAAGATTTTGATATCATTTTCTACTAATTATTCATTTTTTATTTGGCAGGATCTTGAAACTAATCATGTTGTCCTCGTAAATGGAGGTGATTTTGGTGCATGCTGCTGGTATAAAACCATTTCCCTTCTAGAGGAAGGTGACTTTAAAATTGTTGATGTAGACTGAATAACAGCAATTGTTTTCCTCGAGTCCTCTTAAAGGCTTCTTTTTCTTGATAAAACAAGATATTGTGGTAACATCATTTACATATTGGGAGTGCACATAAGTGAGTTTCTAGTGGTGTGGAAAATTTCATTCCTGTTTCAGTGTCTCATTGAATCACATCAATTTTATGTTGCCCCTTGCAACTGGTGCCTTTGATGTAACTTTATGTCGATGTAATTTTTTATATTTCTGTTTGGTCATTTGTTTATACGAAGAATGATTACACGAGAGCCTCATTTCTACATTTGATTATATAACACCTGTTCTTTTGCAATATGGAGAAGATGATGAGAGCACTGATGGTGAAGGAATTCCTTGTAAGTTAAACCTTGATTGTTTTTATGAAATGTCATCAGAGTTAATACTTAGCAGCCTGCGTGTGTGCTTCTCATGCATAGATAAGAAAAGTCTGTACACAGCATTTTCATCATCTATATATTGATGACCCTCTGAACCTTAAAGTACATGTCATGAAAAGAATGATGTGCCATTTCATCTAATATGCTTGTGATATCGTACCTGACTGTATTAGACTTAACTTGCAGTTCTTCTTGATCTTGTAGAGCAAGGGGAAATTGGCGACGATCAAGTACCACCATGTGTAATGGTTTGAATTGGAGTCCACTGATTGGTATGCAATGAGATTTAAGTTGAAAATGTTTACTTTGCAAAACGATTATAACTGAAAACAGTACATATTAGATGTGTTAATTTGAGTAAAGTAGAGGCTGACTTGTAGGATTGAACCTTTGAGATGATGACTGAACTCTTCTGAAACTATTATGAGTAGTGGTGATAAAAAAATTTGGGTGACCAAAGAAACCCGTGGTAAAAGCCTAAAAATACTACTGTGATTGTATTATACAAGACATGCCAAGTAAAAATCAACTGAAGTAAAAACCCATAGAATTATTTGAGTTTAAAATGCCCACAAACCTTGATAAGCTCAAAAACAGTAAAACGAACTCAGGTTCTTTGTCAAGAAATCCCAAAGGAAGCCTTGAAAATCCAGGCTCGATTAAAATAGCCCAATTAATGTGCTTTTTTGTCTTTTTTCTTTTCCATTTTCTCAGTTTTAAATAAAATAAAACCTGACCACACCAAAACCAGTCTGTTGGAATTGATTTTTGGTCCGGTCTGGTCTTGAACCTTGAATTTTTTTTAATTTGGTCGATTTTTTTAATGCAAAACAGAATTGAACCAAATATGATCACCCCTATCTTTCCCTTGCGACTAACATCTTCCTTTTCTATTAATCGTGCAGTAAGGCGAGTATGAAATGAAGAAAGAGGTCAAAAGGCTGGGAAAATGTTGTGGTGAATTGGAGTGTGAAAATGACAGCTTAAAATGGCAAAAAGATCAGTTCCAGGTCAAAGTAGAGGAGGCATATAGGAAAATTCTTTGCAAGTTGCTGGACAATGTTGAAGAACAAATTACTGAGGTGCAGAAGTAGATTCTCTTCTCTCATAAAAATTAGTCCAATTATAAAAATAATTTATAGATTACATATTTTTTGAAAAGTGAAAAGTAGATTCTTTTATACTGAATAATTCTTCTTAAAAAAAAAGAATTTAGTTCCATTTCTCTTTATAGAGTCTAATCCACAAGAAGAGGAGCTGGGTTAAAGGGGACCATGCCCCCAAAAGTTCATAGCAGCTCTTATACTTAAATAATATGTTTTAAGAAACTGTATACTCTTTGAGAATAAGAAATTTGGCACCACAAGTGAAAGTTTTTGTTATTGATAGTTTTTTTTTATATTCGATGATTAAAATCTTTTACAAGTTTTATAGTTCAATTGCTGTTGTAGTAAACATGTTCACTAGAGATTGAATATAAACGTGTGTGTACACAGATACTTGCTCTAAGAAAAAACTGTCTGGGAATCCTCAAAGGCCCCCTCAATCAGCTCAAACCACTGGAAGTTATGGCTTGACTGATATGAGAAAAACAATGAAGAGGATAGCTGGCCAGAAATGTCTTGATGAAATGGTGTATATCCTTTTATGTATTCTCCTTTGTTTTATTTCTGTATATATTCCCCTTGTATATGATGATTGCTCTTTTCGTTTCTAAATGTATACTCTTGTGCAGTGGAGTCCAGGAAAGGATTGAAGAACTTGAAGAATTTTTTTTGTAGAATTCCAGAAAGAGAAGACTGTCGTGACTGCATAAGCAAATTAATTGCAAAAAATTATCGCTCTACTTCACAACATCAATGCGCAGATGACTTGAGAGATGATTTGTGGTGACTAGAAGCTCATTCTAGCTCTTATACTTGATTATGTGAATTCAATGATCAAGAGATGATTTGGTTTTGATTTGTGCATGTATGTGATATTGTCGCCATTATGTGAAACGAATAGGCAGTAGAGGAAGAAAAATGCTGGCATGCACGCTTGCCTTCTGCACCTCAGTAGTTTGTCATCCGACAGTCCAGCAATTGGCCAAGAATTTTCCTATTTTCCTCCTCTACTTTTGACCTACAACTGATCTCTTTACCTCTTTAAGCTGTCATGTTCACGCTCCAATACACCAGAAATTTCTCCACCCTGTTGAGCTCTTCCATCATGCCATCGTCTTGCAGCTAAACTGATAGAAGAGGAAGATACCAGCCTCGAGGGAAAGAAAAGGGAGAGCACCAAATAAGGAATAGAAAGAGGTAGGCGCTATAGCTAGTCATTGTACCTTCTTTTTCTTGTGGCGTCTCATGTCAGCTTCCCTCTTGTGTTTCTCTTTCATGTAATTGCTTTAACTCTTCTACAACTTGAGCTGTTGGGCAGGGTGTTCGATGATTCGTGGATGAGATACCCTTGTGAGTTGTGATAGTACTATCTGCGTCCAGTTTGAGTTTCCAATTAAGGTGTAAGCTTGAGCTGCCTTAAAAATTTTGCAGCAAGGAACAAGAATGTCAATGATTACTTTAAGCAGGTGATGTATACGTGTATTGTGAGAATTCCATTAACCTCTTATTTGTTTTTTATCTTTCTTTCTTTTTTCTCTCCCTGTATATGACACTGTATAAGTGTTTTATTGTGACTTTAAACATGTTATATTGTTTATCGGGCCCTTCTAATCAAAACTAACAAAGTTTGCAATTGGGGTAAAATAATATTTTCAAGGGTTTTTTTCGCCGATGCTATTTTTTTTAAAATTGATTTTTTTCAGTTTTATTCACTAATATTAGGTTTTCGGACCTTGAATTTTGTGCTCTGTCTTTTACATACTTTTCTACATAGTTATTGCAATCTTGTGTCTTGAGTTCAATGTTGATCAAATCAATCCAAGTTAGTTCTTGTTATCTTTATCTTTATCTTTATATATATATATGTATATATATATATGAAATTTTTTTAACTTGGTTAGCGGCATAGCGTACACTACTTAGTTTGATGCTAGATTTTATGTGATGGTAAGATTGAAATTGTCTCATATTTTTTAAGTTTTTTCTTAAAAAACTTCTTAGGTCAATATCTTGGATTTTAATGAAAGAAGTGCGATGACATGTTGAACCTATCATCACGTTCTGGTTTCCAAGTTTCACTTTTACTGTACACAAACTCATGTACACTATGGATTTTTCCACACTCAATATTTATTGATGTAAAGTTATATAGCCGTACAAAAATACATAATGAAGTAGATTATAAAAAAGGCTTTTCAAATCCACTCGTGGATTTGGTGACAACAATATTTTTAAATAAATAAATAAAATTTAAAATTCAAGTTAAACCTGGATTGATAATATTAAATAATAAGAATTTGGCAACAAGTAATATTAATAATAATAAAAATCCAAACCAGATTGGTTTTATCCTTTAAAGTCACGACTCAAGAGATTACAAAATTCCAACAAGATATAAAATAAAAAATGAAAAGAAGAAAAGACAAAAAAACCGTTGACCCAAGGCAAAGACAATTTCAATTCAAAAGTATTGTGATCATCACCATGCATTTAAATCAATAAATCATTAACAAATTACCTTAATTGGTCAATAAATGTTATATTGTCACCATCCATGAATTCAAGGTTTGGACATAAAGTTGACCCAGCACCTGTCAAGTACTCAGGAGCAAGGTTGTCAAAATTGAGATTTTGACACGAATCGGAAAGGGCTCCGAAAAATCAGATCGTAAGATCGTACTCGAATTTTTCCGTACAAAAATCAAAAAATCATAGCTAAAATCGTGTAGGTAGAAAAATCGTAAAATCGTAAGTAAAATATTTCCGAATATAATATAACATAATTATGGCCATAAAACTTCATTAGTTAAGGTTCATGCATGATTCAAAATAATTGAAAAATACATTACAAAACAATTATGTCCATAGAATTTCATTAGGTAAAAATTAACAAACTAAAAATAAATATTTTGTTGATGTGAAATATAAATTAATTAATGTTATTTATTATCTTAAATTAATAGGATTTTTTTAAAAATATTTTTTATGCTAACTATTTTTTATGCTAATTATTATTATTATTTTTATTATTATTATAAACCCTCAGATTATTATTATTATTATTATTATTATTATTATTATTACCCCTCCCCCGTAAAAACCTACCTTCTTCTTTTTTTAATTTTTTTTAATTATTATTATTATAATAACTAAGTATAAAAGCCCCTCCCCCAGTAACATAACCCTAAATCCCAATTTCCTTCTCCCACGCCGCCGCCCACCCTCATCTCCTCATCTCCTCTTCTCCATTTTCTTTTCTTCCTCCTTATCCTCTTCTCCTTTACTCTCTTCCTTCTCATCCTCTTCTCCATTTTTTTTCTTGGTTCCGTTTGAAATTTTGAATTAGCTTTGAACTGGGGCATAATGAAAAACCCGGATCGTAAAATCGGATCGATCCGGTCCGATTTTACGAGTCAACCCGATTTTGACCGGGTTTGACTGGTTTCAATTTTTCTTTCTGGTCCAACCAGGTTTGCTGAGCCAACTCGCAAACTCGTACGAGCTCGCGAGTTTGATTACCATGCTTAGGAGAGGCAGGGATTCTAACATGACGGCTACGAAACTTCTAGAGGGAATCTTTTCTTCCATTTAATAACGTGAACAGAGTTTTGATATTTTGAGTAAATAAATTATAGTTAAATATTTTGGGCTTAGGCATGTTATTTACCCAAATAAAGCCCATGAACTTTTTGTTTTCTCCCCGACTACGATGGCTTCTATTTTGTCACCGGGGAGTGGGGACCTCGGGTTGCTCGATCTCGAACAACATCTGTACGATGTCGCTTCGCATTTTTATCTTTATATTGACGTTTTAGCTCTCTAAGAAAAGTATCTCTCTGTTCTGCTTGATTTCCCATCCTGGAAAGATATGATGGAGCTGGGTCCATCTGGCCAAGAACTCAAAGGAGCGTGAATCTATATCTACAGATCAGGTGTCTGCAGGTTTGATTTTGAGCTAAAAGAAAGGTATGGCTGTAATCAATTATATGTGTTCATCATCTCTTATTTTAATTCTATTACTTGTGAGTTGACCTTAATTAACTCCTGTGTCGTTTCGGCTGGCAGTAGTGTGACATATGAGGTAGGAAACAATTAATTCAAGTTTCAGGAGATCGAGACCAGAACCTCACACGGGCCTTTTTGTTTTGTATTTTCTCCGAGGTGTCTCCTCGTAGCTTTCATCTTTATTTCGACTCTGTTAGTCTCCGTATGAAATTTGCAACCCCTGTATTGCTCTGAATATTGGCTTGCCTTTCTGTGTTAAGTCCTCCTCCTCTGCTTAATTTTCTATTCAAGCAAGATATGGAAGCCGGTAGGATGGAGCTGGATCCATGTGGCCAAGAACTCAGAGGTACGTGTGTTTGCATCTGTTGATCAATGATATGCTGGTTTGATTTTGAGCCACAAGAAAGGTATGGCTGTCATCAATTGTTTATGTTCATCACTTCTTATTCCAATTTTATTACTTGTAAGTTGACCTTAGTTGATTTCTGTGGCAAGCAAGTGTATCGTTTTGGCTGGAGCGAACGTAAAATATAAGATAACATTATTTATTTTTATGAATATTGAATACTGATGAGATAAATTAATGAATTAAAGAAAAAGTTACGTACCAAGAAATCCATCAGGTAAATGAAAATTAAGAACAAGAGAATAGAAATCAAAGGGTAACTGATAAAATTAGAACCAGGCTGGAAATGATTTATTTCTTGATAAAAATCAACGGAAGCAAATTGCTTACTGGCATCACAGTATAAGCAAATTGATCATCGATCATGTTTGGAATTTACAAGAGCCTCCAACTAAATTCCATTTTAATACTCCTGGAACTAAACTTCACGCAGGTAGTACTATCACAGGGGAGATCTCATCCGTGAATCAGCGAACACCCCCACCAGCTCAATCTGTAAAAGGAAGAGTTGGGTTAAACAAAGATCAGAAAAGAGCAAAAAAGAGGGAAGCTGATTTGAGAACTCGCCAGAAAAAGAAGGTATAAGAAAATTGGTGCTCTTTCTTTTCTTTCCCTCGTGGCTAACATCAACTTCTATTTATTGTGCAGCAAATGGAGGAACGAATGAGGAAAGATCTCAAAAGGCAGGAAAAATGTTCTGATGAACTGGAGCAAGAAAATAAAAGCTTAAAATGGAAAAGAAATCAGCTGGAGGTCGACGTAAAGGAGGAAAATTGGAAAATTCTTAACCAGTTGCAGGACATTCTTGTAGAACAAAATACTGAGGTGAAGAATGCAAGCTATCATGCCAACCTTTTCATCCTCTTCAGCCTATTTGTTTCACAGAATCGCTACAATATTACTTAATTTTCTTATTTTTTTATTTGAAGTTAGTCTAGTTTTATGATTAACTTACAAGTTTAACATGTTATTCTAGATTGATTTTTTTCCTCTTTTTTTATTTTATTTTTCAATATTGAGTTGGTTGGAAATTAAGTTCCATAAAATTTTTTTATTTACTTTTCATGTTTAACCATGTTTGAATATTGTTTTATGTATATTAAAAAAAACTTATTTTAACCCAGGGCAAATAATCTAACGTTGTGCAATGCTTTGTTTATGCCATTGTTTTCAATGTTTCCCAGATCAATAATACTGGAGAAGGGTCAATGAGTCATGATGGGCTTAACAATCAACGAGAAATGAACCAGGCCCCGATCACATGCAGTGAGTTCAATTCAAACTAGAAAAAATGTATATCTATTATAGTTTATGTTGTTTTGTTGGCTTAAATTTCTATGATAACAAAACCAAACAGCCATTTAATGCCTGTTTTAATATTTTAGAAAACCTATTTAAAATATATAACTGGAGTCAATACATTGTATAAATAGGGCATGTGTTTAAGGATTTCAAATTTAGGAGTTTATTTTTGCGTGAATATAAAATATTTTATATTTTACATGAAATATATTTGACAAATGGTGGTGTTGAGATATGGAGTGATGAAATAATGATGACGAAATATTTCTCCTGTCAAAGATCTGATATGCATATCCTGACAATTAGGGTTTTGTTCTTCTAGAGTTAAATTGTTGTTCGAGTAAATAGGTTAACAAGAAACTGAATAGACATGTGCGTGTTAATATATATAGATGCAAATACTATCTTTGGAGAGAACGCATCCATGAATCTTCAAACGCTCCCCCGATCAGCTCAACCTGCTGAAAGTTCCGGCTTACCTGATAATAAGCAAGCAAGGAAAAGTATAGCTGACAAAAAATGTCGTGATAAAAAGAAGGTATATATTCTTTTATATGTTCTCCTTTGTCATTTCTGTATATATTCCCCTTATATATAATTACTCTATTTTATTTTCTAAATATAATATTTATGTGCAGCGTGAGATAAATGGAGTCCTGGAAAGGATTAAAGAACTTGAAACAAAAAATGTAAAACTGGAGTTAGACAACGCCGCCTTAAATGCAGAAGCAGTTCAGTTGCAAAAAACTCTTGCTCTACTTCGCCACATCAGTGCGTTGATGACTTCCAAAAATGCTAGAAAAAATTCTCTTCTGGAACAGGTTTTGAATGATTATATGGTAAGGACGCTCTTCTACTTCCATGTTACTCATTTCTATTTTTATCTTCTAATATACTATGATTGATCGATGCCCTTCTATTTTTATATTGATGGTATTTTTCATTGGTATTTATATAGACAAATACCTAGATAGATATTTATATAGATAAATGAAAAAACTATTCATAAATCACTAGAGAAAGAAAAGGCTTTTGCCTTGACAAGAGGTAATACTTAAAAGGCACAAGCCTGAAACAAAAGGAAACAAAATCCTGAATAAGATGAGATAAACTAAGATGGTTTAAAGGATGTAGTGATTGTAACATAGAATGTAGGGATCATTTTATTTTATTGTATATTTTTTCAAAATATTTGGAAATCAATCTTCTAAGGCTGCAATTATGTTGCATTAACCTTTTTACTTCTTCCATTATCATAAATCACAATGAATCTAATAATTTCTTTTGCTAATTAAGAATTTGCACCTGCAGAACCATGGTCAGGGAAACACACCTTTCAACATGCAGGTGCGACTACTTACTATTGTTCTCCCTTTTTATTATTTTGGCTTGTTGTGTTTAATAGATTATTCAAAAAAAGGATACAATTTAAGATGATCAGAAGTATTAATAGTGATTGTCTTCTCTATATCGATCAGTACATGAAAAGTTTGGATGATCTGTTTATTAGTTATGCATTCTCTCAAAACTTGTAGAAATCAATCATGCTAGATAGAAATTATGTTGCACTAACCCTTTACTTCTCCTATTATCATGATTCACAATCAATCTAATAATTTATTTTGCCGGTAAAAAATTAGAAGCTGCAAAATTCTGACAAGGGAAGCACGCCTTTCAACTCACATGTGTGACTCATTTTTTTTATTGTTTCCTCTCTCGATAACCTGACTTGTTGTGCTTAACAAGTTGTCCACAAAGATGAGACAAATTAGGATGGTCAGAAGTATTAATGGTGATTGTCTTTTATGAGCTAGTTATAGCATGGAAGGAAAGGAAATGATCATTTGCTTTTTGGCTGTATATTCTCTCAAAACATTTTGAAATCAATCCTGCAGGATTGCTACTGTGCTGAGTTAACTCTTCTACTTCTCTTATTATTCACAAATCATAACCAACCTAATAAATGTTTTTGCCAACAAAAAAATCTGCAGTTGCCATCCTATGGTATAGGGAATCAAGGAAGCACATCTTTCAAAGAAGATGTACGTCTCTTTACTACTGTTTCCTTTTTCTCTCACTAAATTAGCATTGACTGTTATTTTGGTTTCAGATGGACTACCTCGTGAACTTGGGCATTGCCTCACACGAATGCCATAGACAGGAGACAGAATCAGGACTGGAGCCCCCTTCACACGATTAGGTAGCTGCAATCACGGCATAGCACACCCTGGAGTTGGTGAGGCACCAAACCTCTCTTTCCATTTTTTCTCGAAAATCGTATAATATTCTTTATATTATTGTGTTCTAATTAATAATTCTAAATTGTAAATATATAGGAGAACCGTCTTTGATGTTGATGACTTATTAGTGTTTTGATAACAGAGACACCCAGGGATATGAATAAGCATGGAGACAACAAGCAACTGGATGGACGAGGAGAGGGAAAGCAGGGAGACTGGAAGATTGTGTGCTGGCGTTGTTTTTTATCTAGTTTTTCTTGAAGATTTTGGGAGATACTATCATGGCTTTTCGTGTTTGTTTTATCTTCTTTATTTTGATTTTGAAAGTACTCTAATTCTAAGTTATGCGTGAATAAATTAAAATTGTCTTCCGAATGATTGATTTAAATGAATTGGTAATTATATAACATGAAACCTTTTAGCCATTTATTGATTTGCTCATTGAATAAATAGTAGCATATAAGCAACAATAATATAGATGGAGGCCATTTGAGTTATGAATGTTGGCATGTGCTAGCAATGTTGTTGTGTAGACACAAATTTTCTCTTATCAAAATTGTATTGTAATCTACGAGGGTTTTATGCGGCTATTCAATAATACATGCTTGAGATAATTGATTGAGTATTATAACTTGAATTGTTCATTCCTCTCCGGATCAAAATTTTCTTGCTAGTTTTTTTCTTAAAAAAATAACAATTTAATTTCATTTCTCAATATTTTTATTTTATTTTATATAAAATCTAGCTTCAATGTTTTTTTTTTTGGATTTGCATTCTGCATTGTCAGTCCCAATCTCATGACTTCAATCATGAGTTTTGAAGGTTAAAATTGACTGATTTGTGTTTTTTTTTTTTTGTCTTTTCTTTAAAAAATTAAAATCATCCTTGAATATATATTTTTTTAGAGTTAGTCTTTGTATTTTTTTTTCTCACTTTCTTTTTTGTGGTGTTATAATAAAATGGAAAAAAAAATCAAAGTAATGAGAATCCAAATTGAAATAAAAAATAAAAATAAATTCTTGATTGAAGGGTAAAATTGAAAATAAAAATTAATCTAACAAAAAAACTAAAAACTACAGTCCAAGAAATAAGGGGGGAAATAGAATATTTCAAATTAAATGAATGATGAAATTGAAAACAAATTAAAATTCTATAAAAGAATTAAGAATATAAAAAATAGATACTAAATTTAATATCTTAAAAATAAAAGAATAACTGTAAAGATTATTGAGCATGTGTTGACAAGTGTTTTTCCAAAGGGTTTTAACTTTTATTAATAGTATATATTTTTTTAATTTTTTTTATTAACATATGTATCTGAATTAAATTTTATACACCTTAACTAATTCTGAATCCTAAAATTAAGCACCATATAAACTTTTAATCACCTAAAATTTGTAATACTCTAACCAGTGATGTCTAAATAGCAAACCTATAACCTCACCTGTGCAGCTACAACTCTTTTTTTTGGATGACGTGGGAACCACATGAGCAGCTACAACTCTTTCATTGATCCCGTGCTGTTCCCTCCTCATTGCATGTTTTGAGTTTTGAAACAAATTAACCTTCTTAGCTATTAACCAGAAATTTATCAGCCACACCATGAAGGAGGCTTTCACGTGGTGGACCCGTGATATACAATGTAATATTTTCAGAAAGTCTTCGTCGTTTTCTAAAAAAAAAATCTCAAGAGGTCTTTGTTTACATTTTTAAGTCTTGGTCAATAATTCATACTATGAGCGAATGGCTCCTCGGATCAACAAATATCACCAAACCTGCACAAGACTTGCTGCTGTTCTCAGTTTCTCAAACAACAGGCTTGAACCCTTGATGTTCATCATTGCAAACTTGAATATTTTGTTTTATTTTTCTGCTCCTGATGATGAACATTTATCCATGAATGGTATGTTTAAGTCTGTCACTGTTTGTTTCTCTATTTCTCTTGATTCTTGCTTGTGTTTCTTTCAAGATTCAAAATATTTTCCAGGAATGAAGATGAGAGAGAGAGAGGGAGAGAGAGGGAGGGAGGCAGGGAGGGAGGGAGAGGGAGAAGATGCTGGAGGCATTGTTAACAACGAAAAAGGAATTCCGCGATTCAAAAATTTGCAAATGGTTAGCAGCTTATGCGATCTATCAACTTGAGCATTCTACAGATGGAACTGCATGATTTGAGTGAATCTACCACATCAGAACTGGGATGGCAAAATGCAAGAAAGAGACTCACATTTGCATGTGGCCAGGTACTGTCATATAATTGACTAGGCAAAATCAAGTAGCCGAACCAGGCGCAAGGAGGAGGAGGAGGAGGAGAGAGAAAGGAGAGCCCAACCTGAAAGACCTAGCCCAACCTGAAAGGCCCAGCCCAACTGGAGCGGTGGACGAAGAGGAAGGGAAAGGCCCATACCATCTAGCAGAGAAGGGAAAAAGGCCGATGTAACAAATGGGCCAAATGGCCTAGATTTCGTCAAAGATTTTAGAAAACGAAAACAATAGACAAGGTATAGCCGAGTTGCCACTTACTAATGTATTTTTCTACCTTGTTTTACTGAGAGTTATCGCATTATGAATTAAATTTTTATCTCGTCTAACAATAAAATATTATTTTTTATTCCCTCTTTATAAATAAATCAAATGTGACCAAAGCAAACAATCTGCGGTGGTGCAATCGAGTGAACCCTCGCATGATATCGATCGTTTTTCGTGCATCTTCGCTCGATTTTGCGAGGATACACTGTCTGCCTACCTTACTCTGTTTCATACATTATTTCATCAACCACAGAACTTTCTCTCTCTAGACTGTTGTCCTTCTATTTTTTGCAGATACCACCCAATTCAATGGAAACTTTATCTGAACTTGTCGGAGGTACAGTACTACGATCCTTGTGTGTGTGTGTGATAAATAAGTATTTAGTTTGCTAGATGTCTAATCTGTACGAGCATCATTTCTAACTTATTTTCCCCAAGCTTGCCTGATTTTGTGTGTTGATGTTGTTTGGTTTCCACGTAATTCAAAATCTGTTTTTTTTTTATTTTAAATAAAACAAAATAAAATAAAACAGATGGCATGTCTAATTGTCATTCAAACACTTTGGAAGGTTACCCTGTTGAAATCAATTAGAGTCGAGTATAACTTGAAGGAGATTTGTTTAACTAAGGGTTTTTTTTAACAAAGTAAACAAACGGAGCTGAAAGTAAATTTAAAAATTAACAGAAATTCATGATAGTATTATGGATATATCCTGTTTTGATCATTGATCGATCTGCTAAGTTCAGTCGGATCAATAATTAATTAGGC
The DNA here is from genome assembly GCA_009078335.1 of Salix brachista. NCBI lineage: Eukaryota > Viridiplantae > Streptophyta > Magnoliopsida > Malpighiales > Salicaceae > Salix > Salix brachista. Next base: position 2,946,556 of record CM018585.1, read on the forward strand.
AACTGATCATTCATTAGGGAGCTAAGAGTGATTGTAAGTAATAGTGGCACCTACATCTAGAACCCATTAATATGTTGTTTGATCACCAAATACATGCATGTACATTGATTGTAATTAAGCTTTGTTGGGATGATTCACCCCTGTTATATTGATTGGTGATTGTTTTATGGATATTAATGTATGAAGAAAACCAAAAATACTAGGATTTCGAAGCCAACGCATTCAAGCAATGGTTAACATATTTGGCAAGTTTTTTTTTTCCTGTCTGTGTATATATACTTGAACCCTATTATTATTGTTATTTCAAGTTTTGTATTCCTGAATTTTAAACACGTTAACCAGGTGACCAGAATGATCAAATTGTCCAGCCATTAGCTACTAATCAGAATGATCAAAGTGTTCAATCATCAGCTACTAATCAGAATGATCAAGTTGTGCAGCCATCAGCTGCTGATAAGACTGATCAAGTTGTCCAGCCACCAGCTGATGAAATCAAGAAAGCAAGGAAACGGGCAAGAAGGATGGAATATCTTGATAGAAAGAAGGTGCAAGTGAATGAGAAGTATCTCAACTCCAAATTTTTTTCTCTTTTTAAACCCCATAAATAGTTAATCTATCCTTTAATTTCTCTTTCTGTAAATCTACCTGCAGCAAAAGGTAGAAGACGCCGAGAGACAGCTGGAAGAGATGAAAGCGGATTTTGCTGGGTCGGAGAAAGACCATGCCTGCTCCATCGAAAAACTAGATCAGGCGCAAGAAGACTTGGAGCGAAGTGCAGGAGCTGTTAGGCTACTGCAGCAGATAGTTGAACAACAAAATATAATGATCAGCATGCTGCAACAAGTACTTGTAAGTTTGCGGTTTCTCTTCCTACACTAATAGTTAGCATCCATGCATACACCTGACATTATTTCTTCTATGCAAATAGACCGAAATTGTATGGATAGAGTTAAATTATTGCATTATCCCCCTTGAAGATGCATGGATGAGAGTGAAATTACTGCATTATCCCCCTTGAAGATGCATGGATGGTAGTTTTTTTGTCGGTGGAGACTGTAGAGAATAATACACATTCGTATTGTTCTTGCCATTAATAACTCCATATTAGTAGTTCTTTATGTAAAGATATTGATTTTTTTTATTTTGAAACCATTAATCACTCGTGTAGTCTTAAATGACCAGATTGCAAAAACAATACATTAAATGACTGCATTGTGTTTTTCTTAAAACTACGAGTAAAAATTACAAACAAAGACTATTTGTGATACAAATACAGGGACTAAAACAAGGATTTATGAAAGCCCCGTACATAGTATATAATCAAACATAGTATCAAGTTCCATTCCTTACAAAACACTTGAAAAGATCGGCATGCACAAAATTCCTATAAAAATAATCTACGCAGCCAACATTCTTTATTTAATTTCCACGTCATGAGCATAAATATATTGATGCACACATTTGGATCCTCTCCTCTGCTAATGTAAAAGCACTCTTAAGTCTTAACAGTGCATTAACTCGTGTCCTCCTTTTATATATATATATATAAATCATTGTCTGTAACGTGCCTATATGTATGTACAATATTTTTATAGTTCCCTGGGGAGGCAGAGCCCACCAATTTATCAGCCTGGAACAACAATGAGGCCAGGAGGGCCAACCATTGAAGATCTACTGGGTCTGCCTTGATCACATCTTCCTCAGGGGTGGGTACATGTATGTCTCCATTTTCTTTATAATTATTGGCGTCCCGTTTCTATTGTCACGGAGAAATAATTAATAATTACTTTTTTGGTATCGTTTTTATTTTTGTATCTTTTAAAAAGTATAAAAAATTAAACAATAGTACTGTAAGTTTTTTTTTTTTAAATGAGGCGATTTTCAAAAATTATAATAACAATTATTGGTTAAGAAATAACATTAAAAATATACATATGCCTTAAAAAATCTGAAAACTAAAACAAAAGATGTCAAACAATCTCTTTATGTATTTATTTATTTTTGTCTAAAATTTGTTCTGACAATTTCTTTTTATTATTATTATAATCAGCTCAAGTTATGGTGATGATTGCTCGAGTATTGGTGGATAAATAATGTTATGAAAGCAGCGACAATATTGAAGGGTGATATTTGAATTATGAATGGCAGCATGTACTAGCAATGCTGTAAACTATCAGAATATGTACTCTAATCTATGAGTGTTTTATGAAGTTTTTCAATAATATATGTTTGAGACAATTGATTGAATAATTACTTGATTATTATAACTTGATTTGTCCATTCCTCTCAAAATCAGATGCTAGATAGAAAGGAACTTTATTGTTTTAATTTCTAGTCAGGGATATAGAATTTGTATTGTTGTTTGGTAACAAATATTGTTATCTGATTAAGTAATAATTTCAAGTTCCTATGGTTTTTATTTTTCTAAGAATCAAAAAATACTTATGGTGGGTGCAGGGTGTTGCCATTGTTGTTTTTCGCCCCGCCATCCTCGGAGACAGGGGTGTGAAAAAAAGTTTTTTTTATAACTATAAAATTATGATTATAATTTTTAGGAGTTATCACCTAACATTAAATTCATTAGAGAACCTAATAGTCTAAGAAACTCTAGGGCAAGGAGACTAGATGTGCAAAAAGAAAACACATCACCTTAATACACTCTACTTAAAGCAAGTTACATTGTTGTTTGATTATTTTTCCAAGTCTTATTTTTATTTGTTGGTCTTTTCTAAGGTTTAAAGTAAATATCTCTTCTTGAGAAAGTTTCTACCCCATTAGGTAAAAAATCTAATAGTTTTAATATTCAAATTTTAGCGTTGCATTTGTTGTATTTTAAATATTTACGGGTGTATTTTACAATGTGGTTTTACACCCCATATATTAAAATTTATAGCTAAATAAAATGAACAAAATAGTAAGAGAAAGATTTTTAATATTTTGGTTAAACTCTAACGGATAATAAAAAATTGGTTATAATATTCATTTTACATTTTAAAATATGTTTTTTTTTTTTGAAAAACATGCTCATAAACTTTTTAGGATTCGTCCATATACATGAAAAGAAAATATATTTTTTATATTTTTCAAATAAGGATTTTTTATTTTGTTGGAAATTTTTGAAAAAAATCATACTGTTTTATACCAAATCCGTATACTTCACCGTAGATCTACGAACCAATATTGAATAAAAAATGGTGAAGAAACCTACAATGAAATCACAAAAAATTGGAAATTTAAATTTAACTTTATTTTTTAGATTATTTTATAAAATTATTCACATTTTAATTGCATCTGTTAATATTGTTTTTATAATTGATCTTCGTATTTTTTTATGAGGTTGTCATAATCATTTGCCTATAATTACAGTGTTAGTGGGTTAAATTGTGTTAACTCGAGTTTTTTCTCTGTATTTTTAATTTCATCACTTAATATTTTTATTCATAATTTTGCTTGTTATTTTTTTTTGTTTGCTTTTGATAGGGTTGTCCTGGTCTCATGACCACAATCACGAGTTTTAAAGATTTGCACGAATTGATTTTTGTTATTTTTTCAAGTTTTTTTATTTTAAAAAAATCAGTTTCTTCTATCAACATTTATATTTTTATGGTTTGATCTTTGTGTTACTTTTTACTTTGTTTTCACATTATATTTTTTGTAGGAATTAATGTTTGTTATCTTTTTTTATCAAAAAATCATTTATTTAATTACATGTGTGTACAAATCTTTCTATTTACAATTAAACAAATATCTAAAAACACAATAAAAAACCTATATATTTAGATAAAAATTAAATATATTTTCATTGTTTTGCAGATCAATAAAATTAGAGAAATGTCAGTGGGTCAAGATGGGCCTAATGAGCTACGAGAAGTGAACCGAGCCCCGATCACGAGTAGTAAGTTTAGTTCCACCTAGAAAAAAGTATATCTATTATATTGTTTTGCTGGCATGAATTTCTATAATAACATTAAACAAACAACCATATAATACATGTTTTAATACCTTACAAAAATTTAGAATATGAGTCACTACATTATAAGGTATGTGTTTAAGGACTTTATATTTATATTTTGCGGAAATGTTATTGATTTATTTGCCTTTTTATTTTGATTTATTTGTTACAATCAAGTTTATTTAGAGTAATTTGATCTTTTTATAAATATAAAATATAAAAAAGGGAAAGAGAATGTTTTACCATTTATATTACATATACAATTTAATTATCATTCTTTTAATTGATATTTATTCTATTTATAAAAAAAATAACTGATTTTTATCTTTGATTTCATCCTCAATCATTGGACTTTATTTTATTTTTATATCAAATTAAACCCTTGATAATTTCAAATCCTTCCACTAATTAAATTTTGGTACAGTTTCATCGCTTATTATTTATTTTTTTCATGTGAAATTTAGCCATTATTTTATCTGATTTTTTGGCACATCCTTAACATCACAGAAGATGGTGTGTGGCTGCCGAAAAAATAACACGCGCTGCTGAAAGATTTGAACTTTTATTTATAATTATATATTTTGCTACAACTTCTTCGTTGATTTCACGTGGTGGGCCCGTAATATGCGAGTGACATTTCTGCAAGTCTTCGTCGTTTTATTTTTCCAAAAAAGTCTTCGTCGTTTTCTCTCTCAAAAAAGTCTTCTTTGTCTTGGTTAATAATTATCATATTGGTTTATATGAACGAATGGTTCCTCGGAGCAACAAATATCACCAAACCAGCACAAGAAGCTTGCTGCTTATATTTTTGGTGAAAGCAAACTGGCCTCTATAGAAGAAGAGAGTATGATAATTATGGTATAACCAAGTAGTTTCCTATCAGCCAAACTAACTGATATTAGTTTCTGTGTCGACGACCTGCTCAATTGTATCACAAACTCAGGTATTCAGGTTTCTTTATTCTTTTTTTACGAGAAAATATCCAGGTTTCTGCTGGTGCCAATGGTGAATACTAATTTTGGTAGGCCAGATCAATTTTAGCTAGCCCTGAGAAGAATATGCAAGTGATATTCTCTTGATTTTAACTTTGATTTGTCCTTTCCTTGATTTAAAATTGCCACAGGTTAAGGCAAGAAAAAAGAGAGCAGCAGCAGAGATACTGGAGTTTAATTTATACCAGTTTAAAATGCATAATCCAGGCGTGATTCAAACCTTGCAACTTCGACGTTTCAGCGGCGGAGTTGCATATATGATTGATAGATTGACAAGCTGCAAGAAGAGGGATAAGGTTCGGACAACACTGGAGCATGATAATTAAGGAACGTACAAGTCCGTGTTGAAAAATTGGCTCATGAGGAACTACTTTGATCTGATGTTGAGCTGTTTCGTTCTTTCGCTACCTTGTCTGAGATTTCTGTTCTGAACTGCTCAGCATTATCCTTCAAGCCTATCACGTGGCTAGAATTGAATAGTAAACAATTCATTTCCTTTTCAAAAATGAAAAGGCTTACACAAAAGGCTGGGAGATTCCAATCGAGACCAGACCCTCACACGGGCCTTTTATGTGGGTTTGGCCCAGTTATTTACCCATAGAAAAGTCCATGATTCTTCTATTTTATTTTTAACTTCAATTTTTTGGACGTCGCTCTCCTTAGGCTTGTCGATATCGAGAGGTCTCCTAGACCCCGGAGACCTTATGGTGTCGATATCGAGCGGTCAGTCTCCTCGCCACCCTCATCTTTATTTAAACTCTGTTACTCTTTCAATGAAATTAACATCTCCTTTCTTTCTCTGAATATTGGTTAGCCTTTCTGATTGAGGTCTTCCTAGAAAGCTATGGAAGCCAACAGGAGGGAGGTGGATCCATCTGGCCAAGAGCTCATCGAAGGTACGTGTGCTTATATCTATTGATCTGCAGGTTCGATTTTGAGCTAAGAGAAAGGTGTGGCTGTAATCAATTATACATGTTCATCATTTCTCAGTTTTGACATCTACACCACGCACTCTCTTGTTCCTTTTCTTTGAATCCGACTCCATAACCCATTCCACTGATTTACCAAAGCAGAAGAAACACTGATTTTAACTGCTTTCTTGATTGCAAATACTTCAGCTTCATTCGATTCTCTAGCAACGATTGTTTATGAGAAAACACACTTAAAAAAGCAATTAATTCCCTTTGCTTTTGGCTTTCCTAGATAACTAGAAGGAGATTTGTTTAAAAGGGTTTTTTTTATAAAAAAAATACATAAGATATATATAGTTGTAAGTAAGGAGAAAAATGAACAATAATTCATGTATTACTGTATTATGGATATATCATGTTTTGATCCTTGATTTACTAAAGGATTTCTTGATATTTATATTCTATTAATTATCTATATAGTAAAAAAAAAAACTAGATATCCATAAACTATCTATTTGATTTCAAGTATCAAATAGATATTATTAATTAATAATTAACAAAAAAAATAAAATAGTTAATATATATATTTGAAGTGTGTATATGTATATTAAATAGTAAATATTAAATATCATTTGTATATGTATATGTGTGTGTGTGTGTTTTATGCCAATATATGTGTATATCATATTACATTAAAAAAATTAAACATCCTACAAATATATTTATTTTGTATAAATATATATTTTAGGTTAGATTCATGAGAGTTTCGGGTCGGGTTTGATAATATTTATTCTTTATCCATTATCCATCGAACCCAAAATATACTTATTCATTCATGTTGTGTTAGGTTAGTATCTATCATGTTTAAATTAAAAACATCCTCTCTCAATATGATATCATATTGTAAAGTTAAGCATTTTAGCTTCTCATCACATGTGTCATTAACCTTGATTCATTACCCAAAAAATACAATAAGCTTCTACATAGTTTTTGTTGAGTGTACTGATCAATTTAAGCAACTAATCCTTGATTAGGTAGCTAGGGGTGACTGCAAGTTATTCAAGAGTCAATCATTTTTTGGAAAAATATTAGTCATATGTATCATATATATATTGGATAAATACAAAATAATGGCTAGAGATTATTTTCCAGTGAAAATCCTGACACTGGTACCTATGTTGGTGAATTACCATATACATCAGTAGGTTAACATGCATGTACATTGATGGTAATTGAGCTTTGTATTGGGAAGGATGATTCACCCATATTATATATGATTGATGTCTGTTTATGGATATTAATATGTGAAAACAAAATAATGCTAGTATGTTGTAAAGCTAATAATCGCATTCGATTGATCGTTAACATATTTAGCATTATTTTATTTGTTTTGGTTAGTATATATATACTTGAATTTACCCTAGTATAATTATTTTGATTTTTTTAATTCTTCTAAATTTTAAACACAGGTGAGCAGAACGGTCAAACTGTTCAGCCATTAGTTGCCCATCAAAATGATCAAAATGTCAAATCATTAGCTCGTGAAAATAAGAAAAGAAAGAAACGGGAAGCTGACAAGAAATTTCGTGATGGAAAGAAGGTGAGTGAGAAGAATGATCCCCTTCTATTTATTTTTTCTTCACCTTTCAAACTCAGATAGTTAATTTATCCTCTCTTTTTTCTCGTTTTATATATATCCACGTGCAGCAAAAGATAGAGGACACTAAGAGGCAGTTGGAAAATGCGAGAGCAGATTATGCTGAGTTGAAGAAGACATATGATGAGTTGGAGAAGACATATGATGAGTTGGAGAAGACACATGCGAACTCAGAAGGAAAACTAGATCAGGCGAAAGAAGACATGGAGATAAATAAAAGATGTTATAGTCTACTGCAGCAAGTAGTTATACAACAAAATGCCTGGATCAACATGCTGCAGCCACTTGTAAGTCTGCGGTTTCTCTTTCTGCATATATGGATATCATTTTGCACGCATGCACTAATAGTTCCGTGTGGTTTCATTAACATCGATCCATGCATGCACCTGGAATTATATATTTCTTATATGCATAGAGAGTGAAAGCACCGTAGTCTCCTCTTGAAGACTGAAGAGATTCGAATAATACACATGTTCGTATTGTTCTTGCCATGAATAGCTCTAAATCAATGGTTCTGTATGTGTGTGTAGATATTGAGTTTGGATTTTCAAACCAATCACTTGTGTAATTTTTAAAACTGTCTGGTCAATAGCTGTAAAATCATGGCGCACGGTTTTTTAAGTTAAAAATCCACTTTTAACATATTTTCACAAAAAAACACAACACACACATATAATAAACATCATAAAAATCTTACTAAACCACCTAATAATCTCAAAGTACCTCATAATCACCTTAAAAAATCAAAACCAATCTAACCTAAAAATTAAAAAAAAAAACGATATTTTTTTCAAATATTATTTTTAAGGCCCTAACCCTAACACGCCATGCTACACACCTTGCATAACTTTTTTTTTTTTTAAAAAAAAATAACCTTTAACATTGGTTTTTTAATGAATTATTTTTATTTGAATTTTATCATTTAATGTTAATATTAATTTTGAATAGGTTTTATTTTTTTATCATATAATTAATATAAAAAATATTATTGAACCAATTTGAGTATAAGTTTTATTTTTTATCATATAATTAATATAAAAAATATTACTGAGCTGATTTGAGTCCACAACCTAGGGTACGAGTTTTGTAAGTTAACCTAGATTATAGGAAATTGATCCAATATTGTCTCAATATATTATTTAAAAAAAAACATGAGCTTCAATTTTTTTAAATGTCAAATTGTTTTTTACCAGTAGTTTAGGTTGACCTTGAACCTGCATGTTTAGCCATTTATTTTTAAAAAACACCTGTCAAGTTAACCAAGTAGCATTAAAATAATTTTTTATTTTTATATGATTTCATTTGAAATGCAAACTTGAAAAAAGCTGTGTCTAGAATTCTCATTTTAACTTGCCGAAAGGTTGAATAAATATAGTAAAATATATCCTTCGCAGCTTGAATATTTTTTTTTACTGCATTGCTAAACAAAATTTACAATCAAACAAAGTATCATGCATACTCCATTCCATTACATCACATCGAATACCAAACAAATTACAACAAATAAATATAAAAAATCGTATTAATTTTTGTTAGCTCCGGTGTGAATCTTTCATCTTCAATTGTATAAAAACATAAATCCAGTCTTGGTATATAAAGTAGTTTGCAAATATCCTGAACATTGAATGAAAAAATAAACTTCAAGTGATAATGAATGCAACGTGTATGTGACTATTTGAAAATGTGGTTGATGTTAATTTTGAAAGTTATTTTAGTTCAGAAATATATCTAAATAATATTTTTTTTTAAATTATTTTTGATATCAGTAAATAAAAATGATATAAAAATATCCAAAAAATCTAATTTAAAATAAAAATCAAAAAATATTTTTGTTCAAAAATATTTTTCAAATAACATGCAAACAGTGCTATATGTGCAAAATTTTTGTGGTTGCAGCTCGTAGCTGGAACGATTAATCAATTCGGAGCAACAATGGAGCCAGGAGGCCCAGTCTTTGAAGAGTCATTCCCTCAATCACATCAAGTGGAGCGGGCACATGTATGTCTCCATTTTAACTATGGCATCCCATTTATATTTTTTCATGAGGAAATAATTATTGATCATTGCTTTTGTTTTAATAATTATAAAAAAGCAAACAATTGAATTGTCAATTTTTTTTAAAAACTTTATGGTTTTAAAAAATTATGATAGGTTTTGCTGTTTTTTTTCCAGCAAGGAAATAAGAATAACAAGATTTTTATTTATGCTTTCAAAAACCTTAAAATTAAAACAAAAGACAAAAACTTAAATGAAATCATACCATGTCTTTTTTTTTTGTTTTCGAATGCGTGCTGACAGTTTTTTATTATTATACATAGTGGAATAATGTTGAGCAGCCAGGCTTAACTTATGGTGGTGATCTGAACTACACTTCTCTGCTTGGAGCAGCAATGGCGTCGGGTAGCTCGCTAATGCAAGGGTCACTTGCCCTCGGAGGGCAGGCACGTGTATCTCTCCATTTTCTTTATAATTACTTGCATCCCATCTCTATCTCTCATGAAAAAAAAATTTACCGATTCCTGCTTGCCATGTTTTTTTTTTTAAAAAAAATAATCGAGTTCTCAAGTTTTTAAAACGAGGTGATTTTCAATAAATAACAACAATTGTTGGTTTTGTTTTCTTCCAGCAAAGAAATAAGAATAACATTTTTTTTATTTATGTTTTAAAAAACTGAAAATTAAAACAAAATACAAAAACTTAATTGTATCAAACAATCCCTTGATTTTTAGTTTTTTGCTGATTAGAATGAGTACTGACATTTTTTATTTTATTTTTTACCATGCACAGGGGAACAATAGTGAGCAGCCCACCTCATATAATGCTGATGAGTTCCCTGGTGTTAACTAGGTATCAAGCTAATGATGGATAAACTATCATTTTGAAACCAGCAATACATAAAAGTTTGAGTTATGAATGGCACTTCAGATACTGTTTTTATTTTTCAAGACCTCGTACTACAATCTATTGGTGTTTTTGAAGATTTTCGACAATATATATTTGTGGCATGGCTGGTTAATTGCTTTTATTATTATTATTATTATTATTATTATTATTATTATTATTATTATTATTATAGTATGAATTGTCGTTGTTGTTTCAATTTCTAACGAGGAATTTTGAATTTACGCTATATTGCTGTTTGGCTACATGCATTATTACTTTGAGAATATATCTCATGATGTGAAATATCTTTTAATAATTTTTTAATTTAAAAATATATAAAATAATTTTTTTTCAAATTTTTATTTTATTTTCAACAACTCCATATTAAAATTATTGAAGAACATATATATAAAAAATATGCTTTTCAAGATAAATGCATTTTTTGAAAGAATCTAAAAGCATAAAGCTATTGTAATTCAAATGGGGTCTAAGTCATACCCTATGTTTGTTTTCATGTTTTAAAAATGTTTTTTTTTAATATATTTTTTATTTGTTTCATTTTTTTTAATATTTTAATATACTGAAATAAAAAACACATTTAATAGCGAAAATTATTATTTTGATATATTTTCAAGCAAAGAATATTTTAAAAAATAATTGTCACCACACTCTTAAACACCCTTTTAGACCCCATCTAAGAGTAATGTGGATTTCCACTTCTTGGTGTTTTCAAGAGTGCTCTCTTTAAAATAATATCAAATTTATATTTTAAAATAAAAATAATGTAAAAGCACCTTAGAATACAATAACAAACATGCAGTTTGATGTCCTAGAGTCAATAAAAAATGTATTTTTTTTATAAAAAAAAAATAGCTATCTACTATATATGTAATTTAATATAGCTTTCAAACTATATTTTTTCTTGGCATGTAAATAATTTGATTTTAATTTATTCCTATCAAATCCGACATTAGCCTCCTTAAAATCCGTTTGCAAATCCATAGTGCAATAACCACGACAACTCCTTTGATAAAATATGACATTCAAGCAAAGAAGAATGTCGTAATAAAATTCAAGCACAAGACTCTGGGAAGCTTGCTTCGCCAAGGTGGGAGCTGATCATAATTTGAGAAACACCCACGTGACCGTTACACTGCTGATTCAAATGCAACCGCAATTGTCTCCCAAAAGCATGTTCCTTCAAATTTCACTTGCCAATTCCAGACTTGATAATAATATTTAACCTACCTTCAACTTTAATTAAGCTTGCTATCATATTTATAAACTTGGCCCGGGATTGAGTTAATTGTTTTTTTTTTTTTAGTAATATTGTTTTATCCTTTAAAAAATTATTCAATGTTGATTCAATTAAATTTAAATATAATCTAAACAGGTCAACTTATAAGCCAACAAGGTTTAATTCGATAAATTTAATTTTCAATTTAAGCTAAAATCCATGTCATATAATATCTCAAATAGCCTTCAAAGAGCTTAATAACCATCCCAAGAACTTCATAGCTGCCAGAGCATCTATAACATACCATGGATGATCAAAGAATCAATACAAGAACTACAATGACCGCAACGACTACCCACAAAGCTAAATTTGAGAAGTATTTTTCGAGAGAAAAAAATATTTTTAAATTATTTTGATATGATGATATTAAAAATAATTATTTTTTTAATGTATTTTTAAATAATTTTTTTTTTAAAGACACCTCAGTTAATCAGCCCTTTGCTCTTCAATATCGTACTTTAAATACGCTTGCAAAGGAGCCTGCCATTTGACGTTCCGCTGGAAAATTTTAACAGAATGATCATTAGTAGAAGTAGAACTTGATTGAAGATTATCTCAAACTGTTAGGACCGAGTCGATAAGATTATAAGCTCGAATAAAATTTATAAGCCTGGGGATTCAATTTGGACTCCAATAAAACACCAGGAGCTAAATTGAAGTTTAACGTTATCGTAGGAGAACCATCGCAGATAGCGAAAAGCGGGTAAGCCTCTTTAAAGCCTCAAATCAGAGATTCTGAGTGTAAGAGGCAGTGCGAGCCAAGCCATGGCAATCCTCGCGCTCCCGCTAGTCATATCCTTTTTAAAACCCCAAACCAACCGCCTCTTCCTCTTCCGCTCCTCCGCCATCGTTGTCTGAACTCTGAAGGCCAAACTGTAACCGCTTTTTTCTCAATCGCCTCCGTCATCAGAACCGATTCTTCTATTCAACAGCATTCCTCAACAAACCACAATGAACCTCAAAAAACCTCCGCCCCTACTTTCCAACAAGCAATTCAGCGACTCCAGGTCAAATTTCCAGCTCCACTGCCCTTTTCTTTTCTGTTTTAAAATTGTAATTTCATTTAAAATTGAGATTTCTGTCATTTTGTTTTCTCGAATAGGAATATTGGGCTTCAGTTGGATGTGCAGTGATGCAGTGTAGCAATACAGAGGTAGATTGAATTACACGTTTAGTTTCGTCATTTTTTTCTTCAAATTCGTGATTCTTCCTCTCTTTTTTTATCGAGGTTTGTGGTTGTGAATTGCTAGGCTGGAGCCGGGACTATGAATCCTCTTACATTCTTAAGAGTTCTTGGTCCTGAACCATGGAATGTGGCGTAAGTATATGATTTTCAATGCGATTTTGTTACTACCATTCAATGTTTTTATCCTCAAAAACCTTATTTTCGGAGTAGATGACAGGATGAGAGTGCTTCTAAATGAAAAGAGTGAATGGTTGCCAGGGTTTTTGGTTCACATTGTGAAATTCTGACTGCCTGCATGGTTTTTAGCCGATGTTTGAATCATGTCGGGATTAGTTAATTTGATATACTGGTATACTGTCAAGATGGGTTTGGGGGGTTTACTATTTACAGTAATTGCTAATTTGGAGTTTATAATAAAAAGGTACGTGGAGCCTAGTATTCGCCCAGATGATAGTCGTTATGGGGAAAACCCAAACCGACTACAGCGTCACACACAGTTTCAGGTTAAGTTGAATTTTACTTGGCAAATCTTGCAATGTTAAAATACTGATGGAACTTTATTTTGGAATTATGTTTGTATGATTGATATCTTTTACTATTGGGTTTCATGTTCATTTCAGGTTATATTAAAACCCGATCCTGGAAATTCTCAAGATCTATTTATTCGAAGGCTCTCTGCGTTAGGTGATTTTCTCCTTTTCCCTGTGCCATTTCAAATCTGTTAGTCTTTTGCGAGAAGTTTATGTTATTTCTAGAAGTGCATTATTTCTAGAAGTTCATGACTTAGCTGCGATTTATTTCTATTCTTTTTGTAATTCATTTGAAAATTTGGAAAACTTTAATGTTTCTTTCCCCCCCCATAATTCAAACAAAAAGATAAAGCAAACAGAAGAGGAGGAGGAGGAGAAAGGAAGAAAAAACATTCAAATCAGAAAGATTGCATTGTTAAATGAGAGAGACCTTGCCTAGAGTCTAACCACCATTAATTTTTCTGTTTCTATATGGGTAGTATGTGCATGTACATGCACACACTCATGTAAATTTCCGTGGTTTGAAAGGAGCCTATCTAGATGGTCTCCCCACATGTCCTTATCGCGAGAACAAGAGAAGTTTCCACATATTTTTGTTCTTTCTTTATTTTAATTAGTGTGTATCTTGTGACTGGTTTATGGTGGAAATTGTTAAATAACATGAGTTCCATGCAGTGTATATCTTACTCAGACTAGAATATAGCTGTGCTGTGCTGCATATGCGTTTTGAAATATAATTGCAGTTCTTTATTTTTATGCTAGGTCATTTATTTTATTTATTTATTCAAAAACTTATGTCCTGTTTAGTTCACAGTTACTATTTTCTCTCTCCAAATCATCAGCAAAGTGAGTTGTTTAATAACCATCTTGCTCCAATTTAATGTGTTGATTAACTGCTCTCACATCCAGAAATTTTTTCCTGTTGAGGCTTGATCTTTTCCTTCCTTTATGCTTGACAGGGGTTGATGTTAATGCACATGATATACGATTTGTAGAGGACAATTGGGAGAGCCCGGTAATCTGATTTGCTTGTCAGCAACTCTTGCATTTAACAAAATTGCATAGAACTACTGCGTATATAATTCATCGCTGAAAAATTGTACATTACCAGGATCTAAAATTGCTTGTAGGTACTTGGTGCTTGGGGTTTGGGCTGGGAAATCTGGATGGATGGGATGGAGATCACTCAATTTACTTACTTTCAGCAGGTTCATCTCTGATATTAGCAATGACTGAATATATGATGTTTTCAATTTCATAATTATGGCTTCTAGACTCTTATTCATTTATTGGTGTTCCTTGGTTTTCCTGGAAGGTTAGAAATGAACTTTTATAGAGTTTTTAATTAATGCGTGCTTGGGATTCTCTTTGATTTCCTATTTCTTTAGGCTGGAAGTCTTCAACTGTCACCCATATCTGTTGAAATCACTTATGGCCTTGAGCGCATCCTTATGTTGCTTCAGGTTAATGTCCTTCCTTCCCTTTTCCTTTTCTGCTTTTGTTTGCTGTAGAACTTCGGCTTAAGTTATTTCACTTCTGATTGGCAGGGAGTTGACCATTTTAAGAAAATTCGATATGCTGATGGCATTACATATGGGGAGTTGTTCTTGGAAAATGAGTAAATGAGATATTATCCTCTTCTTTTTTTTCATTTCAATTTGAAGTGGATGTTATTCATATAATTTATGACAAGAATTAGTGTACATGGATCAGTAACTGCTCTCTGTTCCTTTTTTTCATCTCTCTTGTACCTATTTTTACAGGAACATTATGCTCGCTCTTGTCATGACTTTTCAATATTGCTATTTTTGCTGTTAAAATCACTTCCATTACTTCAACATCATGTAGCCTGTGCTTTCCTCTTTCAAGTTTCAAATTATTTGCTAATCACCAAAATATTGAAGTTCTGTTTCAGGAAGGAAATGAGTGCGTATTATTTAGAACATGCCAGCATTCATCATCTTCAAAAGCACTTTGATTTTTTTGAGGAAGAAGCCCGTTCCTTGCTTGCTGCTGGCCTTCCAATTCCTGCGTATGTATAAGAATTTTTTTCTTTTTTATTCATACTGTCCAGGCTATTCTGTGGTTTCCTAAAGTTAATGTTTGCTGAATATGCTAGGTATGATCAGCTACTGAAGACCTCCCATGCTTTCAATATCTTAGATTCTAGAGGTTTTGTCGGCGTAACAGAGCGTGCTCGCTATTTTGGTCGAATGCGTAGGTGAGTGTGCCGTTTCTCACTCATGCTAAATAACTGCCGGAATTATCTAGAACAATAATTGTTCACATAACAATAAACTGAACAAGCTTGCCTTCTCTCACTCATGTCCAATAGCTACCTGAATTATCTAGAACAATTCATTGTTCACAACACGAAATTGAAAAGGCTTACTTTCTAGTTAAATCAGGAACTTCAGCTGTCTCTTCTGAATGAATCTGAAAAATGCAGTTACACTCTCGGAGAGAACATTGTGCTTGATATGAAATTGTTTTAAAATTAATTCTTCCCATCTTTTATCTGCTTATTTCTTCTTGGTTTAACAGCTTAGCTCGTCAATGTGCTCAACTTTGGTTAAAGACCAGGGAATCCCTTGGATATCCTCTGGGTACTGTTTCTGAACCTGCTCAACTTGTATCTGCTAAAGAGCTTTTGGAGGCAGCTGTCAAAAAGGTTGGTCTGCTCTAATTTAGTTGAATTTTGTGTATTCTTTAACGTGACAGCTTTCCTCCCTACTTCTTAAATTTTTGATATGTAATGATCTCTGTGACTAGAGAACTCATATCTGTCGTTTTCGATCATTGTTGACTGTAACACTTGACAGTTGAATTTTTTTTATCCAACTTCTTGCAACAGGAGCATGACGAGCAAAGGTTTTTTGTTCTTGAAATTGGTACTGAAGAGATGCCTCCTCAAGATGTAGTTCATGCAGGGCAGCAAGTAATTTAGCCGTGAATGGTATGTTTTAAGTCTATCACTGTTTGTTTCTCTACTTCTCTTGATTCTTGCTTGTGTTTCTTTCCTGATTCAAAATATTTTCCTGGAATGAAGATTATGAAGAGAGAGGGAGGGAGAGAGAGAGGATGCTGGAGGCATTGTTAACAACGAAAAAGGAATTCCGCGATTCAAAAGTTTGCAAATGGTTAGCAGCGTATGCGATATCAGCCTGAGCATTCTACAGATGGAACTGCATGATTTGAGTGAAGCTACCACATCTGAACTGGGATGGAAAAATGCAAGAAAGAGACTCGCATTTGCATGTGGCCAGGTACTGTCATATAATTGACAAGGCAAAATCAAATAGCCGAACCAGGCGCAAGGAAGAAGAGGAGGAGGAGAGAGAAAGAAGGAGAGCCCAACCTGACAGACCCAGCCCAACTGGAGAGGAGGAAGGGAAGGGCCCAGACCGTCTAGCAGAGAAGGAAACAAAAGGCCGATGTAACAACTTGCTGGGCCGAATGGCCTAGATTTCGTCAAGATTTGAGAAAACGAAAACAATAGACAAGGTATAACTATAACCAAGTAGTATCCTACAGCTAAACAAACAGAGTGCAATAATTAATCATATATACGGAGTTGCTTTGGCTTTATTTTCACGTCTTACATCGAAGAAGAAGAAGAAGAAATCCCTTTTAGAAGTGAAAAAAACTATTCAAATCCAAGCTGCTACTTACTAATGGATTTTTCTACCTTCTTTTACTGAGAGCTATCTCATTGTGAATTAATTTTTTTTTTTAAAAAAACATAGTATTTTTTAAACTGTTCGTGAATATATTTTTCCGTGCATCTTCGCTCGATTTTGTGAGGATATATTGTCTCTCTCTTACTCTGTTTCACCCATTATTAATCAAGTACAGAACTTTGTCTCTCTAGATTGTTGTCCTTTTATTTTTTTGCAGATGCCGCGCAATTCAATGGAAGCTTTATCTGAACTTGTCGGAGGTATAGTACATTATATTAGAAAATACTATAAATTATATTTTGAGATTTATTTAATAGCTTGAGTTCTTAGATGAAATAGTTTTTTAACATGGTATCAGAGTCTTGTTGATCCAGTGATCACGAGTTCGAATCTTACCATTCTTATTCTATTTGATAAAAATCAAACTCAAGGTAATATGAGCCTGTGCAAGTTTCAAGCCTAAAATGTTTTCACTTGAAGGGGGGTGTTAGAGAGTAATATAAATCATATTCCGGGACCTCAACTAACAATTTAAATTCTTAGATAAGATGGTTTCTTAACAAAATTCTTTGGTAAATAAGTATTTAGTTGGCTAGATGTCTAGTCAACCTTATGGCCAAATGATGAGTTTTGAAAGTTAAAATGGGATAACTTATTTTTCTGACGTCCTTTCTAAACAACAAATCGTCCTTGAATATATGTTTCAAATCTTTTCTGTAGGGTTATTCTAATCAAGTGTTCGTGGTCAAGAGGTTGACATGTTTATGCAAGTTGGTCCGAGTCTTTTTTCCATAGTTTTTTAGTGATCTTTTTATCAAATATTAGTTTATTTGTAATTGATTTTTTTATATAGAAAAATTGAATTGTAAAATCAAGTGTATTCATTTTTTTGTTTTTACTAAAAAAAATAATCTTCCCGCAAAAAGGAGCATGGTGACAAACTAGGTATACTACATGCTGGTACATTTAACAAGTTCTCTAAATGAAGCTAATTATTCTTAATATATATTCACTTTCAATAGTTAAATTACAAGAAAGATAATGGGAATCAAGCTTAGTCAGTATTTGATTCTAAAAGGTTAGGCTAGTAGCTTAAGAAAATATCTCATTGTTTGACCTTTTGATTTAAATTTGGAGACCATTGTATAGGTAAAAATTGTTAAATTTCTCGTGATACAGAAGATTGGTGTGAGATCTTAAAATCTTATTAAAAAATCTGATTAATGTATAAGTTATTCTAAAAATATTTTTACAATAAAAAATATACTGCTAGTTTAAGAAAATTACTAGTTATAGACTCGTGCTACGCCACGAGATTGAGTTTTTTTCTGCTTAAAAACTTGTCTTCATGTGCCACACGTGTTTTAAAGAAAGAAGAAGAATTAACAACTCAAGTTATAGAACTGACGGGATTAAATAAGTTGATTTATTTTAATCAAATGATAGAGAGAAAGGAACGGCTTATTAAAAAAATCATTACGGTAACTTGGTGGTGGGGTGGTTCCAAAGAGATAAAATTCAATTATCAACTCATTAAATATTAAATAAATTTTTTTTATAAAAAAATAATATAATTTAACTCGAGTTAGCATGACAATCATGCAACCTCTACAAAACTTGCAAATCAAGTTATAAGATTTGGATAACAAAAAAAAAAACAAAGAAATTCACAAAAACTATATATATAAACAATGTTGAAGTCTGAAAAAAATCAATTTGTGTTAACCTTTTAAATGTATGACGCATGATATTAGACCGAAGCATTAATCTAAAAAAATCACAAAGCTCGTTTTCCAAACAATAAAATGTTGAAAGATAAAATAAAATAAAATTTTAATTACATAAGAGGATAAAACAAAATAGCAGTTAAAGAATAGCGACAGCAAAATTGAAATAAAAAATAAATTTAACAAAATGACAAAATAAAATAATGAGGTTCAAAATTAAAATAAATTTTATTAAACGACAAAATGGAAGAGAAAAATTAATATAACAAAATGACTAAAAAATACAATCTAAGAAAGAAGAAAAAGATTGGAAAAAATAGCATATCTCAAATTGAAATTGAAAGATAAGATTGAAAATAAATTGTTTTTTTTTAAAAAAAGTTAAGAGCATAAATTAAAAAATAATTTTAATATATAGAAAAAATAAAAGAACAACATGGTTTTTTAAAGAAGAAGGGAGAAAATTGAGGAGGAAAAAAAATCATCTTGTTGTGGCGCTTTCATTAACATGGTAGAAGATGGTGTTCAATGATTAGAGCATAGGCTAACAAGTGTTTTCCCAAAGGATCTTAACTTTTTTGCTACAACGTTTTCATTGATCCGTTGTTGTTCCCTCCGCATTGCATGTTTTGAGTTTTGAAATAAACCTTCTTTATTATTAGCGAGAAATTTATCAGCCACTCCGTGGTAGGAGGCTTTCACGTGGTGAACCCGTAATATATAATGTGACATTTTCTGCAAGTCTTCGTCTTTATTTAAAAAAAAAATCTCTAAGTCTTTGTTTACATCTGAAGTCTCGGTCAATAATTCATATTCAATAATTCATGTGTCAGTTTCTCGACCTGCTTCTGCTCTCAAGAAATATCACCAAACCAGCACAAGACTTGCTTCTGCTCTCAGTTTCTCGACCAACAGACTCGAAGCCTTGATTTGAAGCCGGTTCATGTGTCAGCACAAACGAAGAAGCTGTATATTGTGAGCCCAGCTGTATGTAATTCATCATTGCAAACTTGAATATTCTGTTTGTTTGTTTGTCCTGCTCCGAATGCCCAACGTTTAGCCATGAATGGTGTGTTTTTAGCCTGTCACTGTTTGTTTCTCTACTTCTCTTAATACTTACTCCTGTTTCTTTCCTGATCTAAAATATTTTCCAGGAATGACGACGAGAAAAAAGAGAGAGGTAGAAGATGCTGGAGGCATTGTTAACAGTTAAAAAGGAGTTCCGCGATTCAAGAGTTTGCAAGTGGTTAGAAGCTTATTCGATCTATCAACTTGAGCATTTTGCAGATGCAACTGCATGACGTCAGAACTGGATGACAAGATGCAGTAAAGAAAATAAATCCGGTTTCAGTTTTTGCTTCAAAAATGTTTTTGAAAAAAGTTAAAAAATATATATTAAATTAAATTTATTTGTATTTTTAGATTATTTTTATGTATTAATATCAAAATTATTTTTTTTTAAAAAAAAAAATATATTATTTTAATTTATTTTAAATAAAAAACATTTCAAAACAACTTTAATCGCATTATGCGCTAATACTTTCAGGTACTGGCCAGGTAAAATCAAGTAGCCAGACAAGGCCAATGAAGAAGAGGAGGGGAAAGAAAAAGGTGGGCCAAAGAAGGCCCAACAAGATAGCCCAGACCAACTGAGAGGAGGAAGAGAAAAGCCCGGCTTAACAGCTTGTTGGGCCACATGGCCCATATTCGTCGGAGATTTGAGAAAACGAAAACTAGCTTATATTTTTTTGTGGTACGGTCAAGATGCGGTCTAAAGATGCCGAGAGCATGAGAAGGTATGACGTGTTATAAACATGATTGCACGGGGTGTTTGGTGGTTCTCTTGGGAAATATTTTTAAAATAATTTGATTTTTTTTTAATTTTAAGTTAAAAACTTATGATATTTTTAGATTTGATAGGTTGATATTAAAAATAATTTTTAAAAATAAAAAATAATTTTAATATATTTTTAAATAAAAAAATATTTCAAAAATAACTTCAACCATATTCCTAGATAAATATAAATAATGGTTAAAGTTAATAAATACATCATTTTGACCCCAAAGAGCATCCTGACTCTCGTGCCTTTGCCCTCTCTCCTCCTTTGATTGTTGCCCTTGATTCAGTTGTTTTATTCAATTCGATGGAGAGTCGATCTGAACTTGTCGGAGGTTAGTATAATCTTGGGTATATATATGATAAACAAGTGTTTAGTTGGATAGATTTCTGATTTATATGTCCATCGTTTCTCGCGTTTTTATTTTCCTTGGTTTATGGATATTTCATGTTTTGATCCTTGATTTACTAAGTTCATTAAGGTGATAGGATTTCTTGCTATTTATACTCTATTAATTATCTATATAGTAAAAAAAAAAACCTAGATATCCATAAACTATTTATGTGATTTCAAGTATCAGATAGATATTTATTATCTATTATTATTTAATAATAACAAAAAATAAAATAGTTAACATATATTTGAAGTGTATATATGTATATTAAATAGTAAAATATTAAATATCATTCATATATGCGTGTGTTTTATGCCAATATATATGTGTATATCATATTATATTATATTAAAAAAATTAAACATCCTACAGATATATTTATTTTGTGTATATATACATGGTCAGGTTCATTTGGGTTTCGGGTCGGGTTTCATAATATTCATTCTTTATCTAGTATCAACCGAAACCAAAATATACTTATTCATTCATGTTGGATTAGGTTAGTATCTATAATGTTTAAATTAAAAACATCCTCCCTCAATATGATTAGTGTACAGTTAAGCATTTTAGCTTTTCATCACACGTGTTATTAACCTTGATTCGGTAGCTAGGGTGACTGCAAGTTATTTAAGAGTCCTTCATTTTTTTGAAAAAAATACTAGTCATATGTATCATATATGTGCTTGTTTTGGGAGTGTGGTTATGATTGTTTTTTAAAATATTTTTTTTCATACATATATTAAAATAATATTTTTTATTTATTTTTTAACAATCATTTTTGACATCATTACACAAAAATAATCTAAAAATACCAATTTTTTAATTTAAATTAAAAAATAAAAAAAATCATACTTTTTCGAAAATATTTTCAAAACGTTGCGTTCTTATCGTATAAATACAAAATAATGGCTAGAGATTTTTTCCATTGAAAATCTTGACACTTGTACCCATGTTGATGAATGATCAAATACATCAGTAGGTTAACATGCATGTACACTGATGGTAATTGAGATTTGTATTAGGAATCATTCACCCATATTATATATGTTTATGGATATTGTAGATTCGATACGGAAAACTTACTTGTGATATTCCGTTTTCTTGTTCCTGGATCAATTGCTTCAAGCCCACTTCGATTACTAGAACCAAAGCGATGTTTCACAGTACGAACGTCTTTAGAGATCGTAGCAAGTTTAATGTAGAATATTGAGAGACCGTAGCAAGTTTAATGTAGAATATTGAGAGAAAGAATTATCTTCCGATTATATCAATAACTTACATAAATCACACTTCTTTATATGGAGAGTGAAGTTGTCTATTTATACTAGAGGAGGAGAAGTTACTTAGCGGTTACCTTGCGGTTACCAATAAGTAACACCTCTATATAAATAGACTAGGTTCATCCCTTATGGGTGAACCAATGTCAAACCGCACCTTTAGATAATTAGACCGGGTTCATCTCTCATGGGCGAACCAAGTCAAACCCAATAACCAACAGATATTAATATATGAAAACAAAAGGAAGACAATAATGCTAGTATATTGTAAAGCTAATAAACGCATTCGATTGATCATTAACATATTTAGCATTATTTTGCTTTTTTGGTTAGTGTATATATACTTGAATTCACCCTAGTATAAATATTTCGAGTTTTGTTCTTCTAAATTTTAAACACAGGTGAGCAGAACGGTCAAACTGTTCATCCATTAGTTTCTGATCAGAATGATCAAAATGTCACACCATCAGCGGATGAAATTAAGAAAGCGAAGAAACGGGCAACAAACAAGAAAACATATCGTGATGGAAAGAAGGTTAATGAGCAGAATGATCCCCTCTATTTTTTTTTCTTCTCCTCTGATGGTTAATTTATCCTTTTTTTTTCTCTCGTCTCATGTGTATCCATCGTGCAGCAAAAGATAGAGAACACTAAGAGGCAGTTGGAAAAGGTGAGAGCAGAAAATGATGTGTTGAATAACACAATTGCTTGCTTAAATGGAAAACTAGATCAGATGCAAAGAGACAGAGAAGCTTTAAGGCGACAGCGGCAAACAGTTGAAGAACAGAATACTATGATCAACATGTTGATGCAACTTGTAAGTCTGCGGTTTATCTTCCTGCATACACTAATAGTTCCGTACGTGAGGTTTCATTAACATCCATGCACGCACGCACCTGGAATTATATATTTATTATATGCATAGAAAGTGAAAGCACCGCAGTCTCCTCTTTAAGACTGAAGAGAATAATACACATGTTCGTATTGTTCTTGCCGTGAATAGCCCTAAATGAATGCTAAGATTTATTTTGAATAGGTTTTATTTTTTATCATATAAAAAATATTATTGAACCGATTTGAGTCCACAGCCTAGAGTACAAGTTTTGTAAATTGACTTAGATTAACCGAAACTGGTCCAATATTGTCTTAATATATCATTATTTTAAAAAAAATATGAGCTTCAATTTTTTTAAATGTCAAATTGTTTTTTACCAGTGGTTTAGGTTGACTTTACACCTTTGCAGCTTGAATATTATTTTTTTTAGTACATTGCTAAACAAAAATTTTGTGGTTGCAGCTCCTACCTGGATTTGATACTGGAGAGACAGGGTTGCCTATTCATCACCCACCAATTAATCAATCAGGAGCAACAATGGAGCCAGGAAGCCCAGTCATTGAAGAGTAATTGCCTCAATTACGTCAAGTGGGATGCCCGTATGTATGTCTCCATTTTAACCACTTGCATCCCATTTATATTTTTTCATGAAGAAATAATTATTGATCATTGCTTTTGTTTTAAAAATTGTAAAAAAACAAACAATTGAATTGTCAACTTCTTAAAAAACTTTATGATTTTAAAAAATTATAATAAGTATTGCTGGTCTTGCTATTTCTTTTCCAGCAAAGAAATAAGAATAACAAGATTTTTATTTATGCTTTCAAAAACCTTGAAATTATATGATAAAAGAGACAAAAACCTAAATGATATCAAACAATCTCGTGATTTTTATTTTTTTGTTGATTAGAGTGAGTACTGATACTTTTTATTTTATTTTTTACCATGCACAGGGTAACAATACTGAGCAGCCCACCTCATCTAATGCTGATGAACTCCCTGGTGTTAACTAGGTATCAAGCTAATGATGGATAAACTACCGTTTTGAAACAGCAGCTTTTATTTTTCAGAACCTCGTACTCCAATCTATTGGCCTTTTTTTTTTGAAGATTTTCGACAATATATACTTTTGGCATGGATGGTTAATTGCTTACTATTACTATTTATATTACTTCAGCAGTATGAATTGTGGATTCCTCTCTTGGATAGAAAGGACCTTTGTTGTTTCAATTTCTAACGAGGAATTTAGAATTTACGCTGTTGTTGTTTGGTTACATGCATTATCACCGTGATTATATATCTCGCGATGTAAAATATTTTTTAATAATTTTTTTATTTAAAAAATAGTTTTTTTAGATTTTTATTTTATTTTCAATATCATTGTATTGAAATTATTAAAAAATATAAAAAAATATGCTTTTCAAGATAAATGTATTTTTTGAAAGAATCTAAAAGCATAAAGTTACACTACTTCAAAATGGGATCTAGGTCATAACAAGAGTTTGTTTGATTTCGTGCTTTTAAAAGTTCTTTTAAATATTTTTTTAAATTATTTTTTAGTATTTTTATATATTTTTAAGCAAAAATATTTTAAAAAACAATCATCACATTCTCAAACACCCTTTTAGACATCATCTATGAGTAATGTAGATTTCCGCTTCTTGGTGCTTTTTAAGAGTGCTCTCTTTAAAATAATATCAAATTAATTTTTTTTAATGATTATTTTGATATGTTGATGTTAAAAATAAATTAATAAAACTTAACAAATCATAATAATACATTTTAAAATAAAAATCATGTCAAAGCACCTTAGAATACAATAACAAACATACAGTTTGATGTCCTAGAGTCAATAAAAAACTGTTTTTTTTATAATTTTTTTATAAAAAAAACAGTTATTTATTATATATGTAATTTAATATAGCTTTCAAACTATATTTTTTCTTGGCATGTAAATAATTTGATTTTAATTTATTCCTATCAAATCCGACATTAGCCTCAAAATCCGTTTGCAAATCCATATTGCAATAACCACGACAACTCCTTTGATAAAATATGACATTCAAGCAAAGAAGAGTGTCGTAATAAAATTCAAGCACAAGACTCTATGAAGCTGGCTTCGCCAGGGTGGGAGCTGATCATAATTTGAGAAACACTCATGTGACCGTTGCTCTGCTGAGTTTCAAATGCAATCGCAATTGTCCCCCAAAAGCATGTACCTTCGAGTTTCACTTGCCAATTCCAGACTTGATAATAATATTTAACCTACCTTCAACTTTAATTAAGCTCGCTATCATATTTATAAACCTGGCCCGGTATAGAGTTAATTGTTTTTTTTATTGAAGTAATATTGTTTTATCCTTTAAGAAATTATTCAATGTCGATTCAATTAAATTTAAATATAATTTAAACAGGTCAACTTTCAAGTCAACGAGGTTTAATTAGATAAATTTACTTTTCAATTTAAGTTAAAATCCAGGTCATATAATATCTCAAATAGCCTTGAAAGAGCTTAATAACCATCCCAAGAACTTCTTAGCTGCCAGAGCATCTATAACATACCATGGATGATGAAAGAATCAATACAAGAACTACAATGACCGCAAACGACCAGCACATAGCTAACTTGTCCGTAAGCATTTAAAAAGTGTATTTTTGAAAAGAAAAGAAAATTATTTGTTTTAAATAATTTTTTTAGTGTTTTAAAATTATTTTGATAGAATAATATTAAAATAATTATTTTTTTAAAATATATTATTTTAATATATTTTTAAATAAAAAACAATTATAACCGGATTTCTAAACACACTCGCTCGTGGTTAATCAGCCCTTTGCTCTTCAACATCGTACTTTAAATACCCTTGCAAAGGAGCCTGCCATTTAACGATCCGCTGGTAAATTTCTAGCAGAAAGATCATTAGTCGTAGGGGGACTTTATTGAAGAGTATCTCAAACTATTGGGACCGAATCGATAAGATTATAAGCTCGGATAATATTTATAAGTTTGGGATTCAATTTTGGATTCAGATAAAACACCAGGAGCTAAATTGAAGTTTAACGTTTTCGTAGGAGAACTATCGCAGATAGCGAAAAGTGGGTAAGCCTCTTTTTAAAGCCTCAAATCAGAGATTCTGAGAGTGAGAGAGTGCGAGCCAAGCCATGGCAATCCTCGCGCTCCCGCTTGTCATATCCGTTTTAAAACCCCAAACCACCCGCCTCTTCCTCTTCTGCTCCTCCGCCACCGTTGTCGGAAGGCCAAACTGTAACCGCTTTTTTCTCAACCGCCCCCGCCACTTCACTAAAACCACCGCCTCCGCCATCAGTACCGATACTGCTATTCAACAGCATTCCTCAACAAACACTTACAATGAACCTCAAAAAACCTCCGTCCCTACTTTCCAACAAGCAATTCAGCGACTCCAGGTCAAATTTCGAGCTCCACTGCCCTTTTCTTTTCTGTTTTAAAATTTTAATTTCATTTAAAATTGAGATTTCTGTCATTTTGTTTTCTCGAATAGGAATATTGGGCTTCAGTTGGATGTGCAGTAATGCAGTGTAGCAATACAGAGGTAGATGAATTACACGTTTAGTTTCGTCATTTTTTCTTCAAATTCGTGATTCTTCCTCTTTTTTTTATCGAGGTTTGTGGTTGTGTATTGCTAGGTTGGAGCCGGGACTATGAATCCTCTTACATTCCTAAGAGTTCTTGGTCCTGAACCATGGAATGTGGCGTAAGTATATGATTTTAAATGCGATTTTGTTACTACCATTCAATGTTTTTATCCTCAATAACCTTATTTTCGGAGTAGATGACAGTATGACAGTGATTCTAAATGAAAAGAGTGAATGGTTTCCAGGGTTTTTGGTTCACATTGTGAAATTCTGACTGCCTGCATGGTTTTTAGCTGATGTTTGAATCATGTCGGGATTAGTTAATTTGATATACTGGTATACTGTCAAGATGGGTTTTGGGGGTTTACTATTCACAGTAGTTGCTAATTTGGAGTTTATAATAAAAGGTACGTGGAGCCTAGTATTCGCCCAGATGATAGTCGTTATGGGGAAAACCCAAACAGACTACAGCGTCACACACAGTTTCAGGTTAAGTTGAATTTTACTTATCAAATCTTGCAATGTTAAAATACTGATGAAACTTTATTTTGGAATTATGTTTATATGATTGATATCTTTTACTATTGGGTTTCATGTTCATTTCAGGTTATACTGAAACCTGATCCTGGAAATTCTCAAGACCTATTTATTCGAAGTCTCTCTGCGTTAGGTGATTTTCTCCTTTTCCATGTGCCATTTCAAATTTGTTAGTCTTTGCGAGAAATTTATGTTATTTCTAGAAGTGCATTATTTCTAGATGTTCATGACTTAGCTGCGATTTATTTCTATCTTTTTGTAATTCATATGAAATTTGGCAATCTTTTTTGTTTTTTTTACCCCCATAATTCAAACAAAAAGATAAAGCAAAAAGAAGAGGAGGAGGAGAAGGGAAGAAAAAACCTTCAAGTCAGAAAGATTGCATTGTTAAATGAGAGAGACCTTGCCTAGAGTCTAATCACCATTAATTTTTTCTGTTCTATATGGGTAGTATGTGCATGTACATGCACACACTCATGTAAATTTCCGTGGTTTGAAAGGAGCCTATCTAGATGGTCTCCCCACATGTCCTTATCGTGAGAACAAGAGAAGTTTTCACATATTTTTGTTCTTTCTTTCTTTATTTTAATTAGTGTGTATCTTATGACTGGTTTATGGTGGAAATTGTTAAATAGCAGGGACCAGGGTGCATGAGCTCCATGCAGTGTATATCTTACTCAGACTAGAATATAGTTGTGCTGCACTGCATATGCTTGTTGAAATATAATTACAGCTCTTTATTTTTATGCTTAGGTCATTTAATTTATTTATTTTAAAAAAAATTATGTCCTGTTCAGTTCACAGTTACTATTTTTTCTCTCCAAATCATCAGCAAAGTGGGTTGTGTAATGACGATCTTGCTCCAATTTAATGTGTTGATGAACTGCTCTCACATCCAGACATTTTTTCCTGTTGAGGCTTGATCTTTTCCTTCCTTTATGCTTGACAGGTGTTGATGTTAATGCACATGATATACGATTTGTGGAGGACAATTGGGAGAGCCCGGTAATTTGATTTCCTTGCCAGCAACTCTTGCATTTAACAAAATTGCCTAGAACTATTGCGTATATAATTCATCGCTGAAAAATTGTATATTACCAGGATCTAAAAATGCTTGTAGGTACTTGGTGCTTGGGGATTGGGCTGGGAAATCTGGATGGATGGGATGGAGATCACTCAATTTACTTACTTTCAGCAGGTTCATCTCTGATATTAGCAATGACTGAATATATGATGTTTTCCATTTCATAATTATGGCTTCTAGGCTCTTATTCATTTATTGGTGTTCCTGTATTTTCCTGGAAGGTTAGAGTTGAACTTTTATAGAGTTTTTAATTAATGCGAGCTTGGGACACTCTTTGATTTCCTATTTCTTTAGGCTGGAAGTCTTCAACTGTCACCCATATCTGTTGAAATCACTTATGGCCTTGAGCGCATCCTTATGTTGCTTCAGGTTAATGTCCTTCCTTCCCTTTTCCTTTTCTGCTTTTGTTTGCTTTAGAACTTTGGCTTAAGTTATTTCACTACTAATTGGCAGGGAGTTGACCATTTTAAGAAAATTCGATATGCTGATGGCATTACATATGGGGAGTTGTTCTTGGAAAATGAGTAAATGAGATATTATCCTCTCTTTTTTTTTTCATTTCAATTTGAAGTGGATGTTATTCATATAATTTATGACAAGAATTAGTGTACATTGTTCTGTAACTGCTCTCTGTTCCTTTTTTTCATCTCTCTTGTACCTATTTTTACAGGAACATTATGCTTGCTCTTGTCATGACTTTTCAATATTGCTATTTTTGCTGTCAAAATTTCACTTCCATTACCTCAACATCATGTAGCTTGTGCTTTCCTCTTTCAAGTTTCAAATTATTTGCTAATTACCAAAATATTGAAGTTCTGTTTCAGGAAGGAAATGAGTGCGTATTATTTAGAACATGCCAGCATTCATCATCTTCAAAAGCACTTTGATTTTTTTGAGGAAGAAGCTCGTTCCTTGCTTGCCGCTGGCCTTCCAATTCCTGCGTATGTATAAGAATTTTTTTCTTTTTTATTCATACTGTCCAGGTTATTCTGTGGTTTCTTAAAGTTAATGTTCGCTGAATATGCTAGGTATGATCAGCTACTGAAGACCTCTCATGCTTTCAATATCTTAGATTCTAGAGGTTTTGTCGGCGTAACAGAGCGTGCTCGCTATTTTGGTCGAATGCGTAGGTGAGTGTGCCGTTTCTCACTCATGCTAAATAACTGCCGGAATTACCTAGAACAATAATTGTTCACATAACAATAAACTGAACAAGCTTGCCTTCTCTCACTCATGTCAAATAGCTACCTGAATTATCTAGAACAATTGATTGTTCACAACATGAAACTGAAAAAGCTTATCTTTCCAGTTAAATCAGGAACTTCAGTTGTCTCTTCTGAGTGTATCTGAAAAATGCAGTTACACTCTTGAAGAGAACATTGTGCTTGATATGAAATTGTTTTAAATCAATTCTTCCCATCTTTTATCTGCTATTTCTTCTTGGTTTAACAGCTTAGCTCGTCAATGTGCTCAACTTTGGTTAAAGACCAGGGAATCCCTTGGATATCCTCTGGGTACTGTTTCTGAGCCTGCTCAACTTGTATCTGCTAAAGAGCTTTTGGAGGCAGCTGTCAAAAAGGTTGGTTTGCTCTAATTTAGTTGAATTTTGTTAATTCTTTAACATGACAGGTTTCCTCCGTACTTCTTAAATTTTTGATATGTAATGATCTCTGTGTCTAGAGAACTCATATCTGTCCCTTTCAATCATTGTTGACTGTAACACTTGACAGTTGATTTTTTTTATCCAACTTCTTACAACAGGAGCATGACGAGCAAAGGTTTTTTGTTCTTGAAATTGGTACTGAAGAGATGCCTCCTCAAGATGTAGTTCATGCAGGGCAGCAAGTAATTTCATTTCAGCTGTAGATCTTGTCATTTGTAGCTATCTTTTTCCGATCAGTACTCTTCTATTTTTTCCCTTTGAATTGCTGAAAAAATCTGTTTGCTATTTTAAGTTCTGCAATGTCTATTTCCTAAATGTCATTTCTTCTATATTCCTGTAGTTATGTCTTAATCTAATAGCTGTTCACTGACTGTCCTTGCTGATCTTTTCAGCTCAAAGATATAGTGTTGCAATTGCTAGAGAAACAACGATTGAGTCATGGTGATGTTCAAGCTTTTGGTACTCCTCGCCGACTAGTGGTATAGCTATTCATATTTACCTTGCCTGACATCTTTTGTTTAAACAATGGTATAGATAATAAGATTTTTTCACTAGTTCTCTCACTAAATTACATACTAGCCTGTGAGTGAAGGACAAAACACCATATTAATGTCAATGGTAAAATCATGCATCTCTTTGATTTAGAAAATATCATCAACACAAAAATGATATATCATTCTAGCAAGACAATTTTGTAATAACTTTATCTCTAGAATTGCTCTTTTTATTTAGAAGCGTGTTTTTACTCTTACACCTTATATGGCAATGCTGGTGATGGCTCTTTTGGTCTGCATATATTTTCTTGCTGCCTTTGTTATTTTCGGTGTTATAGAAGTGTTAAGTAAAGTTGATTCTTATACCTACAGCAATCTCAAAGATGTTTATAATTTTATCCATGCATGCTTTTGCGCAATGCTCTACCACCTTAAGGGAGAATTGGATTAAGACAATAAATTATTTGTATGCAGGGAAATCCTTCATTAATGAGGAGCACATCTTTTTATTAAAATTTGTTTGTAATTTGTACATCTTACAGTTGCAACTTTTATGACCCTGTAATTCTGTTTTCTGATCCAGTATATGCATGCATATTTCCTAACAACCATTCACATTTCTATTTTGTAATATGTGATTGTTTGTTACTTTCTCATATTTTACATGCAAGGTATTTGTGGAAACCCCCCCAACAATGACCAATTCTTTCATCCCTGGCTAGCTTTACTTTTGAATTAGCTTTCTAAGTGGAATGCAAATATATTGCATCACAGTTGTCATCAATGCCTTCAATTCCTGAACCACCTAGATCCATGTTTAGTCCACTCCAGTCCAATTCCAATAGCTTGTCAATTAGGTTGAATAAAAGCAGGTATGCTGTTCATGAGCAGCCATACTCTATCACCTGGCATGCAACCTATACCATGTAGAAATAGAGGACGATGAGAGATAAGTACTTGGCAGATATTAATCAAGTCGGTAACAATATGATGCTTGCATTAAGAACAGCTGCCAAGGACTTCTGCATACTCTCTTACTATTCATGTTAGGATCCATTTACTTGTTTCTCAATCATAAACTGATTGTTTCTTCATTACTATGTTTATTGTGAAGCCTATCATTTCTCATACAACACCCATAGCCTTCATGTAAAATTTAGCAAAAAATATTTGATTATCTTTATTCTATTTTATCACACAAACTAATATGCCACATTATAAATTTTCATCTTTTCAGATAAGAGTGTCATATGCACACAGAAAAATTTCTGTGAAGAATAGTGTTTTCAGTTTCATAATCTTATGCCAGTATGTTGAGTTGTCATTTTACTTAAAGCACTGAGGATTTGTATAGATTGTCTTCTTCTCTTTTTGATATTCTCAAAGTGTGAATATTTATGTCCGTGAGAATTTTCTTGTATTCACAGGTATGTGTTGAGAGTCTTTCCACTAAGCAAGCTGAGATTGAGCTTGAGGTTCGTGGACCTCCTGTTTCAAAGGCCTTTGATCAAGAGGGACATCCTACAAAGGTTTTGCTTTATCTATAATTTTTCCCCTTCATATTTTTTAGGCTCAGACTTATCTTTTATCCTTGTACTCTTTCCTCTTTGGCTTGCATTGGTAACTTAATTATTGGTTAAAATCGAATATGCTAGTGTTGGAGTATTTGTCCTTTATCCATTTTACTATATTTTTTAATTGCTTTTTTTTATTTTTATTTCTCCACCATGTTTGTGTATTTCATTACTTTGATCTGGCAAAGTCATAGACATAATAATCTATTTCCCACATCTTTCAAAACCATAAAGGAAAACACAAGAAATTGATTTCTTCCTCACCTACTCATGTATTCAGTGTGACACGGTATCATATTTAGTTTGCTGTTTCATGTCAGGCTGCTGAGGGTTTTTGTCGTAGATACAACATATCATTGGACTCATTGTTTAGAAAGGTTGATGGTGAGTCAGTTTGGATGCATGGATGAATACCAGGGTTTGCTCATGTTTATTTTCTGCAGATTTGCTTTGTCTTCTTCATGTAATGGTGCTATCTATTGATATTCTCAACTCTTTAAACTTCCATTTTGCTTAATGTCTTTGAACTTTTAGGAGTTGTTTGTACCATGTTATATTTGAAACAGTCATGTTCTAGTCTTTTATTTTATAAATTGTTTTTGATAGCCAACCTTTTCAATCTCACTTAGTTTCCCTGAAGATTTAAAAATGTTGGATACCAATCACTAAATCATTCTCGGTATTCTCTTAGTAAGGTCTAGCCGGTCTTTTTGCACCTTAACTAGCTTGATGTTCTTTTCCATCCACATAAATACATGCAGAATGCAGCCACTGGAAATCAATGTTACATTATATCTTTTGTTGCTCGAGCTGGCAATGAAAACCTTATGGAGATAACCTGACCTTGTTTGGTGCTAGTCCTATCTGGTCCAATCCCGTACAATAAGGTGTACCCAAGTTTCATATCCATTAATTCCAATTTGTGAGTAAAATCAATCTTGCAAAATCCGAATGCATACCCATTGCCAGTAAGAGCATTTCTCAAAAAATAACCTGAATTCATTATATTCAAATAATTTCAGGTAGGTAGCCCAAAACCTCTTCTACTAGGATGGATAGGATAGGTTTCACTTGTAAGTTTGAATTGTACAATAAAATTCGTAGGCTTTTATCAAGGCTAATCCTGTCCAATTCAGGTCTCCAGGGTTTGAAAGCAACCTGTGGTTTAGAGTTGGTAGGCTTATTCCATCCCTATTTAAGTGAGACTCTTGATTCTGATCTATTCTGATCTAGTCAGTGGATTGGCTTCCAGATGTTCTTCAATTGCTGTCCTTGGTGTCACCTCAGTCCCCTTTAATCAAACACTTCTCTCAGAACAGGCTGCCTCCCAATAAAGATAGCAGTGGTAGGAACCATCTTGCTGCTGCCTAAAGGCAACAGAATATGCTGCTGTTCATAGGCTGCTCAGTCAGCAAGCTACTGAATTTACTTTATGCGTTGAACTTGATATATTTATCTAATTAATTGTTGTTGTTGTTTCTGGTACTATCTACTATTGATAATGTTACTTATTGTTTTTCTTTTCAAGTGCAGGCAAAACAGAGTATGTACATGCCCATGTAAGGGAGACTGCGCGATTTGCTCTGGAGGTTGTAATTTTGATCTTTCTTTTGCTAGTTGTTGTGATGATTTAAGTGTCTGCCTTTTGAGTCGTGATCCTCTTAAGTTAAGAATGGGATGCTGGCAAGTTTAGAGGATTTGATATCCTTTTAATTCTGCATGAGGTTATTTTTGTTTGCTATCTTCTTTCCTGTCTTGTTCCATAGACAATAAATGCTGATGCTATCCATAATGGATGGAGTATTCAAATTGTGGTGGTGTACGGAAAAACTCAAAGAAGAAAGAGAACAGATGATGTTTGAGAGTCAGGCTGCAATACTACCAGATTCATGAATAGCTATTCTATGTTATTACAATGCTTCTTTCTTATAACCTGCTTTAGTTTATTAGTGATGGTCATTTCTTTTTAGAAATCTAGACCAGTTTTATTTTGTATTGCATATCAGATTTTATCTGAAGATTTGCCCAGTGCCATCAGTAGAATATCATTCCCAAAGTCTATGCGCTGGAACTCTCAGGTGAGCGGTCACTTTTCTATTCACTACACTTGTCTCTTTTACTAGGGAATGGCCTAGTCGAAATAAAGGCCAGAGTATCTGGAACAGGTTTATCCTTTGATTTATAACCATTACTTGTTTTTGTGCTATGTTGGATCTAGGTCATGTTCAGCAGACCTATTCGTTGGATTGTGGCCTTGCATGGAGATGTGGTTGTTCCGTTTGTGTTTGCTGGAGTTTTGAGGTGTTTACAATTACTTATGTTCTTGCTCCCCCCCCCCCCCCTCTCCCTCCCTCTACCTCTCCCTCCCTCTATCTTGTCACGTGTATTAGCTTTGCCCCTTGGTTGGAATAATATATGCAAAAAAAGCAGAGTTGGGCTATTGACTCTATTCAGAAGATTAATTATTGGGTACTCCTGGTGCATGCTTCCTCCTTGACATTCATGGGGGCTCCATTATGGTAACTACCTTCGACCCTCACACGATTTGAGCGCTACAGTGGGAGTATTGAATGATCTCTCCTGCCAAGGGCACAGCTTTTTAAAAAAAATTAAATTTACATGGGAACTTGCGGGTAGCCTTGTTGATTGCTGCAGTCTCACATTTGTGAATTCTCTGCCCTTTTGTTTTGTTGGAACTCTATCCTGCTCTTTTATATGCAGTGTGCTGTTTCTTAAAGTTTTTAAGTTTGTTGGTGCAGTGGGAACCTATCTTATGGCCTTCGTAATACCCCCTCAGCTGCTGTTCAGGTTCGTGTAAAACTGACATGTTTTAATTTCAATGAACTTCCTCTGCCTTTTGAACAGATACCAAATTGTGATTTTTTTATCGGTATTGCTAGTAAGCACTGTTACTATGTTGTAGACATACTGTTGAGAATTGTAACAAATAAAGGAGGAATAAAGGGTTATATTGGTAATTAGGAATATGCTAGGGTTTAAAAGGTGTAAGGCTATATAAAGGCCAAATTATTATTCAATAAAGTACTTTTTGCTCAAGTAAAAATCTTTTTGGTATCAGAGCCACCAGAGATCTAGGGTTAGCCACAAAAAAAAAAAAAAAAAAAAAAAAAAAAAAAAAAAAAAAAAAAAAAAAAAAAAAAAAAAAAAAATATTACTGTAGCGCCGCCACTGTAGCAACGCTACTGTAGCACTGCTACTGTAGCGCCGCCACTGTAGCACCGCCGCCAGCCAGCGAGTGTTGCCTTCCTAGTCGCGTCGCCTCCCTCTTCCTAGGCCGAGTCTTCCCTTTCTAGGCCACCACCTCTCTGTTTTTGATCTTCTATTGAAGGGAGCCCGTGTGGGGGAGGGCGATACCCCACGGATCCCAAGGAAGGGTAGAGATGAAGGGATAGAGACCTAGACATTGATGTGAGGAGAATCAAGAGAAGGGTCAAGAAGAGGAAGAAGGGCAAGGTTGTGATCTAGACACCTGAATACGTGTCGGATTAATGGAGGCTAACAAGAATCCGATGGAGGAGATCGTGAAGAAGTTAGATCCTGCAGACCTTGCGACCTTGATGCAGTTTATGAGGATGTCAATGGGTGAAAGTGCCACAAGGCCACCGTCTATGAAGGTGGAGCTTCCACCTATTGATCTAAAACTCGATGGGCCAGCCACATACTTGAGCTGGTCACGTCGGGTAAGGTATACTCTGACAGGAAGAAATCTGGAGGGTTTTCTGACGGGTGACAGAGTAGAGCCGATTGAGGGTGCTACAGGGAGAGATGAGTGGAAGTCTACACACATGTTGGTGTACATCTGGCTTCTGAACTCGATGGTCCCATCTATTGCTGCCACCGTGGATGGTATTGAGAAGGTAAAGGATGTCTGGGAAAAGTTGAGGAGGACTTATGATGGGGTGGGGAATAATCTGAGGGTGTTCCAGATCAAGAGGGAAATCTATGCTGCAGTCCAGGGAGATAGGACGGTGCAGGAGTATTCCATAGAACTGGAGCGCTTGTGGTTAGAGCATGATCATTTCTCACCTCGAGCAAGCTGCAAAGATCCTGAGTGCAAAGAGAGAGAGGCATTGGTTCAGGAGCGAACTATGTTATTTCTCCAGGGGTTGGCCCCAGTGTTTGAGCAGAGGACTGCGATGTTGTTAGCCCAGACGAAGATTCCCTCACTTGAGGAGGCAGTATCAGCTATGATACAGGAAGAGAGCCGCATTAAGCTACAGGCGGGGACAGGTGGACCTCCGGGAGTAAAGTCTGCTTTGGCTGTCTCCAACTTGGGAAACACAGGAGCCAGGGTTGAAACTCGTGAGTGCTACAACTGCGGCGAGGTAGGCCACCTGAAGCAGACATGCACTAAGCCACCGAAGGAGAGGAACTCGGGTGGTCGTGGCCAGACTGGAGGTCGTGGTCGCGGGCGTGGAGGTCGCAGAGGTGGTGGAAGAGGAGGCTACCGGGCAAATCTGATGGTAGCAGATGACGAGGGAGAGGCAGATGTGGTCTTTACTGATGAAGATCACGAGTTGCTGGAGATGTTGAAGAGGAAGCAGAGAGTGACAGTCGATGGAGACAGGAAGGGTGCGAGTGAAGACGCATCCACATCATCCAGGGGTAACTTCGCTTCCTATGCTAACTCAGCCAAAGGTACTCACGATACACATGCTCTTGCCTCTATATCCACCTCAAGATCACCAGAATGGATAGTAGATTCTGGTGCATCTCGACATGTGACTGGTACTGCTAGTGAGTTCTCGTCTTATAATCATCTAGCGGTGCCAGAGAGCATCCAGACCGCTGATGGTACAGCACAGCCTGTGGTTGGTAAGGGTACTGTGAGATGTACCGATTCTATGACTTTGTCCAATGTTTTGCATGCTCCTTCTTTTCCAGTGAATCTGTTATCCATTAGTGCCATTATTCTCCACCTAAAATGTGTTGTTATTTTTGATATTCCCAAGGTGATCTTCCTGGAGAAGGGGAGTGGCCGGAGACTTGGGACTGGCACGTGGCATAACGGACTGTGGTACCTGGATAGAGAGGGGATGGACTCAGCCTTGACATCCATGGTTGAGAGTGCTGGAGTAGGAGGAGTTGGGCAGAGGGTGGAGGATGTGTTGCTGCTACATCACAGGCGCATGGGACATTCTTCTTTTAGTTTGTTGAGTCGTTTGTATCCGTCTTTGTATGAAAAAGCAAATAAACAGAAACTGGTGTGTGATGCTTGTGAGTTTGGCAAGCTTACTAGAAGCTCTTATGTTAGTTCTGGGAATAGGAGCTCTAGTGGTTTTGATTTAATACACTCGGATGTTTGGGGACCTTGTTCTGTTAGTTCTATGAATGGTTATCGTTATTTTGTGTCGTTTATTGATTGTTTCTCTCGTGTTACTTGGTTGTATTTGATGAGAAACAAGAGTGATGTATTGAATTGCTTCAAAGACTTTCACAGGGCTATTCAGACTCAATACGGGGCAGTAGTGAAGGTATTGAGGTCCGATAATGGGACGGAGTATACCAACAAGGCGTTTGGGGAATACTTGTCGGCTCAAGGGATACAGCAC
Organism: Salix brachista; assembly: GCA_009078335.1. Taxonomy (NCBI): domain Eukaryota; kingdom Viridiplantae; phylum Streptophyta; class Magnoliopsida; order Malpighiales; family Salicaceae; genus Salix; species Salix brachista. The sequence continues at coordinate 2,984,252 of CM018585.1, forward strand.
CAAACCACATGTCCATACACACCAGCACAGAATGGAGTAGCAGAGAGGAAGAATAGACACTTGCTAGAGGTAGCCCGTAGTATGATGATTTCAATGAATGTTCCAAAGCACTTGTGGGGGCAGGCAGTGTTGACAGCCGCTCAATTGATCAACAGGATGCCCTCAAGAGTATTGGAGTGGAAGTCCCCTTGTGAGATGCTGAAAGGAGATAATGGTGGGATCCTTCCATTAAAGGTGTTTGGATGTGTATGCTTTGTGAAGGATAACAGACCGTCGGTAGGAAAGTTGGATCCCAGGGCGGTAAAGTGTGTTTTTGTGGGATATTCTGCTACCCAGAAAGGATACGTGTGCTGGAGCCCAGTTGAAAAGAGGTTATTTGTGAGTATGGATGTGACATTTAGAGAATTCGAGCCATACTACACGCTGGAGGTGAACTCACCCTTTGACGACTCGCCCGATACTTCAGGTATGAGGCGAGAGGGGGAGAGTAGGAGTAGCGATGGTGAGAGACAGGTACATGTACCCTGTACTGTTGTGGTGGAGGAATCGGTTGAGGAACCGGAAGATGAGGAGGAGATGGAAACCGAAGGGGGTGAGACTCAAGCTCAGGGGGAGTTAAGGGTGTATACGAGGAGGAGAAGGCAGAATGATGTAGAGGTGCCAGTAGTGCCAGTTGTGCCCGCAAGTCCCTTGTCCCGGCCTACCCCGACTCCTGAGACACCTACACCATCCACCTCAAACTCAAATTGCACAGGTGATATGATTCCTCTGCCTTCTCCTGACCCCATGATTTTAAGGAGGACCTCTCGCAGCAATGCGGGACATCCTCCTGACCGTTTTGGTTTCCCACATGATATTGCTCAGTTTGTCTCATACTCTAACATTACATCACCTGTACATGGAGCATTCATTACATCATTGGACACTGTCTCTATACCCAAGTCTTGGCAGGTTGCTAAGGAAGATCCAAAATGGAAGACAGCTATGCATGAAGAGCTTGGGGCCCTTGATAAGAACAAGACATGGGAGATAGTACCATTACCACCAGGCAAGAAGGCGGTTGGGTGCAAATGGATCTTCACAGTGAAGCATACTCCAGAAGGGAAAATTGACCGCTATAAGGCACGATTGGTGGCAAAGGGGTACAGTCAGACATATGGCATCGACTATGATGAGACCTTTGCACCAGTGGCGAAGATGAGCACAGTTCGGACCCTCGTCTCCCTTGCTGTGAATGGGGGATGGAAGTTACACCAGCTGGATGTGAAGAATGCATTTCTCCATGGGGATTTACTGGAGGAGGTGTACATGGAGATACCCCCAGGCTTCGGCACAAAACAAACAGTAGGCAAGGTATGTAGGTTGAGGAAGTCACTGTATGGATTGAAACAGTCTCCTCGAGCTTGGTTTGACAGGTTCAGGAGAGCTATGATAGGTGTGGGCTATCAGCAGATCAACGCAGATCATACAGTATTCTTCCGACAACATGGAGGTCACACCACAATGCTCGTTGTGTATGTTGATGACATGATCATTACTGGGGATGATGAGGGAGAGATTGCTCAGCTGAAGGAGAGACTGGGCAAGGAGTTTGAGGTGAAAGATCTAGGGCAGCTAAGATACTTCCTTGGGATTGAGGTAGCTCGTGGAGAAGAGGGGGTGGTTCTATCCCAGAGAAAATATGTGTTAGACTTGCTCAAAGAGACGGGCATGCTGGGATGCAAACCGGCTACTTCTCCGATCGATCAGAAGTTCAAGCTGAGTGCAGAAGCGGGAGAGCCAGTTGATCGCGAACGGTACCAGAGGCTGGTAGGCCGGTTGATCTATCTGAGTCACACTCGTCCCGACATCTCATTTGCAGTAAGTGTGGTGAGTCGTTATATGCATGATCCAAGGAAAGGCCACATGGAAGTGGTGTACCGAATTCTGCGATATCTGAAGAGTGCACCAGGAAAGGGGCTAATCTTCAGGAAAAATGGACACTTGGGCATTGAGGGATATTGTGATGCTGACTGGGCAAGTTGTGCTGATGATAGGAGGTCTACATCGGGGTATTGCATGTTTGTAGGGGGCAACTTAGTCTCTTGGAAGAGCAAGAAGCAGTCGGTAGTTTCGAGATCGACTGCAGAGGCAGAGTACAGGGCCATGGCTTTAGGAGTTGCCGAGATGTTGTGGTTGAGAGCCATATTGGTAGAGCTCAAGGTGGACCAAGGAGCCCAGATGAAGTTGTGGTGTGACAACGAGTCGGCAATCAGCATTGCTAATAATCCAGTACAGCACGACAGGACTAAGCATGTGGAGATTGATAGATTCTTCATCAAGGAAAAATTGAATGACGGACTACTGAAGCTAAGTCATGTGACTACTGGAGATCAAGTGGCTGACTGCCTCACCAAGGGACTTAATTCAGTAAATTTATCCAGGTTGTGTGACAAGATGGGCTTAGTGGATATCTTTTGCCCATCTTGAGGGGGAGTGTTGAGAATTGTAACAAATAAAGGAGGAATAAAGGGTTATATTGGTAATTAGGAATATGCTAGGGTTTAAAAGGTGTAAGGCTATATAAAGGCCAAATTATTATTCAATAAAGTACTTTTTGCTCAAGTAAAAATCTTTTCATACAGTAATGGTATTATGGAGTACTATGATATGTAACAAAAAAATAGTTCATTACATCACCAAAGCAGTTTTTCCAAGCATTCGGAGGCACATTGGGGAGGTGTTTCATTTGCTTTTTGTCATTGGTGTCAATTAAAAGCTCATCTATAGGCACTAATGAGCTAGCCAGTTATTGCATGAACAAAAACAAAAAAATGCAGCAGTGCTCTTTGGTGTTATCACTTTATGCAGAAATTCCTGTTCTGAGCTAATTGGCTTTCAGATTTGGAACTTGTTTATTTTTGGAAGATTTGTAGTGTAGCTTTTGTCAGATGTCTTGCATGTACATCATATGTTCATTCATTATCTTTTGTATACTTGTGTGTACTTTTAATCCTAACAAGTTTTTCAGGTTGAAAGTGCAGAATCTTATGCAGCTGTAATGCAAAATGCTGGAATCAATATTGAAATTGAGGTATCACAGAATAATTTTTCCATAAAATCCACTTCACTTTATTTTGAAACAGTCTTTCTACTAAACAATTTTTCTTCTTTTGTGTGAGAAGTGGGTTTAAACTTTATATGCTTCAAACTACAATAAACAGATGCTTTCATCTATAGGGTCGAAAACGAAGCATCTTGGAGCAATCTAATGCATTAGCAGAAAGTGTCAATGGACGAATCCTTATTCAGGATAGCTTACTTAATGAGGTACTCTCTCTTTCTCTCTCCAAATATGTTAAAGATATTCTATTAAGAAAAAGTTCAAGGATGATTGTGAGCATAAACTATGCCTCTGTATGATGTTTTAGGTTGTTAATCTTGTTGAGGCACCAGTTCCTGTGCTTGGGAAGTTTAAAGAATCCTTCTTGGAGCTTCCAGAAGATCTTTTAACAATGGTAAGTTTTTTTTTTAAGACTTGTTAAAAATTGGTACCTGACAATGCTTTATTATTTAATTGCATTTGAAAAATTAAATTTGATGTTTGTTTGCTGTGTTCATAACATATATTGAAAAGCTGAAAATTGAAGAGCAATGAAATCACATAATGCCCGCCAACTAGTAATTGATCATTTAGAAGCTTCAAATCGGTTCTCCTACATGTCGTGCAATATTGATTTTAACTTTTGTGTTTGAATGATTGCCAAGTAAACCTTTTCAAGTCACTATAAAAATTTAATCTTTTGACTGGTTGTGTTGTAGCTAAATTTATGTTGAGTTAAGGTGTTGGAGACATAAATTGGAGGTTAGATGCATCATGCTGAATACAAATTATGGCTTGATGTCAATGATTTCATTGTGCTTTTTTTCCCAAACCAGTGATGAAATATAAAGCAGGCCTGCTGTCATGGAAATTAGATTTGTAATAGCATTCCTATCTGTATCAGTCAGATAAAGTTTAGCCACATCAGCCAAGTGCAATAGCTTGGTCGTTTCTTCTTGGACGGATCATCAAGGTTCCACCAAATGCAAGTTCTTACTTGAAATATAGGCAAAAGGGGTTTTGAATTTTGGAAGAGATGTATTATGTATATTGTTTTATTTAATATATTGACTGTTGCTGAGGCTGGATTCTCTTAATCTTCTATATCCAGTTGGTCTGTCACTAATAGAAAATTGAATAAGTATTAACCCAGTAGACATATGGCATAAGTGATGCACAGATGGTCCAAACTCATTTATTTTTCACTTGTTTAGTGACTACAGCATACCATTTATGCAGGTCATGCAAAAACACCAGAAGTATTTTGCCATAACTGATGATAGTGGAAGGTTGCTGCCATTTTTTATTGCTGTAAGACACGCTTACCAGTTACACATCCTTTTTTAACTTGATTTTTGCTTCAGATTCATCAGATGACACTGTTTGCTTTAAGGTGGCAAATGGAGCAATCAATGAAACTGTGGTAAAGAAAGGGAATGAAGCTGTGCTTAGGTAGGGATTGGTCTTTAGTGCTAGTCATTTGTCCTCACAATAGGAAGAGGAACATCATAATGGATTTTAACATCCCCCCAAATTGCCCTGGCTAATTTTTTTTTTTTATGCTGCTTAAATTTTTGTAGCATTTAATCAATATGTGAAGTTACATATGCTTCAAAATAACCAGTTATTTCGACTTTCTTGTCTGTAATTACCACGTGCATAAATATTTGCAAGAAAGTATTTCTTATCCTGTTTACTTTTTTTCTCTTATTATTTTTGAAAAATGAACGCTACATTTTTATATGCAGAGCTCGCTATGAAGATGCAAAATTTTTCTATGAGTTGGATACACGCAAGAAGTTGTCTGACTTCCGAAATCAACTAAATGGGATTCTTTTTCATGTAAGTTATTTTCTATTGCAATTACCCAAAGGGAAGGGGTTATTTGGTTAGGGATCAGGAACTACTTGAAATTCTGAAGCTCAGGTTGCTAACATCATTTTGAAAGGGTGTGTTTTAATATCATAAAAAAATAACAGAACAGTTTCTTACAGGATCATAAGACCTAATGGTAAATAGAAGAGTAAATTATAATAAGTCTCTGTATCTGATTAACACTTTTTGTTAGTTTTAATCTCTTATATTTAAGTCATTAATGGATATTGGTGTAGCATAAGGTTTTGAGACCTGTAGCTTGACCACAAGGATATAAAAATTAACACAACCATTAATGGGTAACAGTCAACAAATTTCAAGGGACTAAGTTAAAGGTTTTGAAAAAGGAGCACTGAGTTACAATTGCTATGATAACTTAGGGACTAAAGACAGTTACTGCAAACATAAAACATTGCAATCCACCCCAATACTAACTGTGCAAGTTCAAATGCAGGAAAAGTTAGGAACAATGCTTGACAAGATGATGCGCGTTGAAAACATGACCACCAAACTAACTGTGGAGTTGGGATTTAATGAAGATGTGATTCAGGTTGTCCAGGATGCGGCATCGCTTGCTATGTCAGATCTTGCTACTTCTGTTGTAACAGAATTCACTGCCCTTTCAGGAATAATGGCGCGCCATTATGCTCTTAGGGAAGGCTATTCAGCACAGGTCATTGAATTCACTTTAAATTGATGTACAAATTCCTTTTCATTCTTTGCCACTTCATGAAGTTGCGTATGAAGTGATTCCTTTTCTTGATCTGAGTCCTTGTTGAAAAAACTCCTACTTAAATGTACTGTGCTGAACTCTAATTTCTGCTGCCCTCTTTTTTGAATCTTCACTATGCTTCTTTCTTTATATTGTGTTTTGATTGTTGCAGATTGCTGAGGCCTTGCTAGAAATTACACTTCCTCGATTTTCTGGAGATATGGTTCCAAAAACTGATGCAGGGATAATTTTGGCAATTGCTGACAGGTGAATTTAAAGTCATAAGTCAATTTAATTTCAATCTTTATCTCTTTTTGTTGAAAGTAACTTGTTATGATTTAAGGCTCCTGTGTGTTGCTGGAATAATGTTTGCGCTTATAGATTATGAAAAGTAGAAAAATTATCATATATGAACAGCGGTTTCATGATTTCCTTTTCTCCCTCAGAATGATAATCGGTCAGTGAACAAACAGGAAGAGATGATGCACTCACTAAACTCTTGCCTTCCAAAGGAAAATGTACTCTAGGCAACTAGTAAATTTCTAAGCAAAGCTTACTCAAGGACAACACTGAATAATTTCTAAGCAAATCTTACCTTACTAAGATTCAATGAAGAAACAACACTGAATTGATGAAAAGCTCATTCCTATCCATGTCACGGTAACATTTGAATAGCTTCTTCAGAAAGTGCTAATTGTATGAGTATTGCCAATAGCTAAGGAACCGAGGTATTATTGTCCCTAACACCCAACACCTTGTGCCAAGGCAAGAACATGAATGAATGTACATATTTATACATTCATGGATTAGTGTCTGTACAAGGACATTGTTAGTCTTGACACATGCTTGCTATCATTAATTACAATGCCTGGTTTGCATGCTTTTGATGTGAAAGTTATTTTGCAGATTGGACAGCCTTGTTGGCTTATTTGCTGCTGGTTGTCAACCTAGTTCCACTAATGACCCATTTGGCTTGCGAAGAATCTCTTATGGTCTAGTAAGTTATTATTTTGTAGGGCTTTAAGGTAATTTAGATTAATTAACTCAGCGCTGCATTTGTTTGTTTTAGGTCCAAATATTGGTGGATAATGATAAAAATTTGGATTTGGTTCGTGCTATAAGACTTGCTGCTGATGTGCAACCCATTAAAGCAGATGTCTCAATGATTAATGATGTAAGAACAAGTTCTGAAATTCTTGCAAGAATGTCCCCCCTCCTTGTTCATCTCCCAGTAAATGTATTCACCTACAGTAACAGACACAGGTTTTTTAAAGTAAAAAACTCAAATGCATCATTGAATTGTTGCAATGAACCTGAAAATTCATCTCAATGTGCAGGACAGCACTTCTAAAAAATCCCAGATTTTCAGGTCATTAGCCAACCCTCATTCCCTGCACCATCTCTCAAGATCATCTTTAGTAGGGAAGATCTCTTATTTCCTTTACCTGACACTCCTCTCATTGATACCAGTTTACTCCAAACAATTAGAGAGACAATCCAATCTCTCTTTCTACTAAACTCTTAGGAAGTCTTCCTTGAACCAATTCTCATGTCAGAATGTGACTAAACAATAAAGAAACTCTGTTAGTAACTTTAGCTTGTGCCATTTTCCTTGCAATGTGCCTCTCAAGTCACTTGATAAACTTATACAAGGATTTGACCTTAGACTTGATACCATAGCTGGTCTCCAACATAGATAACATGATAACACATCCGCTTCGGGCCATCACCTTGCAGAAGCTATAGCAATTCATAATCCGTTTGTCTTGTTATTCACATGAAACCATTCACTATTGTCTTATTACTCGGTTCATCCAATTAACCATCTGAATGGTATGTTGACCTATATTTTTAGGCGGCTTCAGCAGTGCTTGTTATTTGTTTAGAGTCAGTACAGGCATGACAAAGTGGGGTTCTGAATATTTATTGTAGGTACATCTATTTGTTACTCGAAGATTGGAGCAATTCCTGGTATGTACACATTTGAAACCACCAAGTTAACATTTTTAATCAGCTAGATAATCCTAAAATATCAAAATAACTGATTCCACAAATTCCAAGGATTTGTACAATTGAAGTGAGCATACTAATGTCTTTCTAACCTCAACCTTCTACCTGTTGCTAAAATTGGTGGGCAAACTTGCCTAGAGGACAATGATTAAATTTTGTCAATCTTGGACAAGTTTTTAAATTCCAAGTATAACAATATCTTGTAAGAGTTTAGTATTCCAGAGATTGTTATGAAAATTTATTACTGCTCATTATGGTTACAGGTTGACAAGGGAATAAGGCCAGAAATCGTTCGTTCTGTTCTTACAGAACGTGCAAGCTTCCCTTGTCTGGCAGCAAAGACAGCATATAAAGTAAGTGGTTTTGCTTGATATTTTTTTGAGTTTTTTTCTTATTAGTTTTAATGTTTTTATTTATGGATCATTGGTATCTCTACAAAATCAGCATAACTTGATGCATTCTGAAGGAAAGATTAGGGCATTGTGTTTTTTCAAGTGTTAGGACCTCAAGCTTATACCACCAAACACTACTAGAGCCATGATCAATTCTTTTGCCAAAAGAGAAGGAATAGATAATAGGAAGATGCTTTGTGGCTTGCAGAATACCTAAGATCTCTTATGTATTAACTTCTTGTTTCCTTGCTGCTAAGGCCACTCCACACCCCATGTATGATGTAAACATATATGTAAGATTTTGTAAACTATAGTGGCTGTTTTGTTTTTTCTTGTAAAATACTCCCCAGCCCTCGAAAAAATGCTCCACTTTGAGGTTTTATTTTGCCCCTAAATATCTGTCCAAGTAAGAAAGTCAACTAACACCGTAGAATGAGCCTTCTGCTCTTGCCACGTAAATGACATTGAAGTTGTGGTAATACTGAATTTCAAGCATAAAATGTTGATAATGTTTTAAAGCTTTGCCTGAAACAATTGTGTATACTAAAACATGGACTCTTGGTTTAAATGAATAGGTAAATGATATTTTACAACAACATTCTCAATTTGAAATGGCTGGACATGCATCTGCTATCCCGATAAATCTTGGATCTGAAGAGTTTGTCGGGCTAGAATTCGTTGTTATGTCCTTCTGTATGCTTCTTTTTCTTCTTCTTTTTTTTGACAGGGTAGAAGTTATTAAGAAAGCTGTTCTTGGTGAACATGACTCTGATTCATTTCCTAACGTGATTATCATGCAACAAAGAAACTAAAAGGATGGTCTTATTTACCATCCTTCTAATTTTCCTGAATGGTTTATCAATTTTGAATGTTACTTAAATTTTGTTTCAGATGGAGGCTTTGTCAAGAGATAGTCTTTTCCCTAAGGTAGTTGAAGCATATTCTCGTCCAACAAGAATTGTCCGTGGCAAGGATGTGGACACTGATATGAAGGTACTATTTCTCAGATGAAAGAATGGTGTGTTATTAAATTAATGAAGGTAGAAGATGAAGTTCGAGAACACCACATCCTTTTATTAGCAAGCGAAAGTACAAAGGGTAACAAAAATCAAATAACAGTGCACTCTAATCCTGTTAAATATTAGCGAGGGGTTACCCCTTGCTGAAATTCACCTGCATCTGGCTCAACTGATAGAATGCACTAAACAAGGAAGCACCAACATGTGGATTGAGGATGGAGAATCTAGGCACCCATGCATTTCCATCCAACACCAACCAAGATAAGGCACCACAACTACCACATCACCAAGCTAGCAAAACCACCACTTGCATATTCAAACAAAACTTCTGCAATGCCCTCTTATTTTAAGCCATGGTCCCTTCTGTGATAATACTAAAATATGTACATCTAGTTCACATTATACCCTGATAGTGGCATCTCGAGGAGCTAAATTTTGTCAATCATCCGCATCCTATGATCCTCTCCCATTTTGAGCCTTCAAAACCCCTATGAGCTGCCCCCGTCCTCCTTAAAGTCATTTCCCAAGATATTTGACAATAAAGCATTACTTCCTTTGACATGGACTTGTCTATCAGGGTTAGTATCTTCTCATGTCTCTGGCTACTTCTTTCTTGAAAGGTCAGATAGCATTCCACATACCACTGTATTTAACCATTAGTATCTTCTCATTTCACTGTGGTTGTCTCTAAGATGGTAGCTTTTGTCTTTCTATGTTCTTTATATTTTATTGAGCACCAGTCTATGCTAGAAAATCTCCTTATATTGATATAAAATTGTTTATTAGGTGGATGAGGCTGCGTTTGAAACAGATGAAGAGAGAGCTTTATGGAGCACTTTCGTGTCCACAACAGGCAAAATTTATCCTGGTACATGTTCTCTCTTCATAAAATGATCACTCTCATGGAATTGAGATTGCTTTTTCCCATGGGACATGCTTCCTTTTGGGTTTGAGATATTTTGCAATTTGCATTGATTTGAAGTTTTGAACTAGGCATTTATTAAACTGACCTTGAGATAAACCTAAACCTATCCATCTTACAGGCATTGAGATTGATGATTTTGTTGAGATATCCTCAGAGCTACTACAACCGCTAGAGGATTTCTTCAATAATGTTTTTGTCATGGTGGTATGTTTTCTACAGGACTCGATTATTTATATCATTAACGTCTATATTCGTTGTGGGAAATTACACTTGAGAGTTTATGTTGATGAGAGAAATCTCCATGCTCTCGTCCTGCCTGACCTTGAACCGTAGTGTTAGTCTATTAATGCAATGTGCAGATTATCCATGCTTTAATTGTTTTTCAAATTACTTTTTATAACAACTCTCTCTTTCTCTCTTGCTTATAGTTGCTAGTAATGGATCTCCCAATATTATGTAACATTACTTTTGTCTGCACGCAGGAAGATGAAAGAATCAGGAAGAACAGGCTTGCTCTGCTAAATAAAATTGCAGACCTGCCTAGAGGCATAGCAGATCTTTCAGCTTTACCAGGATTTTAGAATTTGCCAACAACTCATTCCGTAATCATTAGTAGAAAAAGAAAAGGTGGGATAAGAAGAAAAGATACAACAATGATTTGGAGTAGATTATGTTTTTGGGATCGGCGTGTGCATAAAACCTCATATTATATCGAGGCATGTAAAAATTTTGTAACATTTTGCTGTTGCTTCTGTAAGAATTGCTAGAGCTTAGAAGAGCTTGTGTTGCATGGGACCTGAAAAATTGAAAATGCAGTAACAAGTTTGCTGTTCTAACCAGAGAAATGCCATGAATTTCATTATAGACAGTAGAATTTAATAAATCTAACAAAATTTCGAGGTGAAGCAAGTGAAAGAAAAAACCCTTTGGAATGTTGAGGTTTTGGCAGTCAATCGAATAATAACCTCTTCATTACCGTATGCCATTGAAATTTACGACAGCCCTCTGTTTGCTTGTGCTTTAAAATCGTTTTTTACTTGTCGGATAATGGGTAAAAACTTATTTAACCACTATAGTCCAATTCAATTTTTTTGATCATTATAGTGGTAAAAAAAATAAGATAATGGGTAAAAAACCTATTTAACCCCAAGATACTTTGGAAACATTTAGAAATTAATTCATCAATCTAATAAAAAAAATCAAATCACAATATTAAACCAAATAAAAGTTCTTATCCTTAATCTATGTGTGTTTAGATAATATTGTTGTTTAAAACAATCAATACAAGGCTCTTGTCATCGAGTGAAATTTATTGACACAACAAATTTCAATTATTTTGAAAGTGAAAATAGATGTCTTGACAACTTACTTTTTTTGCACAAATATTTAATGACATTTTTTCTTAAACAAACTAGAGATTGAAAAATAAAGTTTTGTATTAAAATTAAATTTTCAACCACTAAAAAACCCAATAATCTCTTAGCCCAGAAACAAATGAGAACTAAATAAACTTTTAAGATAAAAATTAAAATTATCATTTATTTTACTAGATTTTTTTTATTTTAATCACCCCTGTCAATCCTTTATAAGTGAATATAAAATGTGCGGAAAAAACACCTCATTGTTATTATAATATTTTCGTTTCGGGGTTACATTCTAATTGGCAAGAGCATTTCTTCTTAACTACGATTGTTTTTTAACAGTTTTGTTATTTGATTTGAACAAACTATCCATAACCTCGCCTAGATTATTAGTCCTAGTTATAGAGATGTGATGAATAGGCCAATTTAGAACAACTGGAGACCACCAGCAATACGATCTTCGCGTTCTCTCTTCCCTTTTTTTTTCTTTTTCAAGATGCCTTGCCCTTCTCTATCTTCTATCCACTCCAAGATTCTCTTATCTTTTGTTTTCTATAATCTTGCTCGAGAATAATAAAAAAAATAGGTCAGATGAAATATGTGATTTGAGGTGAAAGAAAAGAGATGTGATTATGATACTGTTTGCACTGCGTTTCAAGTGTTTTTAAAAATAGTAAAATAATTTATTTTATTTTTTATTTTAAATTAAATTAATTATTTTTGATATTTTTAGATTACTTTTATATTCTAATATCAAAAATATTATTTTAAAAAATATTATTTTAATATATTTTTAAACAAAATTATTTTAAAAAAAACATCTATCCATCGTAATCTCAAACAAGAAAGAAGAAGCCATGTATAGTCTACTTTCTGAGTATTATTATTACGGTGAAAATCAAATATGGGTAAAAGTAAAACTACAGCAATTACAGTGTTTGTTGAGGGAAGCTGCAAGCCGTAGTCTTTGTTAAATAAAAACTGAAGATTTAAAAAAAAAAATGAAAAAACAAAAAACTCAAGAGCAACTCACTGAGTCGCAATGCAATTGAATTACTACCCGGTTAAAATTATTTTTTAAAGTGTTTTTCGTTCAAAAATACATCAAAATAAGTTTTTTTTAAAAAAAATTATTTTTGATATAATCACATGAAAATGATTTAAAAACACTAAAAAAAATTAAACAATTAAAAAAAAAATTAAACAAAGTATTAAACACCATAACCCTGTAATATTATATATGTACGGAATCATACAAGTAAACAAGCCCCCTAACCACATCCAAACCCTCTATGATGATTAGGGCACGGACTTGCCATTTGAAGAGCTAAAATTAAAAAAATAATTGTTTAGCTTCTTTGTTTAATTTTATACTCTCCTACGGGGAGCTATTTTGGATAGCCAAAATAGCTTCCCCAGACATGAGCTGTATTTGTAGCAGCTCATGTAGAAAAGCCATAATGCTTTTCTCTTTTAATTTAGAAGGGAACGGAGGAAGGGAGAGAGTGTGCGTGTATATATATATATATATATATATATATAGTGGAAAATAATGTACTATATCAAAAATATTTATTTTTGTTTTTATTCAGAAATACCTCAACAAGAGAGTAAAAAATTATATATATTTTAAAAAATAAAAATAAAAATTCAAAAATAGCTCATCAAGAAAGTAAAAAATTATATATAAAATTAATAATTATATTGTTGGAGGGTTTTTTTAAAATAATTATTTAATTATATAACTTACTCTTATTAATTGTATAATTAATTGCATAATTAAACTACATACAAAATAATTACACTATATTTAAAATAATATAAAAAAAATGGCTCTTCAAAATGGCTTTTACCATTGGAGCACACATCAACAAAAAAGTCATATAAATACTATTCAAGAAGCCATTTTACAGATTTAACTCTTAAAAATAGGTCTTAGAACTTGCTCTTACCATGTAAAGTAAATAGCCGAGATAAAAATGCTGAAGAAGCATAAAGGGTGGGTGTGGTAATTATTTATTACATAAACTGCAAGCGAAACCTGAAAATGAGCGGTCATTGTAACTCCACGTGTATACATACAAAAAAAACCCTGAGAGGAGCCCTCAACTGAGGAGGAGACCTGATGAAAGTCGAGGATAAAAATTATTAAGTTAAAACTACAATTAATTAAATGTATATGTGCTCGTGTGTGTGTAAAAATAAATACAAAGGAAACTATGCCTGGATGGTGGCTATATTTTTTTTAATAAAATATAATTTTATTTATTTTTATCAAATAAATAAATAAATAAATATATATATATATATATTAATTTGTTGCTATACAGTATTCCTATCTCGACTACCAGCAAAAACTAAGGGCGAAGACATCATCCTTGGCTTGGTTTTGAAAAACGACGAGTCCAAAACGAGTCGCTCTCACTAGCAGTGATCACTCCACCCTTTCTTATCTCAAAAATGGCATATCCGTAAATATATAAACAACCAGCACCAAAAGAGAAACCCTCCCTCTCTAATATCAACGACAATATAAAATAAAAGAAAATCACTTCACCACTCTAAACAACGGCAGCAAGTCTCCAACAACATTACCATCTCAGATTAGGTCGCGCTCTCTGTCTCTCTTGCGGCTAGGGTTTTTCATTTTATTCTCTTTCTCTCTCTAACTTTTGTGAATTCTTTGTTCTTACAGATCTAGATTCGTGATAAAAAACAAAGGTAAATATGGAGGTTTTGTTACCTTAGGGTTTCGTGGAGGTGTTTTTTGTATCGTGTTAAGTTTGATTGTTGCTGAGGTTTTTGTTTATCGGAAATGGCGACGATCAATCCTTTTGACTTATTGGATGATGACGCCGAGGATCCATCTCTCATCGCTGCTCTAAAGCCGGTGGTTTCTACTCCTGCCGCAGCGGCTGCTAAGAAAGGTCCAGCTCAGACTCAACCTAAACCCGCTCCTGCTGCTAAGCTCCCTTCCAAGCCTCTTCCTCCTTCACAGGCTGGTCAGTTATTATTATATTTGTTCATCTCGTTGTTTGTGTGTGGATTTAGTGCTTTTTGTATGTTGAAGTATGTGGTTATTTTTAATTATTTTAAAGAATTTTTTATTTGTTATTTTTATACAATGAGCAAAATTAATGCATAGAAAAATGGATGCTTGATGACTTAGTTAGCATATCTTCTTTTTTCGTGGCCTTGTGGTTTCAAAATATGGTCGCCGTCTCCGTGTGTGTGTGGATGTGCTAATTTTTGTTTGTTTATATTTCTGTAGTGAGGGAAGCGAAGACTGAAGGTGGGAGAGGAGGAGGTCGTGCTGGTGGTGCAGGAAGAGGATATGGGCGTGGTCGTGGGGGATATAATAGGGATTTCAACAATGAGAGTCCATACGGTAGTTCTGGAGCACCAGTTGCTCAAGGTGCTGGTGAAGATGGAGATACTGCAAAGACTTTTGAATCACGTGGATATGGTGGACCTCGTGGTGGTTTCCGTGGTGGCCGTCGCGGGGGTTTTGGTAATGAAGAAGGTGGTGAAGGTGAGCGTCCTCGTCGGCCGTATGAACGTTGGAGTGGGACTGGACGTGGGTGGGTAATTTTTATGATAACTCGTGTTAGTTTGTCATATTTTTATCATTTATAATATGCCATGTGATCATGCATCTAAGTTGACTTCTGCATACATGTAGAAATGAGATGAAGCGTGAAGGCTCTGGTCGTGGGAACTGGGGAACTTCGGCTGATGAACTTACTCAGTAAGTTTTATAATTCCAACCAACATCTTATATGTCCTTGTGTGTGTAATTTCCACAGTAATAGTCTTCATGTGTTAGAATTCTGCTATACATGATGAACAACTGCTTCATTTCAAGAATAGTTGGGCACTATTAATTTTTGTTATTTATTATTATTTAGGGTAACCGAGGAGGCTGCCAATGAGGGTGAGAAGAATTTTGGTGATGAGAAGCCTGTGGAGGAAGCAGCAGCAGATAGGAACAAGGAAAACACTGATAATGAACCTGAATTAAAAGAAGCAGAGGATAAGGTGAATGCATACTGTAGTAATTAGATGTTTTGTCTGTCCTCCATATCATCTTGTCATATCTTGTTTTTCTCTGCATGTGGAGAGCTTGCATGGCATTCATAGTTTCTTTATTGATATTGGAATGCATAGAACTAGTGAGTAGAGACATACAAATATTGACACATTTGTTATTTGCAAGTTCTGTCCCTGATCACATATTTTTCAATTTAGGCGGTTGGAAATTTTGTAATTGGTTGGACTTGGTGTTACCATTTCTGATTTATCTAGGTTGAGGGTATTTTGTGATATTAGTTCTGGTGTTTGGTGAGTTTGTTGAACTGCTTTATATAAGAGCACCAGCTCAAAGGCACTAAATGACCGTTCAATTAGTGTTATAAGAAACCTTTTCCATTTTGAAAGTACAGCTTATGATGCTCTGTTCTTTCTATTCAGGTGATGACTCTTGAAGAGTATGAGAAGGTGCTGGAAGAGAAGAGGAAGGCCCTGCAGACACTTAAGACAGAAGAAAGAAAGGTGGATGCTAAAGAGTTTCAATCCATGCAGCAGCTTTCAAACAAGAAGGAAAACAACGACGTCTTTATTAAATTGGTAGAGACTACTGTGCTCTGTTAAAGCTTTTAAACTCCCATTGGTTTTATACCACTGCCAGTCTTTTGAATATCTTTGCAACTATTTCTATATCCAAGGGTTCTGACAAGGATAAGCGGAAAGAGGCGAATGAGAAAGATGAGAAAGCTAAGAAGGTATTTGTGCCTGCCCATCTTTCTTCACCTTTTTTCCATGCATACTAGCATATAAGCTATGGAGAGCACTCTGACCGATTTGCTTTGTTCTTGAGGGCATCTTTTGCAATTTTTTCTTTTTCATTTTTATTTGTTGTACCTGTTTGCTCTTGCTGATGATGTGATGATGGCCATGAAATGAGTTGGGCCAGTGCATGAACTTGTGGCTTGTATGTTGTGATAGGCACTTCTAGACAGTACTTTCCTGTTCCTCTGTGGAATCTAAATAATGGTTCATTTGTCTTGTTTGGACTGTAGGGGAGTTGCTATTGATAACCATCTATGAAATTTCTTGAGTGGGATTTTATTTTCAAGAAAACTGTAATTGTTTGGTTTTGCCTTGTTTAATTCACACTTCGCTCGCATGATATAATTTGGGCTAATGCTAACCATCATCCTAACTGCTGTGATGATCTTAGTCTGTCAGCATTAACGAGTTCTTGAAGCCTGCTGAAGGGGAAAGGTACTATGACTCGGGAAGTCGCAGTCGGGGCAGGGGCCGTGGCCGCGGAGCAAGAGGGTTTGGCAATAGAGATGGAATGAGCAATGTGCCAGCCCCTTCCATTGAAGATCCTGGGCAATTCCCAACCTTGGGTGGCAAATAAGATGGCTCCATTTTTGGGTTCATTTCTTTAATTTCGCACAGGAAATTGACTGGAATAACATAGTTTCCTGTATCAAAAGATCTATATTTAATTTCATGCTTTGCTATGTATATTTCAGTTGTTTCGTTGGTTCCCATTCAGTGTCTCCTCTTGGTATGCAATCCATCTAGATGAGAATTTGGGGAAATCGAGACTTATTATTAATGACTAGAAATTGCAACTCAGTTTTGTTTTGAAATAGTTGAACCCTATTTTTCAAGGAAAAATTTAGAAGTTCTGCATTTTTCTGCTCACATCTCCGGTATTTTGCCACCGAAGCACCAAATGAGATTATGAAGGTTTCTTGATACGAACTGACAGTACTGCTATCTAGAGCAATAAATAAAGTGTGCTTTCGATACAAGTGTTTTTTCTTCTATGACTTGGAAACGTTGTTTCAGTCGGATTTTATTTTATTTATAAATTTGACTTCCATTCAACAAAATAGTGGTTACCTGATTTGATGTCACTGTGGCGCCATTTATCAGTTGATGGCAAGTATAACCAAACTGCCATCATTTCGGTGTTGATTTGACTGCATCATGAGGAACTGTTTGGTGATGAATTCAATGCTCAGAGAATATATATATATAAAAAAAACAATATTTTTTATTTTTAACATTTCAAAATTATTAAAAAAATTATTAATTTGAATTGTTTATATAAAAAAGAATTAAAAATCTTGAAAATCACAGTTGAAATTGAATGTTAATAAACCAGGATGTTGTTTTTATCTTAGTTAAAATTCTAGTTTTTTTCTGGATTTTTCAGCTAAATTCTGGCATAAACATGCCAGTATCATTCTAAACTGAAACTGGAAAATGGAAAGCACCCATCATATCTAAAATTAGCTGTTTTTGTTGTTTTACATGTGGTTTAAAGGTTTCAGTAAGTTCTTAACCGGTATTATATCTAAGATTTATGATTTATTCATACGGGTAAATCTGTTTTTTTTTCTCAATCTGTGGTTGAAGGTCTCTGAGAATGGGTTGTCTAATGGAGAGAAGGGAACTGTTTGAGTGCCAGTGCTAGAAATGTGTGCGCTTTTTTTTCTTACAGGGACCACAAATAAAGGGTAAAGGCGGTAATAGGAGGAGTTAAGGTGGGGATGTTTGTCAGTATAGGTGTTGGTAAGTGCAGGTTCAACCTCAATAACAAAACTGGGGATGTTTGTCGACAAGGGCGAGAGAAGAGGGATGGATCTGGTTGGAGATGATGGCTGAAGAAGGGTGGACTAGCTTGGTTTAATGGTCTTTGTCTCAAGGCCAGTAGAAAAAAATAGGGAAGGTGAAGGCGGTAATAGGAGGAGTTAAGGTGGGAGTTGCCGATGCAATGCTGATGAGAGGGAGGGGATCGGAGCTGTTTTTTTTTTTGTTTTTGGGAAGGTTTTTCTCTCCTTGTTGCAAATTGCAATGGCGAGTGTTGCCGGTTTCTTAGCAGATAGAAACACTATAAGCTCCATTTGTCTCGGTTAGTAGGTGGAAAGTAGGCATAAAACATTAAATAATGCTATTTTTGTTTTGAGTATGCGCACCAATGACTTTCTCCAGTGCTACTATTAGGAATCAACTCAAAAAATTTAAAGTTAATTTAATTTGAATTTAAATTAATATTTTAATTATATATAAAGACGTGGAAACAATCTGAAATCAAAACATACACTTGTGATGAACAGTATATGGTCAGCTCCGTATGGATGTATTAGGATACAACATACGTAATACAAGTTTTCTACAAGTACTGTATGCCAATATCTTGAACTTTGTATTGTCAATCGGGACGCAATACCAGCTGCCATGTGGGTTCTTTCGGATGCTTGCCGCACATCGATCTTGACTGGTTATTATGCAAGTTAGGATTCGTCAAAAAATATTATAAAAATATATATATTATGCAGCTTAAGATAAGAAATGGAAAGCAGCCATCGTAGGGCCGCGAATACCGAAAAGTTTATGCATATATTGTTCCTTGTAGTCCCATCTCAGGCCCTAACATACCGAACCTTGGTGGGGTTGGGAGGTGGCGGCAGCCCGGTGATACATGGACGGAAACATGACGGTGGCAGCTTGTGCTGGAGAAATAAATTTACTCAAACTGTGCTTAAAGTTCGTTCGAATTGGAGATACTCACACTCGGCCCATTCACACATTGTTCAGGAAGAAAAAAGATGCAACTCTTACAACTATCGCGATCTCCAAATATTATATGCATGTTCTGCTTCGGCCTCCAGATTCCTCCTACTCTAGAATCCCTCCTTGTTTCGGACTCGGTTAGTTGAAAAGGGAGTTGAACAACTAGCGTTGAATAAACTTCATCCATCCCAATAGTTGAACTTGCCCAATAAAAGGTTGAACAATGTAATTGGCTTTATTTCAACTAGATAAAGAAAATAACAATAGATAAACCAAGTTTAAAAAGAAAAGTGAGCGAGATAGTATGAAAAAAAGATTATTTTTTTTCAAAAATAAACAAATAATATACCTCTATTCACAACTTATTAAATACAAAGAACAAGATGGGGTAAATAAAAGGACATAAAAAATCAGTTCTGGTTAACCCAAATTAACATAGCAAACATGTAATTTTAGTAATTAAGGTTAAGTCAACCCCAGATATTCAATTGAGTCTGCGACCTAACCAAGCGATTGGAATAAATCAATAAAAATAACAAAAAATATGAAGCCCTTGTTTTTTTTATAAAAAAAAAACATGTTAACTTTTCAAATCCATGAATGAGATCATTATACTCAAATCATCCTATTTGAAAAAACAACGAGGTTCAATATTTAAACAATCAAATATTGAAGAATAAAATTAAAAAAATATACTAAATTATTAAAAAAATATCAAGGATCAAAATTAAAATACAAAATAAATTTTATATTCGATTCAAGAGTGAAACTGAAAAGAAAAATCAATTTAGAAAAAGAACATAAAAAATCAAAATCATTGTGATCAAAATTGACATAAAAATAAAACCCAGATTTTGCTTGAATGATAAAATTGAAAAAAACAGTAATTTATACACATGCAAAAAAAATCAAAATATTGAGGACCAAATTGAAAATTATAATACTATTAATTTTGATGTATTAATGAAATTTAAAACCAATAAGAATCTTACAAAAGGATAAGGAAACAAAATATAAATCAAAAGAATAATGATTAAAATTAGAAAATATAATATTTGGTAAATTAGAATTGAATGATGAAATTAAAAACAAATAAAACTTTTACAAAAGAACAAAGAACAAAAATTAAAGAACAAAAGAATAAGGATTTTGAGGGGGGAAATTGAAATATCAACCATAAATAAGTTTAAATTATAATTGCTTATTTGAAGGTAATTTGCCATATTTAACTCTGATAGTTTGATTTAATTGGTCAAACTTTGAGTTTGCTCTCGAGAGATTACAAATTTGAGTCCCACATTGGTTACTATCGCTAAAAAATTTAACTGGTCGTTAACTTCAAGATTCATGAGATCATTTGAGGTGCATGTAAATTGGCTCGTATAAGTATGCTCGAAAAAAAATGCTGCGAACTGGGAAGGCAGATCGTTTTTTGACAGAAACAGGAGAAAAAAATAAGTAAACATGGTTACGATAAAAATGTGGTGATTTAGAAGCAGGTTTCAAGTTTTGATTTGGAGTCAGCTTTTGTAAGCTCTCATGAGAGTCTTGATTGAATTGCTGATACTGGTCAAAGGCAGAAAACTGCAGCACCTGTAGCACAAGTATATATTCCCATGAAAATCTATTCCGAAGGAAGAACTATAATATACTTGTCCAAGATATTTCACAATTTCATGATAGAGAAGCTCATCGTCAACTAAGCTCAGATAAGATCCAGGAACAGGCGGTAACCAGGGGTGACTCTGGCCTTTCCAAGTTTATAAATATTCCAAACTTGTTTTATTTCTAGTGTGATTTTACAAATTTATACATTGTCTGCTTCCCAATAAAACGCAATGGATATTAACTTAAAAATAAATTGATGTTTGATTTGAACCCGATTATATATATATATATATCAAAAATTAACTCATTAAATTTATTAAATTTCCATATTTAAAATGGAGATATTATAATATTATTATCTTATAGAAAAAGTTTTGTTGGATTTACAATCATCATTTTCTAATTGGAAGCTCTAAAACACAGTAATTGTCTGCCAATTCTCACTCAATATATATCAAACGATGACGAGATTTTATAATAAATCAAGATTTTTAAATATTAAAAATACCATATCTATGAAAATATATAAAATATTTAATTTCTATTCATCAAAGTTTTCTCACTAAAAAACCATTATAACTCTTTAAATAGAAAAACTAGAAAACCTTAATTTGATAGGAAAACATAATAGAATCAAAACAAATTTTTAATAATACTGAGTATCCTAGTAAATCTCTTTCCTGGTCAAATAAAACTAACAAATTCAAGAAAATCTTAACACTATTACAATAAAAAATAATTTAATCTAGAATGATGGGATGGATGCCCCACGTCAAATTCCACTCCTCCTGTAACAAATGGGTGGGTCCACTACTGAATATACTAATCGTACACGTATCTAATACACCATCAGCGGTCTAACTTCATGATTATGAGTGTTGAAAATAAAACTTGAAACATCTTTGTTATTTTTAATTTGACTTTAATGAAGCATAATTACGGTAGACAGCGGCGAAGGTAGAAATAAGAATAGATGGGGGCAGTTAATACAATTTTATTTTATTTGGACCAATGACAAGTTAAATATTATATAAGGACTGAAGGTGAAATTGCTTTTAAAAAATATTGTCTCTAATTTGAGATTAATTTACATGGTTAAGTGTGTTTGATATTATAATACATACATGGTATTCTTCAAAAGTAATTTTTAATTTAAAATTTTTTATTTTTTATTTTTTAAATGCACATAAAAATGATCAGAAAATATCAAAAATAATAATTTAATAAGTTTTACAGTACACGTATGTTGGTCCACTAACGTGGATTGTTTTTCTTGCTACACACTATTTTATTCGACTGCTACAATTTAAAATTCCAAATTAATTATCACAATCTGTATTGTTTAGAGAAAGAAAAGGCACCTAGCTAGACTTGGCCCAGCAATAAATATAATTCAAGCCTTAACAACCCATCCAGCAACTCATGAATTCAGGGTCAGCATACTTGCCAGCCTAATTTTTGCATCATGATGTTTCTTATCAATGTAGTTGGTGGCATTTGATAGAATAATAATTAAAAATGAAAGATTATTTTATGGAAAGTTCCATATTTTCAGCATAGGTTATGGCAAACTGAAATGGCTTGCTTGGCTTGGCTTGGCTTGGCTTGGCTTGGCTTGGCTTTCTAATTTTTTTGGGAGGAAACCTACCTCTTATATTATTACAAGAAGTGCATGTTTTAACTCGAATTCCAGACCACGCAGGCATAAACGTTTAGCCATTGTTTCTGCAGGCATCAAGCCAGAGACCTCTTCTAAGAAAATCTTAATCGCTTGGCCATCCAAATATAACCAAGGAGCCAGAACTATGCATGTAAGCCCTAGCTAGCAAGTCAGCTGTGTGCAGAAGCTGAATTTATCAAAGCATTAGGTAGACGACAGGGTAGGGGGAGAAGAGTTGTTAATTTTAACCACTATATTATTATATACTTTTATTTGATTCCAAACTGGGAAGTTGGTTGCATGTAACAAGTAATTATATTGGTGTTAGGAGAAAACTCTCTCCTTTCAATTAAATAATTCCTTAGCAAATATACCTCTGGCAGCCTATATAACATAGAAGGCCTTGCGACACCTTCCCAGATATAGCCACCAACTCCTCCTGTATTCTAGACATTGTCAAGGCTAGCTTTCAGACATGGCCAATATTGCATCTGCTCTCCTGATTCTTCTGCTTGCCGCTCCGGCGGCTTATGCTGCTACAACCTACACCGTCGGTGACACGAACGGCTGGACCACGTCCGGAGATTACACCACCTGGGCTAGTGATAAAACATTCACTGTTGGTGACTCTCTTTGTAAGTTGAATCCTTGTTTATTGCGAGTGCTGTTGCGTAGAGTATTTAGTTCTTCCATAACATTGCATGAAATCCAGTTTTTCGTCACGATATAAGACAAAGGAGTTGATCAATTAACCATCGTTTTACATCTTTGGAAAAAATCCAGTGTTCAATTATGGCTTCTCACACAGTGTGGCTGAAGTATCGAAAGGCGACTACGATACTTGCAGCACAAGTAATCTCGGGAAAACCTATACTGGTGGAAGCTCGACAATAACCTTGTCCGCGGCTGGTCCAATGTACTTCATTTGCTCCACGGCTGGTCACTGTGGCAACGGCATGAAGTTAGCAATCACCGTCGTCGCAGCCAGTGGCACCCCAAGTACCCCCACCACACCTGCCACCCCATCGGACGGTGGTTCAACCACTCCATCAACTCCATCTGGCTCGTCATCACCTACAACCCCATCAACCTCAGCCACATCACCACCACCACCGTACACTAGTGGAACCACCAGCATTTTATATAACATGATGCTTGGTGTCTTTCTTGTATTAGGAACAACTGTCTCATTGATGTGCTAGAGAAGAGGCAGTGCTATATTATCGTTGTTGTTCTTGTTATCATTGGGTTCAAGTTGTTTTTTTTTCAATTTTTATTGGATGAGATGTGGAATTTATGTTTATCTAATGTAATTGAATAATTAAATTTTATTTATAAGCTCCATTGTTTGTGTATGGAATAAATCATGCATGTTCCTTAAGTATAGCAAAAATCATTTGCTAGATGATTCTGAGGCGACACACACACACATATGCTGTATTTGTTTTGCTTGACATGTATTCTAATCAAGGCCATGTTCTGTTAAATTGTCTTGGTGAGTTAGACTTTGTGATAGAGCATAACAACTGGACCAACAACTGTCAAATGATTGCATCCATTGCAATGACACGTGGAGTGCAATATTCAAATGAATTAGGTTAAAGTCTAAGTTTTAAAATATCGGCTGCTATATATAATGGATGCCATGTTGAAAAGAGAGAATGCTGAAGAAAAGGATATGGCACAAACTTGTTATAAAATATATATATATATATATATATATATATATATATATATATGGCCCAAACTATTTTGTTTTGTACAGCTCAAAATTATTATTATTATAATGCAAGTATTATGTGTATGTCTGTTCGGTAGTATGGTGAAAATTATTTTTTATTTAAAGAAATATCATAATAATATTTTTATTTTAAAAAACTATTTTTGATATCAGAAAATATAAAAACATTAAAAATTTATTTAAAATAAAAAAATTCAATTTTGTTTTTAAATCACGCTCTCAACCATCCATATTCCTAGGGGTTGTTTGGCATTGCGATAAAAAAATGCTTATGAAAAAATTTGAATTTTTTTATTTTTTATTTTAAATAAAAAAATGGTGTTTTTAGATCAATTTGATGTGCTGATGTTAAAAATGATTTAAAAAAAAATATTATTTTGATATATTTCTAAATAAAAAATACTTTCAAAAACAACCGCAACCACACTCCAAAACAAACACATAGAAACATAGAACCAGCTTTACGCAAGTTGTTTTAAACTATCCCCTGTGGTCAAGAAACAATTTTTTTAATAGAAGAAATTAAATTTAAAATCTAAAGGCACCAGACTCTGAAGCCTCAACTAATATCCGCTAGATTACCTCTTGAAATAAAAGAATAAATGTTTAAAAAATATAAAAGTATTTTCTGTGCTCTTGCAAATAAGGCTATGCTAACTCAAATAACACTATCTTTCTTTCTTTTTTCCTTGTTATAGCCTGAAGAAAAGAGAGCGCGAAAATTAAAAATAAAATTGTTATAAGACTTGTGTTTCTAAGGCTTGGAAGTTAAATTCAAATTATTTCCTGAAAAAATATTAGAAACGTTTTTTTTTTTTTAAATAACAACCTATGTAGCCACGTAATAATGAGATGAAAAGGAAAGAAACGTCTAAGAAAAAAATATTTAAATAGAAATTATTGAACGAAATTAATCGGTGAAAAAATTTCATCGAGTTATCTTGGAAATAAATAATGATAATAAAAAAAAATCAATATTGCAATTCCCAACGTGGTTGCCATCAAAAGATAATGATAGAGAAATGCTCAATAAGCCAGAACATGGGCCCAGCCCATTAAAATCTAAAACTTTGGACTCTTACAGTGGTTTCGATTCTTTCCCATCTTTTCTTAGAAATACAACAGAAGCACAAGGAGAGGAAGAGAAACAAAAGAAAGGAATGGCAGCGATGGAGGAAGACAACGGAGAGTTCTATCTTCGTTACTACGTAGGTCACAGAGGTAAATTCGGTCACGAATTTTTGGAATTCGAGTTCCGGCCAGATGGCAAACTCCGATACGCAAATAACTCGAATTACAAAAACGACACCATGATTCGTAAAGAAGTCTTCCTTACCCCCGCCGTCCTCAAAGAGTGCCGCCGCATCATCTCCGAGAGCGAAGTACTCCTCTCTCTCACTCTCTCCCGTTCTCTCTAACTTTTTACATCTCTTGTTTTGCTTAGGGTTTGTCTAATTTTTTCGGTCATGTTGATTACAAAATTTACAATTTTGCCATTGCTGTAAATATTTTTCTGTTTGTTTATTAGATATTTTATTTTCCTAGAGAACTCTTAGGAGCTTGGATTTTAGCATATGAAATTTGTTGGTTTCGAAGTTATAAGTAAATGCAGATGCAGCCTAGGGTTTTGGTTTGCCTGGTTTCTAACTAAATTACTTATTCTTATTTTACTTGCATTTTGCAAACATTTTGTATAATTGTTTTGATGAATTTTCATGTATAGGAGCTAGAAAACGACTTCTAAACTCTGACTCGTTGGAAGTTTAGATTTGGTTCTTTTATATTTTTGAAATTCTTGTTTTCTTTAGATTATGAAGGAAGATGACAACAACTGGCCAGAGCCGGACCGGGTTGGGAGGCAAGAGCTGGAGATTGTGATGGGGAATGAGCATATTTCATTCACTACGTCTAAGATTGGATCACTTGTTGATGTTCACAGTAGCCAGGATCCTGAAGGGCTTCGCATCTTCTATTATCTTGTTCAGGTGATTGCAATTTATAAGCGTGAATATCTCTTTGAATGTAGAAGTTAAAGCCTGCTCGGTCATTGTGAGTGTGAATGCTGTCTTGAACAGTATTTTGTCTTTGTACTATCAAGTCATTGTATGCTTTGTGAAGGTATCCTAATTGTGGGTATGCTTTCAAATGTGCTCATTCTTGAATTGGAAGTTACCTTTGTTAACATGCTGGTATGTGATTGTTGAATAGGGGCAATGCTGAGAAACTAGGTGATATTGCTTCCCTGAAGAAGAAAATTATACATATGCATCACAAGTAAAGTTTGTCATAATGAGTTCAAACTGCACTTGCTTTTATGAAAGCCTGGGTAGTTTACAAGTTATGGTTTTATGTGCATGCTACATTGTGAGATAGAATGATTAATATGATTATCCATCAAAAACTTTGTGAGAAAAATACTTTATCTAAATCTGTGTATTAAGCAAGTAAATAGAGGGTTTGGAAACTTGTCTCTCATTGTAGGTCTGTGAACTTGCTTGCCTGGTTATTATATTCGTGTTCTTTGTTAAATGGAATCCATTGCCCTTGTCATGAAGGCATAATAGTTGTGTTTTGGAAGATAAATGCAAAAGCAAGGATTTTAAGCATTGTGTGAAGCAAGAAAGACTTTTAGAGTGTCTGGTTTCAAGTGTCCAAAGCTTAAGGTGAGATGGATAGAGAATTGATTTCTAAAGACAATCTGTTCTTGTACATTCACTAATTTACTGGGATATTTGATAGGGTTCATTTGGACGTTACAGGATGTTAATGACAAACCAAGACTCTTGTTTTCAAAATTCCGAAAACCTTTTAATTTTTCATATTTTACCTTTAGATGTGCTTGTTAATATTGCCACTAGTGTCCCGTTGCTTGTCCGGTTAACAACTTTTTATTTTTATTTTTATTTTTATTTTTATTTTTATTTTTATTTTTATCTGGTGTACTTATTTGTGTTTTATGTGGTTGCAGGACTTGAAGTGCTTTGTTTTCTCTCTCATCTCCCTCCACTTCAAAATCAAGCCCATATAACTACCATAGCCATGTGTGCTTCAAGGGGCTGTTTTTGTGCATGTCTGAATTGTCTGCTTTGCAGTGGGGTTTGTCATTTCAATGATTGCAGTTCCCTTCTTTTCTTTTTCTAGTTTTACCTGAGGCTGTCTAAGGTTTTATAAATACCTGGATTGAGGAATTATTTTGTTGACTGGAATGCTGTAGTGTTATGAAACCTTTGTGTCCGAACACACCTCTCTGGCTATGTCTGAAATCTTTGGATACGTTAACCACTGAGATTTTAATTTTTGGATACTTTCAGAATGTAAAGTATTGCCTCTTAATGTGAAGCTGGTGACTTTGCTAATTCATTCCATTACAGACACGTGTCCAGTTGATGTCAGGTGGGGAATGACTTTGAACTTGGTCATATATTTTCTACTGTTGGCTGATTGAAAATTTTCTTATTGTTTCATTGATTCATCTGGTTTGCTGGGTCATTGACCTCTAGCATGCAATGGAATGAGATGGACCCCTTGAATGTAACATCCGATCACTGCTATACCTTTGTTTTGTTGATAAACCAGAAATGGGAGTCACTATGCTCACATGTGAAAATCTTTTCAATGGAATGTTTAGAGCGTCACTGGCCAGTTAGCATTGGCAATTAAGGATTAAAACTTGAAAATCAGTAAAATCACGAGTTTAACTTTTAAAATCAGTAAACTCGTACTGATTTTACGAGTTTACTTAAAGTGTAAAATTAATTAACGTCCTCCATCATCAGCGACAGCTCCGGAAGCCACCAGCATTTCCACGTAACGATCAACCGGCATCCCCCGAGTCTGCCACAGCAGCATCGTCAGCCCTCAGCAACCTCCATTGCTTCCTTTACCTGTCTCCACCGTGTGCCATCAACACCTGTGTGGACCAGCACAGACAATATCATCAGCTACGGTCTTCTGCAACCACAAACCCAGTCACAAACAACCACAAAACCAGTGGTAGCTGTAGAGGAGAAGAAGAAAGGGATACCAAGAGGGTGAAGTGAAAAAGGAAAAGAAGGCTGATGGCATGATAAAGACAAAAAAAAAATCGTCATCCATTGCTATCCTGCGCCTCCATCACCTTCTGTGAGTTTTCATGAAAAAGTAGCCGCCCTCAAAATAATCGTCATGTGTCCGCCCCTTTTTTTTCCATATCTTAGGGGTTTGAATATAAAGCGATCTCTCTTATTTTTATTTTTTTCGATTTTACAATCTAATTCAAGTTTGTATTAAATTTTCATGTCATGTCAAAAAAAAATGATTTTAACAACGTGTAGTTTTTTCCTTGTCATTGTCAATGCCCCATACATTTCCCTTCGTGTCCCTTGCTTTCACCCTCTCTTCTCTGCTGGTTGGGTCTGTTTTGGCACTGTGTTGCGTTAATTTTCTTCGGTCTTGGAAAATAGTGTTGTTGTTTTTTAAAGTGTGTTTTATTTAGAAATATATTAAAATTATGTTTTTTATTGAAAAATAATAATTTTTAATATTAACATATCAAAATATCTAAAAATACCAAAACAAAATTTCAAATTAAAAAAAAATCAAATTTTTTTAAAAGTATTTTCTAATCACACTTACAAACACCTCTGAGGTGTGGCGGTGGAACCTAAGTGGGCCTTAACTCTTGCATTTCTGTCGTTTTTGCTGTATCTATTTATATAAAAAAAACTTTACAGATGGACATTTATTCTGGGATGGTTGTTATTCGTTTTTTGCGAGTCGTGAAGGGTTAACTTACTAATTCAGGCCCTGATGGGTTAGGAGTAAGCCCATACTACTGGGCTTCTAGCCCTCACGTGTAGTTGTCTAGGGCACACAAAAAGCGGGGTGGGAGGAAGCCCACAGGTTAAAAAAAACAAAATGCGTAGTGAAATATTCTTGTATTTTAAAATATTAAGTGACTTTTTATTCGGGTTATTTAACTAGATAATTGCCCGCGCGTTGCCGCGGGTATTTTTTTGTATATAATTTAACATAATTAAATCTACAACGATAAATTTATATGATATAAGTAAATAAAAATTATAGATTAAAAGATAAAATGTTTAAAATTTTGAGTTGAGTTCGTCACGTAAGCATATATTATATTTTTTATAATATAGGTATTGCGTCATAAACGATAACAAAAGAGCGCGCACTAACATTAAAAAAAAGAGCAAAATTGAATAAGAAAAAAAAACAAATTACTGAAATCATTATTGTGCAAATAATAAAATTATAAAAATTAATTAATAGAAAGAGCAAATATAAAAAAAAGGGAAAAGGAAGCAATATTAATTGAAAATATTATCACAATAGCAACATCGGAGTCTTAATATCTAAAATTATTATTGCCGTTAGAATAAAAAAAATTATTATTAAATTATACCGAGGGAAAAAAATAAAAAGCATGAACAAAATAGCAAGCAAGAAAAACAAATTAAAAACTACTATTATTATTATTATTATTATTATTATTATTATTATTATTATTATTATGAAAGAATAAATAATAACTATGATTATAATAATAGAATACATAATCACTATTATTATAATATTAATAATAATCACTATTATTATTATTCTTATTATAATTATTATTATTATGTTAATAATGAAAGAAACATAAATAAATGAAAGACTAAAAATATCCCAAAAACTTTAACAAATGATAAAAATAAATAAATAAAAATTATCATTGTTATTACCGTCAAAAAAGAAAATTATCAAATTATTGGGAGGGAAAAAAAATAACAAAAGAGCAAGAATGAAAAATAATTAAATTATGATTATTATTATTATTATTGTTATTATTATTATTATTATTATTATTATTATTATTATTATTATTATTATTATTATTATTATTATTATTATTATTGTTGTGTCAAATACACTTATATATATATGGACAAAAGTAGGGATTTAAAAAATAAAAGTGTAAGGGCTTAAATGAAAATCAAATATAAAGGGTTAAATTAAAAAATTAAAAGTCAAAGGGCTGAAATGCAAATTACATTTATTGTCAATTGAAATCAGAGGACAAAATTGCAAAAATCGAAACTTTTGTACCTAATTGCTTGAGTTATATACAGCCAACCCGGAAATTGAAAGTAGAAGGACCGAAGTGAAACTTTCACATTCAATCAATTCAAATCGGAGGACCCAATCGAACAAAATCAAAACTTGTATCAAAGAACTGAGGGCCAAAATCGAAATTAAAACTCCAGGGACCGAAGTGAAAAGTAACGCAACATGGGGGACTCTCCTGCACATTGACGTGCAGGAGAGAGAGAAACATGGCCGGCGCCTTTAACCGGCCTCCGCCGCGTCCACGGACATGTGGTGGCTACACGCACCACCGCGTGAGGAAGACCACGCGGCGACGCTTCGTTCTGTCCGCCGGTAGACACTCTCCGGCCACCGGATACGCACGCACGCGCCGCCTGAAGAGGGCGTGAGGCGCAAAACTGTCTGGCGCGTGCGCCTCACGTTCTTCCAGACGCCGAATATTAAATTCGAAAAATAGGGTCAATTACTTCTCTGCCCCTTGACCCAATTCAGTGTTTTTGTCTTATTAGGGGCTAAAACCGTATTTAGCCATTTCAGAAAATAATAAAAAATGCAGAAGTTGCGGCGGACCGGACCGGGCCGGTCCGGCCGCGCGCAATTACGTCGGTGCCCCTCAGCCTTAAGCCTGTTTTTGTCCTATTATCGGGGACGAAATCGTCAATACACTATTCACAGCCGAATATTTTAAAAAAAAAAAAACAAAAGGAAAACCCGAATTTAGCCCCGCCTGCCAGCCCCTCTCTCCCGCGCGCACCAGGGCCATTCTCGCCCGTGCACTGCTCGAGTCCACAGTGGACTGAGTCTGGTGCTACAGGATTTTCTCCACGCCGTTTATATGTTTGGTAATTTTAAAAAAAATGGTTGAAATAAGGATGGCAATGAATCATGTTGAAAACTCAGAAATACTCGTAATCACCTCTTCTCATTTGGATGGAGGCTTTGTCCACCTACTAGGTACCTGGTTTTTTATCTTAAAAAAATCATTATTGAAAAATACTTAAATAAAATCCTAAGAAAATAAAATATGAAAATTATTAAACATCCATCTATAAATCACAATACCATAGGATATAATTCCTAAATATATAGATAAAATATAACCAAGGTTTAACATCCAAATCCAAGCAAAAAAAAAAAAACTCATGGTTGATTGAACCTCACACTTGATTCTCTTAAAATCAAATTTGACCTGTATTTAATTTAAATCCAGTAAAAATATGCAAGAAATCAAACCAGCATGGTGAGTGAAATATAATCAGCATATATAATTTTTTGAGAAAAAAAAACTCAATAAACATTCAAAATTATTTTGTGGTTGTTGGAGAGTGTGGTTAAGATTGTTTTTAAAAGTGTTATTCGTTCAAAAATTCATCAAAATAATTTTTAATTTATTTTTTAAAAATTAATCTCGACGTCGTCATATTAAAATGATTTAAAAGATTTAAAAATTATAATAAAAAAACAAAAATATATTTTTCTTAAATTTTTCAAAAACACGGAGTGCAAACAGTACCTTAGTTAACGCCCAGATAAAAATGATTGATCCGAAAACCAGCAGGAGAACATGTTAGCGAGCGTGTGTAGTCTCTTACGTGGTCGGATTGTAAGCAGGTGGGCTTAGTTCCACCCACCGTTGCAGACACCCAGCTCCAGGACAAGTGATTTGGCAGCATGATGGGCCCAGATATCAGTGGATTAGACTACGATGTGAAGCCATCCATTATCTTCCATGTGATGCCGAAAGCATGCATTGCAATTGGCCGTGGAAATAAAGTGGAGTGACCTTGATCCAAATAAAAAGATGTTCGGTCATCAAACAAAGCAATCCACCCAACTCTACTTTGTGCAACAAAACCTAAAAGAAGCTTTCGGTATGGATTCCTCCTCCCCGGACCCTTTACCTGCAAAGGGAAACCCCCCTTTTTCTTTTGCTCGACGAGAAGCATTTTATCGGACCCTCTACTTTTTCAAAATTACCTCAGTGTTTTTTTTATTAATATGGATATTCAAGTTTGCTTGCGCGTATCTAAACTAATTCTATAAAATTTAAAATTAATAATCATATAAGTTTTCAGTGACCATATATTAACAATTATAGAACTCGAACCTGAGATTACTTGAAAAACAAACTTCTTAATTTCACATTATTGTCACAAAACCACCAAGTAGTAGATGATTTCAATAGCACAAATTTAAAGCACCGGTTTGAGGGATTTGGTTTAAAAATACCGGATGTGGAGTTTGTGTGAATCTTACTCATTACATTAAATTTGACGATTTCCTATAAAAATAAAAACTCAATTTAAAAGTTTTTTGATGTATGTCCACTTGAATGAGGTACATATAAACATATACATTTTTCTTCAGGATGAAACTATATATTATATTCCGTAAACAATACATAATTACATACAGTGAATAGATTTTTTAAATGATTTTAATAGCAACCACATTTTTATACTTGAATAGAAAAAATTAGCAAAGAGACTCGTTTCGAATTAAAACTAAAAATTCGTGAAAAGAGATGAAGTAATCTCACTTCGTCATCTCTTAGCATTATCACCTCCTTTGAAAGAATAAGTCGTAAAATAATCATATAGTTGGTGGCAGAATTAATGGGTTTGCTCTTTTTATGTTATCATGTTTAGTCTTGTGGTTACTAATATAATGATCACTAGAAATTTATGCTGTTATTAACTTTAAAGCATGTGGAATTAGCCGAGCTGTCCCCAAGAGGTGTGGCGTAATGGCAAACGATTTATGATCTGCACATTAAGTCTCGAGTTCGAGTCATGACATACATCCATTGTAAGAGTCTAGGACAACTGAGGTTTTACTCGCTTACTTGGGCTCACCAAGTGCGCTTTTCGGGGAAGGTTCCTCGGATCCAAAAAAAAAAGATTATTCGAGATGAGTACAAACTGACCCAAACATCCCGGTTAATAATAAAAAAAAAAGAATAAGCTGTAAAATCTAGTCTGGAAGTAGACTTATAAAGAGATACATATTATTTGTTTATAAAATAATATTTTTTTAATTTCTTGTTGATTCTTCATTTCTAAACCAAATTGTAAAGAATACATTTACTAAACCAACTTATAAAACCAGGACATGTTTTAATAATTATCATTAAAATAACCACCACCAGATATCTGGAGCGCGCCGTTCGTTTTATATGATCATTGATTAGTTTTCTCTTAGGTGTTAGCGATGGTAATAATCAGTTCACGAGGGCTGAATGCTAACCCAGGCTTTGACTAGTCAAACAAAAACAATAGGAGCATCGCGTTCGTGAAATTTGACCCGACAGAGGTCTTGATAAAGTAGAAATTCCATTTAAGCTTCGACCCGCTAGGAATAGACTAGTGTTTTCTGTTGCTTGTTAGGCACAACGTGACAGCCACATCTGATCCTTTGACTAAATCTTTGCTAAATCACGAGCTTAATTTATTTCACCAACTTAGCAGATAGCTGTTACGGAAATATACTTGTTCAGGTACCAATAAATTATCCAATTTTCAGGCCATCTCGTAAAGCAACCTCCGAGGGTGTTTCAGACAAAAACTAATCTGACCAGTACTATATATCATGGTTATTTTTTTATTGACACGAGTGTTCAGGTCAGTTCTTGTGCATTTCAACTAATCCTGCAGATTCTAAAATGAACGATCATGTAAGCCTTCAGTGGTCGTTATATTAGCTATCACATGGTTCGAATCTCAAATCATAAAAAAGAACAAATCTTTTAGTTTCAATCTCGTACCACTAGATCATATACTAGATGATTATGATTATAGTATTTTTCTTTGATGTTCCAAGACCAGCATTTGCATGTTAAAATCAAATCTCTCTCTGCTTGAATTTTAGATGATTTTGATTTCCACTCTTATATTTATAAGAAAAATAACGAAAAAATCACATTAAAACATTCCATGTATCCCTTATTTGTATCCCAACACTTGTTATAGATTATAAATGTGAATCAAGGCTTGAAGTCCCGTGTAGCTGCTATGTAGATATGATATGATCTTGATGTTGTTCTTGCCGTTAAATTTGAGGGGTGTTCTTCAAAATTTGCAGGCGATATATTTATTTTCCCGGGATATATACGAACACGCTCAAACCAGGATGGGTTTTTCTCACCACCAACTATATACGTTGCTAGAATGCCTTTTCTTTTCTCAAGAAAAATAAAAAGATTTTTTCTTATTTATTTTTGAGAATTAATATAAATTTCGACAATGACGCTGTAAAAATGGACAAGGAAAGCGATTGGATGAATCCTGCAATTAACCAGATAGCCTCAAGATCAATCACTATTGAACTGATCTGGACCATCAAATATGCCAATCAAGTTATAAATTACAGGGTTTGCTTAGTCCTTTTCTGCTCAATTATGTTTCGCCGTTAAATCGGTTTCACTAAAACCCACGAGATTTTGTGCCTGATTTGGACGCATTTGAAAAGTATTTTTTTAAAAAAAATAGATTTTTTTTTTAAATAATATATTTTTAGATATTTTAATATGTTATGTCAGAATAATAATAAAATATTATTTTAATGTATTTTCAAATAAAATTTATTTTAAAAAACAACACAACTAAACTCTCAAACATCTTTTTTTTATATTCAAAAGTTCACCGGCATCATCTCGCAAGATAAAGTTTCAACCGGGATTAATATTTTTCTTAATCTCGTTGGATTGGAATCGACTCTTCACATGCTATGATGCTAGTAGTATACAAGGCTAACGTGGAGAGCCACGCCAAATAGAAGCAACACTTTTTTGGGACTATAAAATAATGCTGTGCTGAAAAAAATGGTTTAAATAGTCATCATGAGCTTTCATCTTCAGATTTTATGAGTGGTCGGGAGGTAGATTTGGGATTAGGGGACGGCTATCCTATTTTTTATATTAAGGTACATTGGACTTTTTTGAAGAAGGGAAAAAAATATTTGTTTTTAGTTTGATTTCTTACAAGTTATTCGTACCAATGCCAATGTGTTCGTGGAAAAGTCCTTTCCTATCATCATTTTTTATATTGAAATTCGAACTGAATAATTTAGCTTGGATAAAACTTGTGAAAAAATTATTATCAAACACACACAGACATATAAGAGAAATGATGTTGGATATGATGTTATAAATTAACAACATGGCATCATGGTTATTGAGTTATTTAATTAAATGTAAAGCAATATTATTTTGTTTACTGGGGTATATTTAGAAGTGTAGTTGAGGTTATTTGTTAAAGTATTTTTTTATTTATAA
The DNA here is from genome assembly GCA_009078335.1 of Salix brachista. Taxonomy (NCBI): domain Eukaryota; kingdom Viridiplantae; phylum Streptophyta; class Magnoliopsida; order Malpighiales; family Salicaceae; genus Salix; species Salix brachista. The sequence goes on from CM018585.1 coordinate 3,019,595, forward strand.
ATATATTAAAATGATATTTTTTTTAAAAAAAATAACACCAAAAACAATTAATTTAAAGCAAGAAATAAAAGTTTTCAAATTTTCTTAAAACCTTTTTTAAAACACAATATTAAACAATCAACAAGTCACACCTTGAAGGTGAACTAACTACTCTCCATGCAGAAACATTCTAAAAATATTTTTTTGAATATTTTTTAATGTTTTTAAATTATTTTAATGTATTAATATAAAAAAAATATTTTAAAAAATAAAAATATATATTTTAATATATTTCTAAATAAAATTTAAAAAACAACAACTATAATTACACTAACAAACACCATCTTGCTTGAGGCTCCCCACTGACCAGTTAACCTGGCTTCGATGCAGGGGCGCGTCCTGCAACGTTGATATCATGGCCATTTCAACGTTAACGTGGCTCAATAGATACGAGCACAGTTGCTGATATCGGATACCTTGAGTCCTGTCAACGTGGATTCTTGCAATCCCTTCCAAAAGGGACTAGACATTGCAAGATGCGAATTCTCGAGTCTCTCTACCTGGCTGGTCACAATGACCTTGTCCACTAGCCTCGTGCCCTGCCAAATCTCGCCCATCACCATGGCATATGCTAGGCTGGAAAAGAAGAACAATAATTCAAGAAGAATTTACCAACGATATGTGCTTCTTCTCTTTCATGAGATTTATAATTTCTTCTGGTGTTAGATTGTTCGTTTTTGGATATGCCAGATCGAATTATTTACATTAACTACTATTTTCTTCTTATTCTTATATACATATATATATATATATAACTTTTTTTTATTTACTCTAAAAGATAACGCAGTGAAAATAGTTCTCTCTTCTTTATTGATAGTTAATCTTAGAATTTTAGAAATTAAAAAAGACATATATAACTATTTTAATATGCGTCGACAAATTAAAAAAACCTTTTAAAAATCTATCAACTTCTACCCTTCAAAACAAAACAAGCTACTAGTTACTTACGGGGAGTCGGGGACAGGACTTCCAAGATTAGACTCGACACATTTATTTCTTGTATTGTGGTCCGCAGGCGAGGACATGACATTGATTTAACGACTGCGAGTAACAATTTAAAGGGATAACACAGCTAATATTACCAGGAAGAAATTCGTAAGCCAATTGTTTATTTTTTTATTTATAAATATACTAAAATAATATTTTTTTTCTTTTTAATATCAAGATATCAAAACTATCTAAAAATTTTAAAATAATTTTATTTGAATGGAAAAAAAATCTTTTAAAGTCCACAAATAAACCGGCTCTAAAAATTCAATATAGAAGCAATTGCTGTCCTTTCCATGTGCAGGAAAAAAGAAGCAGCAGCTACGAGAAAGGTCCAAGGTCACCTCGTCGGACCAGTTCTCGAGCTAACCACACTCGTATACATAGCATAGCATGTTTGTTTGAATATATGGTTAAGATTATTTTTTATAGTATTTTTATTTAAAAATATATCAGAATAATATTTTTTATATTTTAAAATATATATTTTGACATCAATATATTAAAATAATAAAAAAACATTAATAGAATTTTATTTAAAATAAAAAAAATATTATTTTTTTAAATATTATTTTTATTTAAAAATATATCAGAATGATATTTTATATTTTTTTAAATATATTTTTGACATCAACACATTAAAATAATAAAAAATATTAACAAATTTTATTTAAAATAAAAAAATTATTATTTTTTTAAATATTTTTGAAACACGGTGGAATAAACACATAATCTTAACAACATATATTCGCTAAAAATAACTATCCTCGTCAAATTATGGCCAATTTGTCTGTGGATTTTTCTTTCGATTGGTGCCATATCACTTGTTAAAGAGTTCATTAATTTTGAGTATTTAACATTTAGATCCTGTTAGAGTGTGATGATAAATATATTTATTTTGAAAAAAAACATGAAATTGATATTTTTTTTAAATAATATGTTAATAATAAAAAAATATTTAAATACATTTTCCAATAAAAATGCACGTTTGAAAAACACTATTCACAACCATGTTTACATGTGTGTGTTTAACATTGTGACACAAAATGTTTTTTTTTAAATACATTAAAATAATTTATCTATATTTAATTTTAACAGCAGAACATTAAGATCATAAAAAATACTAAAACAATATCAGTTTAATATCTCTCAATCTAAATATAATTTAAAAGCAAAATGGTGCAGCAATCCTTTAAAACAACCGTTTATTATTATTATTATTATTAAGTGAAAGGGCATGCTCCTTCTGCTATATTGCATAGAGATTCTACAGACTTGCTTTAATCCACGTCCTATTATATTTTGGGAAACTGCACGGTATCTATACTCTCCGGGCTTCAGATTTGTTAAAAACTCTTGGCTTTCTTTACTCGAGGTAGTGTTAAAAACTGCATGTTCTTAAGCATTTTATTCTTCCCCGTCTCATGAGTATCGCAGGGCAAAGAAATTCAGGAATCCGTCTAGCTATTTATTTACCGACAATTAAATTTACCTTTATACCTGGTTATTATCTGCCTGTTAAAAAAGAGAGAGAGAAATCGAGTTCAATGTTCACTGTAATAAAAAACTAATTTATTATTTATAAATAACGTGACGTGGTGATTTTTTTTTTGAAATTTAATTTATATATTTTGGATTCAAATCAGAATATACTGAACTTATAAAAATCTAAAACAATTATAGTTTTACTTGTTTAACCGGGCAATAAAAAATACCTAAGAAATAAATAGATACCCACAAATCATTATCAAGCCAGATGTCTATTCATTTGCATGATTCAAATTGGGGCGCCATCGAGGAATGGGATCAAAATTTTCAAACATACCAAGAACTTAACTGCTGGAGGAAGTCAAGCAAGCAGCAAATGACATAGATATAGGGTGGAATCTTGTAGGGAGGTGCAGATTCATTTCTGAATAGCAAAGAAGATCAATTGAATAAGAATAAGAGAGGAAAGCACGACTTCTTTCTTTCATGATGTAGTTGTCCTGCTTGAATCGATATTGGCTTAGATGTGATGCACCCAGAGAAAGATCATAAGGCTAAGGAGAATTGACACGAGTTTGAATAACTTCTTATCATGTTCAAAGCCGATTGCCCGCAGCTTTTGGGGGAAGAAAGACTAGTAGCACCACTTCTCAAGATAGAATGTCCCAAGTGAGTCGTAACAGGTAGTCTGAAAGGACAAATTGAAATCAAACGAAGGTTGGTGGCGGTGTTATTAGATTCAGTATAAGTGACAGGTTAATTTAATAATAATTAAATTATATAAAAATTCAGTAGATTAACTTGACATGTCAGCCTTTATTTAATTAAGATTTAATTTGATATTATTTTAATTTTTTATTATAAAAATCATGAAGTAATATCGTTTAATTAAAACTAATCTAAACTGATTGGTTTGGAATTTAAATCAAATCACTAGTAAAACCAAATTTAGTAATTTGCGTTAACGTTTTCTCGCCTTTTCGTGACCGAGTGGAAGTATTTTTGAATTTATTTTTAAAAATATTTTTTATTTAGAAATATATTAAAAAATATATTTTTTTAAATAATTATTTTTGATATAGTACATAAAAAATAATTTAAAAATATCAGATTTCTTTAATTTAAAATAAAATATAAATATATATTTTTTTTTTTTCAAAAAAAAAATTTAAAACATAATTTCAAATAGTTAATTCGTATTCACAGGGCATGCATTGTCAATTTAATTGCGTAAGCATACAGTATTAGCTGAAAGTTACTTTTTTATAAAATAGAAATCTGATTAGAGTGATTTATTGGGATTATTGCTTACGCCAGACCACGTGTAATAAAGTAAGGTAATAACTCTCTCAATAAAGTAACTAATTGCCCGCGCGATGCCGCGGGTATTTTTTTGTATATAATTTAACATAATTAAATTTACAATGATAAATTAATATGATATAAGTAAATAAAAGTTATAGATTAGGAGATAAAATATTTAAAATTTTGAGTTGAGTTTGTCACGTAAGCATAGATTACATCTTTTAGAATATAAGTATTGCGTCATAAACGATCACAAAAGAGCGCGCACTAACATTCGAAAAAAGAGCAAAATATTTGAATAAGAAAAAAAAATACTGAAATCATTATTGTGCAGATAATAAAATTATAAAAATCAATTAATAGAAAGAGAAAATAAAAAAAAAAGGGAAAAGGAAGTAATATGAATTTAAAATATTATAACAATAGCAACATCGAAGTCTTAACATTTAAAATTATTATTGCCGCTAAAATAAAAACAATAAAAATTATTAAATTATACCGAGGGAAAAAAATAAAAAGCATGAACAAAACAACAAGCAAGAAAAACCAATTAAAAAATTATTATTATTATTATGAAAGAATAACTAATCACTATTATTATAATAATAGAATACATAATAACTATTATTATAATATTAATAATAATCACCATTATTATTATAATTATTATTATTATGTTAACAATGAAATAAACAAAAATAAATGAAAGACAAAAAATATCCTAGAAACCTTAATAAAAGATAAAAATAAAGGAAAAAAATATTATCATTGTTATTATTGAAAAAAAAATTATCAAATTATCGGGAGGGAAAAAACAAAAACAAAAGAGTAAGAAAAAAAAATTAAATCATGATCATTATTATTAATTTTATTATTATTATTATTATTATTATTATTATTAGTATTAGTATTAGTATTAGTATTAGTATTGTGTTAAATACACTTATATATACATGGACAAAAGCAGGGATTAAAAAAATAAAAGTGTAAGGGCTGAAATGAAAATAAAATATAAAGGGATTAAATTAAAAAATTAAAAGTTCAAGGGCTGAAATGCAAATTATATTTATTGTCAATTGAAATCAAAGGACAAAATAGCAAAAATCGGAACTTTTGTACCGAATTGATTGAGTTATATACAGCCAACCCGGAAATTGAAAGTAGAAGGACCGAAGTGAAACTTTCACATTCAATCAATTAAAATCGGAGGACCCAATCGAACAAAATCAAAACTTACATCAAAGAACTGAGGACCAAAAACGAAATTCAAAGTCAAGGGACCGAACTGAAAAGTTATGAAATATGGAGGACTCTCCTGCACATTGACATGCAGGAGAGAGAGAAACGTGGCCGGCGGCTTTAACCGGCCCCCGACGCGTCCACGGACATGTGGTGATTACACGCGCCACCGCGGGAGGAAGACCACGATGCGACGAAGCGATCTGTCCTCCGGTAGACAATTTCCGGCCACCGTATCACGTCGCACGCGCCGCCTGAAGAGGGCGTGAGGCGGAAAACCGCCTGGCGCGTGCGGCGGACGCACCCCCAGACACCGATTTAAAAATTGGAAAAATAGGGTCAATTATCGTTTTAACCCTGGACCCAATTAAGTGTTTTTGTCTTATTAGGGGCTAAAACCGTCTTTAGCCATTTCCAAAAATAATAAAAAAAGAAAAAGTTACGCCGGACCGGACCAGGCCGGTCCGACCGCGCGCAATTACACCGGTGCCCCTCACCGGATGCCTGTTTTTGTCCTATTACCGGGGACGAAATCGTCAATACACTGTTCACAAATGAATATGTTTTTTTTTTTTTTTTAAAAGGAAAAGCCGAAATTAGCCCCGCTCGCCAGCCCCCTTCTGCCGCGCGCTCGAGGGCCAAAACCGGGCGTGCACTGCTCGAATCCATAGTGATTCTAGAGACAGTCTACAGTGGAAAACCCACGGCTTTTAGTGTTTTGGTAATATATATATAGAGAGAGAGAGAGAGACTTATGAAACACAAGAAAGTTATGCATAACTAACTGGCCGCTAAGGCCCTATCCTTCAGACCATTTGACTGGTAAAAATTTCTTATATATTTTATTATAGCGACGTAAACAATTTACTTTTAATTCAATTAAAAAAATATTTTTTAATAAAATTTAATCCTTAAGTAAGAAATTAAAAGCATATTTTATCTTAAAATCATTTTATGTTCAAATAAAAAAAACTGTAAAATAACCATAACGAATACATCAATTAGATATAGATATTTTATCGAGAACATGGTTTAAAATATTATGTAAAGTTCAATTTAAGTTATTCTTATTTTAACTAAATAATAAATAATATATTCCATCAACTTATACATTAATTGAGATATTAAAAAAACAAATAATATTTTGATATATTTCAATTTAAAAACACCTTACATTATAATATCACACACACAATGCTTAACTTTGTGATAAAAAGAAAATTAAGGGAGGAGATATTTGTGTTAAAATCACAAGTTGACTTGTAAAATTATATAATTTAAATAATAAACTTGTATCTAACATGTAAAATCATATTAGAAACTCCAGTAAAATTAAAGTTGACTCATATAAGATCAACAAAATTAAACCGAGCTTATAAAAAAAATATAAATGTTATATAAGATGAGTGTTTTTTGTTCTGTATGAATAGTTATTCTGATTTTTTTATAAACTAGTTGACCGGTTACCTTGCTATTTTTTTTTTAATTTTTTTTTTTTGTCTTAATCGTTTTATATTCTTATCCAGTATTCGACTGAAAATTACGTATACATAACTAGTTAAAAGAGCTTGCATATAATTTCATGATTTATAATTACAATCTGAATTTATATCGTATTTTTCGCGTGCCGTGGAAATAACATTTCTGACAAGGAGATTCACACCTACGCAAAGTAGAGAAGTAGTGTGGTGGAGAGGCCCATGCGTGTGGACCACGACTCTAATTTGGAGGTATACATCATGGTGTGTGAGCAAGTACAAATGATGTTTTAGCGTAGGGACTGCACTTCAATGAACTCCATCCATCATGCCCCTGGTCCACGTTCGGCAACATCCCATGTGACCCCTTTTCACTTTTCAAAAGTCCATTTTCGTTCTTGATTATTCTATCTCACCCGTATACCTTTTTTAGAACTGTGTTTAAAAAATATTTAATTTTTTTATTCGATTTTTTTTTATGTTTTTACATCATGATGATGTTAAGAATATCTTTTTATAAATAAAAAAAATATTATTCCAACATATTTATGAGCAAAAAATATTTAAAATCTGTAACAAATACAATCTGATTATGTAAATAATATACATCATTATTCTATATAAAATCTAAAAATAATACACCAATTTATAGTATAATTTCAAAATAGCTTATTTAATATTTGTTATGTTAAGTTTTTTTAAAACATCTATATATTGATAATCGTAAATGTTACACATGCAAAGTATGTATTATTTAAGAGATTTTAAACTATACAATAAAAGAGACTTTCTTTTACATTGTAACAGAATTATTGAACACAAACTTGTTGAACAAAAGAATACTCTGATGCACACGTAAACACCACGACAAGCGTATATATACACATGCAAATACATATATCGAGCTATCCCACTAAGTTTTTTTTTTTAATTCTTTCAATTTCGAGCATGACTACAATTTAGTTTTTTCTTCTATTGATCTAAATTACCAAATTATCCTACCCTGATCAGATAACCTTTCCTATGCCCCCTCTACACCCGACCTTTTTATTTCCCTTTCGCTTTACACCCTTTTCCCGTTTAAAGCCCACGCCATCACCATCGATGATGCATCCACTCCCCCCAGCCGTTTCCCACGACCGCCACTGAAGTTACACAACTCCTCCAAAATCAAAATTAAACGTCTGTTTATCAATAAAATTTTTTCTACTTTTAGTTTTCTTACCTTTTTAATTAAGGAAACTTGTTAAATTGTGTGAATAGAAACTTGTTAAACTGTTTAAAAATAAAAAAAACACATCCATATTAAAACTATTTTCATAAGAGAATCATAATCATAATCTATGATAGTTATCTCAATATTTTTTTATATATAATAAAACGATTTTAAATAATTAATATTATTTATTTATAATAAAACCACGATACTAACTGGATATAAAAATATAAAAAATAATTATAATATTTTTCATTATCAAATATTGTTTTAAAAATATCAAGAAAAACATATAAAAAAATGAAAACAATCTGCTTTTCAAGTTCAATATATATATTTTTTAAAATAATTTGAGTAGAGATTTCTACCTTTTCCTTTTCTATTTTTTTTAAAATAAAATATTACATGTTTCGTTCAATCCCTAAACCTCTACATTAATTATGAATTAATAATATTTTTTATTTTAATGACAGGAATATTCTCACATTAACTTTAACATGATATGATTAAAATGTTTATTCAAGAAATTCTAGATAAATCATCTATATAATATATTTATAGTTTTGTTTTACACATAACCTGGCTATTATTGGGCTCGAATCCGAAATATTAAATAATAAGGTCGATTACAAAAAAACTAGCTTATCACTAATTCAAAGCTTCGAAGGGTGACAAAAATCCAAGATTATTAGTAAACGGCGTTACCTAGTTGGCAATAAAATTAATTAAATCCCATTAAATTCGTTATGCACAATCCTCTCTCACTCTAATGTCGCCCTTCCTTCCTTCTCCCTCTCACCAACCAAACAAAATGCCTCCAAAAATCCAGAGAAACTGAAACAGAAAAGAAAACAATGAAAAAATCTCGCACAATCACACTACTCTCTTTCTCTTAGATCTCCAAACAAACCCTAGCTTCCTTCTTATTTTCCCATCCCATTCACATAGAATCTCTTCTCTGCTGTCTCAACAATTTCTCTAACGCTTCGTTCCTCTTTTGCTAATTCCACAAAGAAATAGTAACGCTCCTTCTCTGCTCTTCATTTTCTGTAATTTTTATTTTTTTTGGTGATTCCGACCGGTTGAGAACTGATTCGGCCGGCATTTCCGATTTGGCGGTGGTTTTGGTACGTCTCTTAGCTCTTATTTTAATACGCTGGCGATTTTTTTGCTATATATTTTTTTATTTTTTCGTGAGATTTTTAGGTTCCTGTTTGGCTTTTTCAGTGGTGAAATGCTGAAGTGAATATATACATAGAGAGAGAAGAGAGAATGGACGATAGAGGAGGATCATTCGTGGCTGTGAGGAGGATTTCTCAAGGTCTCGAGCGAGGAAACAATACTTGCCATTCAAGCTCTGGTAATCTTGTTTTAATTTCTCCTCTCTCTGACAACGTGCTATTCTTATTATTCTTCTGTGTATTTTTTTTATCACCGGATCTGTGGCTTGAATTGAATTAATTTATACTATTAATAAGGTTTTGAGTAACAACAAAATTCTTCACGCTACCTTCATGTTTCCTGATATTAAAATTTGTTGTGGTAGGTTACTTACTTTGTTTCTAATACTGTACTTTTATTTTTGTTAGTTGCTTTTTTGTTTTAGTTCATGGGTTAAAGCTACAGTAGACTTATGGTTATTCTTCAAGTGAGAACTCGTTTCTTTTAAAACGCTTTAATCTGAAGTCGATGCATCGTTTTTTTTTTTGTTTGGATGTTAATTTCGTGCTACAATCACATTCTGCTTTCATTTACTAGTTGATAATTTGGATCTTTTACTTTAATGAAGCGCATATATGTTTCTGTGGTTTAGAAGAAAGATTGTAGGATAATGAGCTTGAAGCATGCTCGTTAAGAAGTTTGATGTTCTTTCCTGATTCTATGGAGGATTAGTAATGAAGCATGTGGATCGTTTTCTGCTTGTTGAACTTGGAATATGGTTGCATAGTGGACTGTAAAGCTTCACTTTTGAAGTTATAGAAATTTCATCTTTCAACCGTAAGTTTTTATTTTGTCACAGCTGAGGTTGTGGCAGGATCAGCAGCATGGCTAGGCCGTGGTCTTTCCTGTGTTTGTGCACAGAGAAGAGAGAGTGATGCTCGTCCATCTTTTGATTTAACCCCTCCACAGGTATCATTCATACTAGATCAATTTAAATCTAATTTATTTCCTCGTGTCTCTATTTCATAGGGAAAACAAGCTTACCGGGAACCACTTTCATGATCAATGCTATCTGCATTTACTGATGCCTTCTTTTTGTTGTCACTTGTTTTTCATGTGTATTGAGTTTGTAAAGTAAATTTGACGCTTGTTCTGTTTGCGATGGAGTATAACAAAAAACACTGTTTTTATCTCCTTTTTTATTTTTATCTGTACTCATCTGTTGTGTTCTTTAATCATTCATGGTTCATTCCTAAAAGTCAGCATATTTTTCAGAATATGGTTTCCCATCTGTTCCCTGTTGCCCTGTAAAACTTCTAATGGCAATTTCCTGAGGTCAAATCTACTGGTTAAATTTGGGTGGGAAGAGGATTTTGATACGGTCAAGAAAAGAGTAATTGATGTTTTAAATTATGGGTCTAATCCAGAGCTTTGGCTTAATTAATTGATATTCAAGGACTGATTGAAATTTCAAAATTTATTGTTGCATAATAGCACTCTTGGGATTTTTGGCAGTCTTATTGTAGTGTAGTGATGGGACTTCCTGCGATTGTTGCTGGCAAATTTTTAAAAGGATGCTACCATCTTTTTATATATATTCCTGAAGATATGATGCTCATGAACTTGATTTCCTTGAGACCCTGTCTTTTCACTTCTCATCATGTGATATTGTCTCATAATTCCTACTCATTCTGTGCCCATTAACCCGTTTTATTTATCACAACTATGCTTGACAGTAGTGGTCGTTGTGTGAATATCATGGGTGTCATACTTGGGAAAAGTAAAATAAAATTTAATTTCTGGTGAAGTTAAAAATCATTAACTTTTGCACTATTTTTTCAATTTTAAAATTACTTGTTGCCTTTTCTTTCAATTTAGTGACTTACCACGCTTTCCAATTACATTAGTATATTTTTATCATCTCTTTGATGCAATCAGGAGGAATGCTTGCAGAGGTTGCAGAGTCGTATAGATGTCGCCTATGATAGTTCAGTTCCTGAGCACCAGGTACCCCATCTTCCAAAGGTTCATTGAGGATTTGGATATGACAGAAATAGAATTAGTACATCAAAAATTAAAATATATGAATTGCTTATTTGTTAGGTTTTTCACTCTCATGATTCCTTAACTTTTCAATTCAATATACCTCACATTGCCTATGATAGTTTAGTTCCTGGGCACAGGTACCCCTTCTTCCGAAGGTCCATTGATGATTTGCATGTGACAGGAAATAGAATCAGTACAAGCAATTTAAAGTATACGGATGGATTGCTTGTTTGCTAGATTTGTCATTCTCATGAGTCCTTACCTTATCAATTCAACATATTTCATGCATAGAATTAGGTCATTAATTTTTTGAAACGTGAAGGCTCCCTGATTGCATTATTTGTACTATTTCTGTTTTCCTCTAGGAAGCTTTGAAAGCCTTATGGAATGCTGCCTTTCCTGAAGAAGAACTTCATGGCTTGATATCTGAGCAGTGGAAGGAAATGGGCTGGCAAGGAAAAGATCCTTCAACAGATTTTAGGTAGACCACTGATCCCTTTATTAATTCCATCATGTTGCTTTCATTATTTCCACTGTCATTGCCTTTTTATGCTTATGATACTTGCATTTATTTTTTCAGGGGTGGTGGTTTTATATCATTGGAGAATTTGCTGTTCTTTGTTAGGAATTTTCCGGTATGTCTAGTTTTGCAACCCTGGTCAACTTAATCTGCTCTGTGGCTCCCTGAGTCTTTTTAGAATTTTTTCAACTGAAATCATGGAAGCATGAACTATCATATTACATTTTTTAATGGACTCGGCAATATTTATGCTTGGGCTTTATTGAGATTGCTCTACATCATGGCATTTGTACACTCATATGTGTTCCATTGTCAATAGTTGTTGCAGTTTTATTGTTTACCAAATGGTTGATCAGCTGTAACATTAGTAACCCTATACAAAAGCTAGCGTGATACTTTTTTTTTGAAAGTGCTGATTTTAAATGAGGACCGTTTAACTTTTGCTATCTCTATCATCTTTTTTTTTTTAATGAAAGTAACCATCATGTCCATGCAGATGTCCTTCCAGGATCTTCTTCAAAAGCGAGAAGGTGAGCGATCAGTATGGGAATACCCATTTGCTGTAGCTGGTGTGAACATCACTTTTATGCTCATTCAGATGCTTGATCTTGAAGCAGGTATTCTTAGGGAAAAGAAGTTCTTTAATTTTGTTTGGCAATCCATAGCACTCTAAACTGGAGGAGGTTACTGATTTCCAAAGTTTCTTTTCTGTGATTATTAGTGTTTAATGGTTTGCTCTGAGATAATATCTATTGGTCTTTGGTTTCTGTTGGATATTAAGGATATCTTGAAGCTTGATGTCCCATGGATTTGGTTTACATGTCATTCTGAAGTTCTTTATTTTGCTTTTGAGATTTTCAAATGAGGCTCATGATTTTCTTCAAACTTGTTTTTACCAGCTTCTTGTAGGTTTTCTTGAATGGTGTTTTGCTTTTTCCAGGCAATCAAGTTTGTCCTTTTGTTTTAGCCATGCAAAGCTTAATAGAATGCTTTTATATTCAAGCTGCATGCAATGTATATTTGAAATTTTGAATTGGATTCATTTCTGGATTAACTGTATAAAGCTCAATATACTATTATGATATCCATTCCAAAGTGTAGTCTTGAAACTAGATGTACAGAATTGGAGCTTGATTTTCTGGAAATGTAAAGTGTGTGCTTTTATTCCACAGTCAAACCACGAACGCTGGTGGGAGCAACTTTCCTGAAGTTTCTAGCAGGTAATATTAAGCTTCCAAGTTACTAGAACTTTTTTTTTTTGGCTTAGAAATGTTTTTGATGGAAAATTTGTAGAAATTATGAGCATGGAGGCATTCCTTGTTCTGCATGTACCTCCTTTTTTTCCCCCAATACATCAGTGTGGATTTTTTTTTAGTGTAGAAAATGTACTCTTTACTATCTGATTAAACCAAGATTAACATCAAAAGTATTTATCATGGGTTACTTTTTTGGCCTAACTTTTGGCGTTTGCCTTGGCAGAGGATGATTCAGCATTTGACCTTCTCTATTGCATAACGTTCAAGCTAATGGATCATGAATGGCTTAACATGCACGCCTCATATATGGACTTCAATGTATGACTTCTTCCATCATAAAACTCTATGTTGCATGAATTATCGTTCTATCTTGCATTCTGGCATCCAAGTGAGCAAGACAGTGTGGTTTGAAGTATTAAATATTTTCTATGCATGGAATTCTTTTTGCTCTGCATAAAGCTATGAATGGCAGCGTATATAGAAGCGGTCTGGATGCACTGATGTGCTCTCTGAGAAGCACTGGCATTCATTAAACGCACTCTAATAATTACATAGATCTTGACACTCACTAAACCATGTTTTGGTTGTTTTTTTTTCACCAGGCAGTCATGAAATCCACTCGCCGCCAACTGGAGAGAGAGCTCCTGTCTGAAGACATAACACGGCTGGAAGAATTGCCCTCCTACACCCTTCTTACACGATAGTATAGAAGTTGGAGAGTTAATCTTCCACGTAACAGAAAAACCTCTGCCAGCATTTGGCACGTTTGGATTCCTGCCACGTTCATCTCCTTGTTCCTTTTAGTTCAATGGTGTTTTGTACATGATATGTTGTTTCTCATTAAAAATTTAGTCGAAGCTATGTTAGTAAATTCTCCCATTTAATCTCCATAAAAAAGGTTTGTTGAGTTTGTCAAGTTTCTTGTTGCGGAAAAGGAGGAGAATAAACTTCTCGAGTTTTATAAAGGATGAATACAAGTGTGGTTGCGTTTAGGTTCCAAATGCAGGTTTGAATTGTTGAGGTTAATTCCCTTGAGTTTTGTTAATAGGAAACTTCTTTGATATGAGTTGCCTCCTAGCAACACATCGCAGCTTCGTCCCCAACTTTCTTTGCAAAATGCCATCGTAGTGTACACCTGCGATCCTTAACAGATACTCCCCCAAGCTCCTTTCGCTGTCAGCATCTTCTAGTTCTACGGGTAGCTAAATTCACTCATTAAAGGCTTGTTTGCAAATGTTCTTTTGTTATAATTTTTTATTAAAAAAGTACTTTAAATTAATTTCTTTTATTGTTTTGATGAGTTGATGTTAAAATAAAATTTAAACAATATATATATATATATAAACCAACAAAAATACTTTGAACCCAAGTCAGAATACTGGGGATAATGGTAAATTGACAAGGGCATTATGAGCTCTTGTTGTCATGGGAAATATTATTCATGTGGTGGAACTGGACATATTTTCTGAAAGATTTACATGGAACTCTTGCTTTTCATTCTAGACAAGGGCAGAGATTTTTAACCTCGAAAATAAACCGGAAAAATATATTACAACCCATGCCTCCTTTGTTTTAAGGAGGACATATAGCAATCGGTCATTGGATAAAATCCGTTTGTTTCATCCTTTTTTTTTCTATTTCAGAAGTATATCTTATTTTTGAAATTATGTCACTTGTACATAAACGGCAAGCAAGGCCTTGAAAGTAAGGGTAATGGTGTGATTAGAGGCAGCAAGAAATGAAAAGACGGTTAAAACTTGGGTAAATAAACATGGTGAACATGCACGCCTAGGATTTGTTCTTTCAAAACTCAATTCATATAAATATAACTCAACATTAACTCAATTCAACTGTTACCGATGAAGATACCTCAAGCCACAATACAGCTTGACAAAACTGCTGATAGGCACAACTTCTGCAAGTAAACAAAGCGAAGGAGCCACAGCCATCAGGAGCATACATGCGATGCTAGATACTTAGGGTGGCTGGTGGCAAAAAACTTTAGACTGATAAAAGTTTACTCATAGATCCATGGGTGAAGGCTGCTCTGCCAGTTAGTTGGGCCGTCCGGGAACCACAGACCAATTTCCTTAGTTGCACTCTCAACTGAGTCGCTTCCATGTATAACATTCCTGCAATGCAGCGGTAATTTTTCAACATCAGATAACTGATTCGAAGATGCATTTCAGATATTTTAAAAAGACTCAATTTTAATAAGAATGATCCTAAAAAACTAGATCTATAATAAAACAGCATTTAGATTATCATCCAAGGGAAATTAGAAAAAATAGCTGACCTTCCAACATGAATTGCAAAATCACCGCGGATAGTTCCAGGTTCAGAAGCTGCAGGGTTTGTGGCTCCAATAATCTTCCGGCCAGTGGCAACAACACCTTTGCCCTCCCAGATCATAGCAACAACAGGGCCGGAGATGATATACTCGACAAGACCAGAAAAGAATGGCTTTGTGGCCAGGTCCTCGTAGTGCTTCTCAGCAAAAGATTGCTCAACAGTCTGTAGCTTCAAACCTAAACCCAGACGATTCATACTAAATCAGCAACCAGCATGAAACTTTTGTATTATTTTACTTTTACTTAATACCAAAATGTAACTGAACAGTAATGGTGTAATGTTTAAGCTATTGAATTCCCCCCCAAAAAATCGTTAACAGCGTATACACAACAATTTACAACATTTGAAGAGATCAAGAGCAAATTAATCACCTTTGAGAGTAAAGCCCTTCTTCTCAAATCTTGAAATAATCTCGCCAACCTGACATGACAGGTGTGAAAATCTTTTCAGAATATTGATTTTTCTAAACAAGTCCCAACCAATTATCAAACGCTAGAATTCCTTTCGGGATTAAAAGCTTTCGCTTTTCCCAGTAAAAGATTTCAAACTCATGATAGATCTAATCTCTCTCTTTTTTTTTTTCTCCACATACAAACACCAAATCTGTAACTTTTTATCAAGAGTTCTTTAAGGAAATCGATAAAAAAAAAATCCCATTTCAAGAAGATAAGGAGAAGAAACTTACGAGTCCTCTCTGAACACCATCGGGCTTGATCATTATGAAGGTTTGCTCCATTTTCACTCGCTTGAGTTTTTTTCTCTCCTGTTGCAGTGAACGAGCAAACTGCCAAAAACAATGAGTATAGTAGAAAGGGAGACGATACGACGTGTTTATATGTAACGAAAGAAAAGCAAACCCTAGTTGGTATATGGAATATTCGGTCCAAAGTTAGATTTTTTCTTTGTTTTGTTTTGGAACTCTGGTAATTATTATAGCTGTTGCCTTGTTGGGCTTCACTCGATAAATGGTTTGGGTTTTTTTTTTTAAAAAAAAACATGAACTTTGTGTCCCTATATTTGATTCAATAAACACAAGTTTAAATTTTAATAATGATTATATATGTTAAGAATACTTATAAGAAGAACAACAATACTACTATTACTACTAATTACAACAACAGCGGCAACAACAATATTATTAGTAATAACAATAATAATAGTGACAATTCATCATTAAATGTCAGATTTGCTGTGAGTTGAGTTTCATTTTTTTTTCCATGTATGGTATTTTAATCTAATATTTCAAATTACTTGTTTGAAAAGTTTATGTGACTCGATATTCTCTTTTATTTTCTATCTTATTTGTTTTTCAATTTTAATTATGATTCAACGTTAGTTTTGAGAAATAAAAAATGTCATTCAAAATTTCTTCAATTCCATTAAATAAATCAACTCACATTAAGTTAACTCTTATATATTTTATTACAAACTCGCATTAACACAAATCCAAGATAAGAGATTTAAATATTTATCGTCTTCCTAGATATATAGCATTGGAAAAAAAATTATGCACTTTTAATAAATATTTTTATGTTTTTAAAAACATTTTCTGACCCGCGACAAATGAACTAATTTTAAAATATTCTAAAATACATACAAATAGGTCCATAAAAATCAATAATTAGAATATAAGAAATAAGTGAAAGCATGAAAAACTTGAAATATTCAATAAATAATTACAAATACCCGTTAAAATACATAAAAATGTAACAAATTATACTAAATTTGATCCCTTATCACACGCGCGCATTTCTCACCACCTCTATATGAAATTCATAAAACTTATTAGTTATTTTCTTATGCTCCTTTTTAGATGAAATGATTTATAAATTTTGAAAAACTATATTAATCTAAAAAAAAGACTGTTTAGTAAAAGATAAAATACAATTCCTTTTCACGTTTACATTTTTAATAATTTCTTCACATATATTAGAGATACAGTATTTAAAATAAAAACATCTATAAAAAACACAATGATAATACAATCATGATTAGAGCTAAATGAAGTCCTGAATAAAATTTCTATCCACATTTATATACATGTTTGTTATATATAATTGGTTTTGCTCAAATGCATTCTTAAATAATAGGTTTTTATTTTATTTTATAACTAACCTTAATATTTTTATAAAATCCCCACTGACAATGTAGTGTATTTATCAAGAACACCACTATATACAAAACCAACATCGAATCAGTTAAACTTCACGATGGGCCTGGACAGCCCGTCACGAGGAAGAATACAAAAGCGAGCCCAAGGGAGCAGCCCAGCAACTTCTTAGCTATTCACGGCCTGGTCTTCTATACAGTAAATAAATTCAGATAATTATCGGGGGCCAACTGTCTAGAGCAACGAGGATTAATTTAGCCGGCGCCTATCAATTGGGCCGAGCTTTGTTAGATATATAGGCATTCAAAATTAGAAAACCATCCCTTGATTATTGTATAAGAAGTCCTAATAAGTATTCTCGTTGTATTGTGTTTTTCTCAATAAGAACTCACTGGGTCGACAACATTAGATTCGAACAAGGTCAATAAAAACTTAGTTAGTTTAACCAAGTTCTACTAGGTAAATTTATTTTCTAAATTAACTTAAAATCTTATCCTTGTTGATCTTCGAGTTGTATATATTTTGTCTCAACTGATTAGGTTGAACCATGGTTAGCAATTCCCAGCAAGATCTCAAAAGAGCAACACTACCGAACCTTTAACTTGTGTGTCCTCGAGGTTACGAAGGTGGTTTAAGGGTATTTGTTTTTTTTTTATGCTTTTTAGAAATACTTTTAGTTTTTAAAAAAATATTAAATTGATATGTTCTAATATTTTTAATATACATCAGCACCACCTCAACCATACGACACTAAATTGAAAATTAGCAAATTGATTACACTCCTAGTTTTATAATCATCGCCAGCAGAAAGGCCACACCGACCTCACATGTGTTCGACCTGCATCATTGATTCAATGAGTGGCTTCTGAGCAAAGACATGTCGTCGAAGATACATGCATGCACTTCAAATAATAATAATAATAATAATAATAAAAGCCATGTTTCAAATCAAGACACGGTTTGCATTTCTTAAAAAAAAAAGAACAGACAGTGGCAGATTTCGCCATGATTGATGACTTTTAGTGGCAAAAACGCGGGGGAGTAGCCCGTGACAATACCGGAGCGGTGTGCAGAGGCTCCGGATTGAGTGCATCTGGAATTGGGTCGAGAATCTTCTGTACGTGCAGCAACTTTAGGGTTCGCACTGTGGCCCAAATCACTAATATTTGTCAAAAGTTTCACATGTTATGCATTATTTTGCCATCGTTTACAAGCGAAAACCCTATACCAGAGCAGTGATGCGGCTGGTCTGGTGCTGTTATGGCTCTAGCTTCCTTAACCACTATGCATGTATGAACTTTGCATGATAATTGACCTAGATGAACAAGTGGCTATGGATTATTTATCATGTTTCCCCCCCTCTGAATTTCCTTACTGGGATGAACAACCTGCATTTGTCACACCGGAGATAAACTAAGTTTTTGATAAATAAAAAAGAAAAGAAAAACTATTTCCATCATGCACGTAATTGAAGACCCATTGGGTCTCTCACTGGAAAAACAATTGGACAAAAACTGTTTTTTTTTCTCTCTCCCAACAATGTGAACACAAACAATGTGTAAATAGGGTCACCAGTGACGTGAAAGAAAGAGAGTACATGTGGCTTAATTTCACCCGGTTGATTTCGAATTTTGATCTCGTAAACTCGATGTCTAATGTCTCCGACAAAATTGCTAATGATTGGTTATTTAATACTCCACGAGAGCTCATCATGTGGTGAATCCCTGATCAAATTGAGTTCAGGTTTCTTAGTTTTGGCTTCAAATTTTGCTTTTTTTTTGTGGGTGAATTACTTAATGATCTTAATATTAGCATCGAAAGGATTCCACTCTGAACTATCAATTTGAATCTAGCGTAACTAAAGTTCAAGGTTTTGTCACGAGCTCTCTTGCCAATGAAATTTTGTCTTGCTAGTTTGGCTAGAATGAGTTTTTGACCTACTTTCCCCCCCTTCCAAATTTATCTTAATCGTATAAGATATTAAAGGGTGCTATTGACTTAGTTTACAAAGTTAACTCTGCTAAACTCGCAGCTGAAAGATGATAGCTAAGTTAATTGGGTGAGATTGCGAAGGCTCACCTGCAAGATCACATTCCCTTCAATGCTGCAACCGGTTAATGAAACTAGCTATAGAATTGAAAAGGAAAAGTAGAATGGACAAGGATTGAGAGACAGCGGGGTCCACCAAATATCTGATGCCTCACTCTATCATCATGAAACCTGGAAGACTTTAGTAGTTGATTGAAAGGCCATGATGATTGCATGGAATTCAGCATATACTGCCTGTGGTTACCCTCCCTTTTATCGCTTCAAATTGGATCTTTTGAGCTCCATTATTGAGTACACTTTTGAACTTGAATTTTAGAAATGATGAACTTGTCGGATCCGCAAGGAAGCATGCTTTTCCCTTGGCACGCACAAGTGTTCGGAGGATTCATTTAGCAGTAGCCGGGTTAATATGTGCCCAGTAACGCGATTCAAAATGTTTTTTTTTTTTTTTTTTTTTTAATTTAAAATATAGTATTAACATGTTAAAATAATGAAAAATATGTAAAAACATCAATCTAATATTTCTTAACTAAAAAAACATTGAAAATCATAAAAACAAACTCATATTGCTACAGTATTGTTTCGGGACTAGCTAGTACATGTTGACAGACTGATAAAATTGACCTGCAAATTGCTAGATTGATATATATAAAGATCTACTAGGAGTGCACACAAACATATATATATATATATGTTTGTGTGCACTCCTAATAGATCTGTTGATCAAATGTCCAGTGAAGATATTGTAACGCAACAGCAATCACGTACACGCACTCCAGTTATGCACTTGTTTGAACAGTATCCCCCCTTTCCTCCCTTCTACTTTCTCTGATAATTTTGGCATCCTTTCAATCTTGGAACGGGCCCAGTTACCTCTCACACTGGAAGGCCGACCTGAACGGATTGATTTTGATTACATTTTTTTTATTAACCTGCTAAAAAATTCTCTGATAAATGAGTATATGAAATCCCTTTCATATTTTGCATAGAAAAACAATTTAAAATATTTTTAATTTCAATAACTTTTAATTGAGAAATTATTACATGAACCTGGCTCGCCACTTAAGATCATATCAAACTATAGAATTATTTGAAGTAATTGTATTTGATGGAGTCCATGTAATAATTTTTTATTTTAACCTAACTAGTCAATTTTAATTTTTTTTTAATGAAATCAATTTTAAGTTTCAACAATAAGATTCAATATCATAATTTTAATTCTCCATCAAAAAAATTTGGCTTCAAGTTTTAAAAAACAAAGAAGAGATTTTAAGGCGATTGGTGATTAATGGTAGAAAAAATGAGTATTTATTTATATATAAACAAAACCAACATTTTTGGATAGAGAATTAAAATAATGATATTAAATAATAAACTTACTTTCTTATTTTCAAAATTTAAAATTAAGTCTATATATAGACAAATTAATATGCAGCAGTGAACATGTTTCTAGGACATCCAATTTTTTAGAAAGCTTTAATTGTTAAAAAATAAATACATTCTGAAATTTTCCCGTCATGTAAAAGTTTGATAATATTCAGCCGAAACAAACAAACAAAACATAACATTGCAAGTCATATTCGATTCATGAGCTGACATGTTTTCAATTATCATCATGCACAGAGGCAGTCACTTGAATTTGTCACCCATTTTTTCTAGCTTCCCATTTGCATCTGTAAATGGAAGGGGTGGCTTAAGAACCCATTATCATCTTATGACCATTGGATTTGAATGATATCCTCTCACTATTTATCCATCCAATTAATTTTCATCATTATATATATATATATATATATATATATATATATCCACTTATTTGGCCGTGACAAAGGATCCACGTCTTAAATACTGATATGGTAAATATTATGGCCGTACTGACTCAGAAACAACTTCAATCGATAGGTTATAGGTCCACGATGTCAAATATAATCAAACTATTGTCCTATAAAATTTTATTTTTGTTTGTGATATTTAAGAAAGATATGGGAAAGAACAGTAATATATTTGGTTAGAATATATAAGGTATAAGAACATCTACATACGATATTTTTACATTTTTTAATGAAAAATATAAGGTATAAGAACATCTACATACGAATCAATCCTTCCTTGCTAAAACTAAAGCCATCTCAATCATGCCTTAAACGGGTTTTCATACTTAGATATTACATTACAAGAGAGAAAAAAAGTAATTTTTTTCTCTCACCCTTATTTTATCAAACCCTAATATTCCAAGAAATTAAGTGGAACATGGTTACCCCACATAGACATAGGCCATGTACCCGAGAGTGCATGGACAGTGAGGAATCTCGATCCTAAGTGAATCACAATGTTGTTGGTCTCTCAGTCTAATTTCTCTCCCAAAAATTCACCACAATCAATACAAATGAAGAGACTCGAAATTTTGCAATAGAAAACAACTCACAATAAGCCACATGGATACAATAAAATCAATTTCTTCCTTGAAAGGATCACAAAACGTAAAGCTTCTGAAACCTTTTTGGAAATCCAAACAGGTCCTGAGGAGTTTATATATCAAATTCCTTCGCGTGGCCTGATGTCACCATGCAGATAATTAAGAACAAGGAGGTGCGTGGATGTCAAAGATGCGAGAGAAAGGGAGAAGATTCTTCAAGCTGTGGGGACTCGCATGTATAATTTGAATGTTTTGAAGAGAATTATTTAGACCACAGCATGGGTACGTGATAGATAATTGGGGATGATTCGTGACAAGCCATTCTCCTGCACATACAGGTTCTAGATGTGGAATTTCAAGTCGGTATGCAGCAGCCCCAATATATATTTATCTACTCTTTGCTTGTAAGGGCCAGGTGTTCCCTTTTCCAAGATTTATTGCAAATAAATGATATTATGAATTTACATTATATATATATAAACCCAACCCCATTTTAAATTCTCCGGTCAAGGGAATGAATGAAGTTGGAGAATTAACTCTGGATTGAACTCCTTTATTTCAAGGGTAAACGATTTATACATTATGGTCCTCAAGGGACGTGACATGATGACAGATAGCATGCGATTGACACACTAGATCTCGAATTCGAGTCAAGACATGCACCTTTTATAAGAATCCAAGACAACTGAAGTTTTACTCGCTCATCTGTGCCTACAAAATACGCTTTTCGGAGGGTGGAGTTTACTTGTATAAAAAAAGATATATATATATATATATGTTGGTGAAAACCAAATTATCAGTTTAAATCTCAATAATTAAGATTTTATTTTATAGTAAATGGTAAGAAGTTTCTTCAAATTAACAACTATTTTTTCTATAAAATTCTAAAATTTGGATTTCTCCTAATTAGGAGAGTCAAATCCCAAGCAGTTTACTTGAAACTCAAACTACAGGAAAAACTTTTCCATCACATAAATAGTTAACAACTCATTGAAGTCTTAGAAAAAATACCACAATCTATTCACATTATTCAATATATACATGAAGTACACTCTAGCTACATACTTCATCTTAAATCAGTGCACCTCACATAGATTTCTTAAATTCAACTGATGATTCTCGACAAGTTTGGAAATCGTGGTACGCTCAAGAGTCTCATTTTTCCTCATGTCGGCCGAGTGAATTCACAGGCAGCTTGAATTCTTCTTGACTTTGCTGAGAATAGGGTTGAATCTCGAGTCACCATAACATCCAACTCAAATAAGCCGGCGGATTATACTTGACGCAGCAGAAAATCAAAGGGGAATACGACCAACGTCAATATTCCGTAAAATCAAGGAACACGAGATTGAATCTCAATAAAACTCAGAGTTTATTTCATAAAATGATAGTTAAGTTGG
This sequence comes from Salix brachista, assembly GCA_009078335.1. Taxonomy (NCBI): domain Eukaryota; kingdom Viridiplantae; phylum Streptophyta; class Magnoliopsida; order Malpighiales; family Salicaceae; genus Salix; species Salix brachista. The sequence continues at coordinate 3,042,657 of CM018585.1, forward strand.
CTGCAGGGTTTACAAGGGATACTTAAAGATAAAACCCTAGCCTAATTCAATACAGAAAAGGAAAGGACGTAAAACATTAAATTTGCCATAAATGGCAAATTTGAGATAAATGCAGAATATGAAAGAGCTATGAATTCTAAGAGAGTACCAATTGACCAAAGTCAATTCGGACTCTTAGATAAAGAGTTATTGCAAAAACGAAACTTTCCTAAAATAGCAAATATGACGATTCCGGGGCCGAAACGATGGAATTTGGCCAAAATTGGGTCGAGGTCAGCAGCAAAGCTGCTGATTTCTTCCGCAAACAACGAAACGCATTGACTGGATGAGTTTCGCGTTATTCCGACTTTGATGACCCGGCTGCCGAAATTCAGTTGCCTTTGAATTTCGGGTGATCCCTCTTCAGCATGTATGATTCCGCAACCTGTTCTACATCAATACTCCGTTCCTCTTGACTTACTGGTCCTTAAATTGTCGCATTTCAAGATTTGCAGCCACATTTCATTTATTCGGTAACCTCTCAAGTCCAAGGAGAAAAAAAATACACTTCTTGAAGTTTTGAACAGACAAAATAAAAGATTTGTAATGCTTCCTATATCATACCTCTTTTTTTAGAAAATGACAAGCTTTCAATATCTTTTGTGGAGTGGTAGCTTTAACTATTTCTTGATTACATGGAATTCAAGTTTTTTTAAGGAAACAAAAAGAGAGAAATTAAGAAAGAATTAAACTATGATTTATTGCCGAATAAAATTTTCTTTGCATACAAATAGTAATTAAATATATATTTTTCACAAGAATTTTGCTATGTACAGGTCAAGGTGTATATTTTGAAAGATATGACTTAATTATTCACTTTTTAATTGGGTCTTAGACAAGCAAGTTATTTACATTTACAATTCACTAGAATTTTTTCTAGCTTCTTTATGTATGGAAACTCGAGATTATAACATGATAAAATCTCTTTTGTTTAATTAAACTAATTAATTACCTGAAACATAATAAAAGATTTCACAAATTGAGACAGGCAATTGGGTTTAGATCGAGTTTGTCCATTAATTATGTTTTTTACTAAACATTAATGAGAATAAGATGTGTCATTACTCATTAGAGCAATGGAATTTAAACTAAACTGTAAAACTCAATATACCGTACCATTTATACATTCCTTTTCTCTTAAAACATTTTTTCTCCTTTATAAAATCCGATCTCGTTCACAGAAAAAATATCCCAACACATTTTGCAGAGGCAGCATATATATGATTTCTCTAAAAAGTTAGGCTCCTGGTCTCGGATTCATGAACCAGAAGCTCCATTTTTCCAGTACTCAGTATGTAACGAAGTGATCTGAGCCTCTTCTCACTCCACAAAGACGTCTTGTTCAATCTATCTAGTTAAGGACACACATTTTCCATTACCACCATAATATGGTGCCTTGGAAAAAGTTCATCTGATCATATATATATATATATTCAACTTCCATATTGTTTGTGCTGTTGTTGTTAGGGTGTTGAAAAAATAGGGAGTTTCTAGTTGTTGTTGATGTTGGTATTGTGGGGGAAGTTGGGAGGGACTTTTCATAGATAGATAGAGAGAGAGAGAGTAAGAGAGAGAGAGAGAGAGACTGTGGATGAAGTAACAGGTGAGAGTGAGTGGAAGGGACGGGGGCCATGATAGTTTTTCTTTCATTTCTTTCTCTCTTTTGCAGGTAAGGTAAATAAGGGTGGTCCGAGTTGACAGATATTCATAATGTATACAGAGTACAGACAGATATATATAGATACACACACATATATTGGATTTTGATTTGGCAAGATTTGAGAGGCTCTTATCTTTTTCATTTTTCAACTGTCATAGACATGGATGGAAGTTTTCATGTACCCCACCCACTCATTGCCCCAAAGACTTCATCTTACCAACAGAATCCCTCCCCCTCCCCCCCCATTTATTCTCTTATCAAAGTACTTAACCAATGGAACTAGGGGCGGCAGGTGGGGGCTGCGGCCTACAGAAAAAAAAGACTTGGTTAGAAGACTCCGTCCAGTTCGACGAATCAATTCAGAGCCTGGTTGTAATGTTTTTTTAATCTTTAGTTTAAAACTTCTTTGTTCATGTCTATAAAATGAACTCTCTATTTTTACAAAAATCACAATAACAACTAGAAAGACGAGTCTCTCAAGTTTGAACAATGAACAATTTTGAATTAAACTTTAAGCTCGCTCTCCTTTTACTCTATCCAATGCGAGTTTTATTGAGGCGTGGATATATATATTCTTTTTGATGAAGTGAGAATATTGGCTCTCATTCAATTTTTGCAATGCCACGGATCCATCAACCCCCGTAAACGTACCAGTAGACTCTTTCTAATTCATTCATATCAATGTAGTGGTAGATAATAATATAAATCTTATTATAGAATCTTACTTAACAACTTAAGTTCTTAGATGAGATAATTTCGTGACATGATATTAGAGTCTTGTTGACTCAGCGATCATGAGTTCGAATCTCACCACCCCCATTTTATTTAATAAAAATCAAGGACAAGATAGTACGAGTCTGTGCAAATCTCTCCACCCCTATTTTATTGTTGTAAAAATAAGACACTAGGTTTCAGATTTCAAGTGCTACCCTTACCAAATATTTGTTGATAGTGTAAAAAACAGAGAAATTATTATAGTGTTTCCTGCTGTTGTCTGCTTGTTGGACTCTTGAAGCAATTAATTTCCTTTTAATGATGCTTACTTAAATAAGTGAACAAATAACTATATCCTACTTTGATTGATCATATAATTAATGAGGACAAAAAAAGCAGCAACCAAGGCTACTTTCTTCGATAGTTGTTTTATATGCCGCCTCATGGAGCTCCACATCTCCATTACTCCATAATTAAGCAAGCTTAAATTACAGCATCATGGAGTCTGAACTAAGCAAGGAGCTTGGCCAAAGGCGCCATGCACGTGCACACACATCAAAAACCTTATTTCATGGCAACTCATAAGAAATACACCTACAATTAATCAATATTAATTATGACAATCAGAGTTGCCTGTTTTTTTGGAAGATATATAGTACTTTCTGCAATATATGTGCTTAAAAGTTGTTAATTTTCAATACAAAAAAAGTTGTAATTATTGTTTTTATGGAATTCTTTAAGATTAATCAAAGGAAAAGAATTCGATTGCCAGAGGTAATTAACATCATTCTAAAATATAAAATTCGACTTCCTTTTTTTAAATTTAACAGCTTATCAAAGGTGAATAAAAAACTATTTAAATTTTTAATAAACTCGACTTCCGTTTTTTAATAAATATTTTTTTATTAAATTATCGAGCCCCTTATAATCATTCTAAAAAAAGAAAAAAAAAACACCCCACAGAATATAAATCTCAGTGGTTTAATTTTATGATTACTCCAAAATCCTAATTCACTGTTTTGAAAGAAATTAATACAAATTTATCAAAATGCATGACAGCTTCATAATATATCCTTGTATGTGAAGTTTGGGGGGGGGGGGGGAATCTAAATGATGGGGCCAGAAATTATTTGTAAATCGAATTGAACAACTCAAGATAATATATAAATTATTTATATAATCTAATCAAAGCAAATGATAAAATGTTCTATACAATTTGTTTTCATATGTCATATTGCATTGACATATAATAAACGTAAAACATATAATAAGCAAATTGCTAGGTAATTTCCTTCTCTTTTACTCTAAATCTCTACCATGTAATATATCAAAGTACCTAATTAATTAACGTCATAACTTATACTAACGAAAGTTAAACATGAATCTTCAAGGATAAGATCGACCAGTCATACATGATGCATATAAAGCCGAAAAGATTATCAAGAATTTCATAATTTGATAACTCAGGTGCGCTAAAGTATATATTATAATCACATGAAAAGAAAGATGAAGAAAATTACCACCAGGCTTTGTAACTAAGTGCTGCCTTTTCCTCTTTAAGAAAAAAAGAAAGAAGGAATTTTTTTTTCCATATTTAATTTGATTTTGTGACGGCTACATCTGAATTGAAATTATAGAAATCTTCTTCGTCTTAATGGTTTTTTTTTTTTTGTTGACTAGGATCGCTTGCATTTCATTTAATAAGAATTGGATATATATATATATATATAAACAAACAAATTTTCAGATACTAGAAATATTTCTCCATTGATTAGACTGCTAAAAATATTCCTCCGTTGATTAGACGTCTACTCGCATCGGGTCAAGCTAACCCTTAGTTTATTGAAAACCCACCCTTTTGGTTTCTAATAGTTAAGCCATTTTAATTATGTTTCTTGTATCCAAGTCCCCCCACCCAAAAAAAAAAAAACTTTAAAATAAGGGTCTTCACATACTCTAATGATCTTATATAAGATAATCAAGAGGCTCCCCCTCTAATTTCATCAATTTGCAATATTTGACAAATAGTACACTCATGCCCAATTGTATTTTTTTTTTATTAACGTGAGTGTTCGGTTAGCTTGTGCACACCTCGACTAATCTTACGGGTCATAAAATTAATGATCATGTAAGTCTCTAGTAGCTATCATATTAACAAACAAAGAGCTCGAACCTGAATCACATAGAAAACAAACCTTTTAATTCAAAGTTTTTACCAGTAAACCATCTACTAAATAGTTACTACTCCTCTAAATTCTTGCTCAAAGTGGAGGGTGTGGACAACATTTTCATCACATCACCACCTATGCATCGACATCAGACGTCATCTTTGGAATGTAGGATTTAATTTAGATTGCGTGTTAAGATGACATTAAAGAATTCCTAGCAAATAAACAAGTTCTTAGTTTCCAACATGAACATGTGTGGCACCAAAAAACATGTTTGTTAAGCAAGATAAATACAGTCTTCTTTGTCATAATCGCATAGTTTTTTAGATACAAGTTATATATACAAATATATCCTAACCAATTAGTTCACATTCAATCCATATTAATTACTAATTAGCTTTTGAAACTTGATTGTTGAGTTTCTTGATTAACAAATTATTTTCAAGATTCTAACCTAACCAATACACGAGCAATGTATTAGAATATATCACTAAATTTGTGAGAAACATGGATTGGATTAATAGACGGTCAAAAACATTACTACCCGTAAATTTTATAACTAGTATCAGCTGTTAGCAAAATGCGTACACACCATCACATGTGCATCATATTTGTATACATTAATTAACGATTATGAGTATCATCGGATGAGCTTTTTCGGATTGATACTCAATTTCTTTTGTGTTAAGTTTAATTATTTTCAAATTCATACATTCAAAATTAGATATATTTCTTGCTCCTGATTTTCCCTTGAATCTAAACCACAGATTAATGATATTTATATTATTAAATATAAATTTCATTAGTTTATTATTTACATTCATTCTAATTCATTGGTGTTGAGCTATATATTGGTGCTGAGCTATAGTTTTAATGGTAGAGTATGGTTTACTTATTATAATCCTATCCCCACTTATACGAGAAGGTAAGAAAGATTAGCCCTCACTACTATTTACCCAGTTCATCTATTGGCCTATAGAAAACCTGATATTATAATTTGGTAGACAACCCAAATTTTCCTTAATTATTGGTTCGTACTGTTGCTTGTGTGTGAGTTTGAGGGAGATAAGCAATGACTGTTCAAGTCTTTTACTCCTGTAGACATCCTTAAAGAAGATGGAAAGGAATAATTTCCAGGAAACATTCCTTTCGGCCTTTACTTGTTGACCGGACTAGTACATGGTGTGAAACACAAAAGCAGCAAGGCCAATAGCTTGCGCTTGATACTTATGCACCAAAAGAGACAAGAAGAAGAAGAAGAAGAGAGAAGTTTTTTTTTTTATCAGAATGGATCATGGAGAAAGAGAAGTCCCAAATTACGAGCTACATGTCTCTTTCTCAACACCACAAGCAATCCATGAGATGGGTTTTGTTCAATTTGAAGAAAACCAGGTTTTGAGCTTCTTGGCCCCTTCACAATCTTCTCAGATATCCCAGCCTCAAAATGCTAATACTACCGCAACCAACAATACTCACATGGGGTTTAGTCATAATGACCAGGAGGTATGTATTTTGATGCTATTCTGTAAGGAAAAATCTTGCACAGAAAGACTAGGGTTGTGATGAGATCCTTATAACTATTGGTCGTGATCCCTAAAACTGTTTATGCATCTCTTCTTCTTCTTTTTCCGAAAAAGAACTGGACCAGTTCTTGATTTCTCAATTAGTGCCTTTGATAGTAGATTATATCGTTCCAATTTTTCAAGATATTTTACTCATGGAGTAGTTGATTGGTTGATCCTTGTACTGGATTCTGGTTATGGGAAATTTAGGTGGGGGCATTGGATCCAAAGGCTTCTAGTGATGAGAACTGCACTGGTAATGCTAGCAACGATGGCAACAATTCATGGTAATGGTATCCTTCTCACTGAGGCGTGTTTCTTTTTTTATTTTATTTTTTTCTGTTTCAAGGAGGAGATTTTGGCACTTTACTCTCTCTCGACAGCAAGGACAAACATGAACGCACATAACACACAAATGGAAGAAATTATTCTTCAAGGTCTCGAAATTTCAACAGAATCTAAAGAGATCTACTCATATCATATACGTGGAAGAGATAAATGGCTTCCACTTTGCCACAGTGTGCTTTTGTCTACAGTAGTACAGAGCCTCTCTCTTTTTTTCCCCATCTTTTGAACCAGAAAAGTCTTGAAACTCTTGATGCTCAGATCTTCCTGTCCATCGATGGATTTCTTATCCTTTCCCATCTATTTAAATAAATACAACGGCGCTTAGCCCCCCTCTTCCCCGGCTCATGAAACAGCTTTATTGTTTCTTTAATCTGAGCCCCTTTTTATGAGCCACGACAAAAAGGCTGAGCTAGCTAGGATCTGAACTGATCTCGTTTGCAGGTGGAGGAGCTCATCCGCAGACAAGAACAAGTTGAAAGTGAGGAGAAAGCTCAGAGAACCAAGATTTTGTTTTCAAACAAGGAGTGAAGTGGATGTTCTTGATGATGGTTATAAATGGAGAAAATATGGCCAGAAAGTTGTCAAAAACAGCCTTCATCCAAGGTAAATTTATCAATAATCTCCATGGTAATTCCAATATTAATTAATGCCCTCTATCTTACACAGATTCCATGCACATTTAAACCAGTATTTGCTATGCATGGTTCTTACAGTTGAATCTTTATTTCATGCAACTCCTTCAAGTTTCAATATAATTAGCAAGTACTAATTCAATTTCTTGATGCATGTTGTGCGTCCTTTTTTTCTTAGAGAAAGTTATGTATGGTTTGATTTATTAACCTAGGTTAACTATTATTAGAAACAATAATATCATAGCAAATTGCACGAACACATTGAAGCAATGATGGTCAATAATTCCATTCAAAGACATCCACTGGTAGAGAAGAAAGAATAATAGGAGTACGGTGTGTCAGCCATTCAGGCTTCTTTTAATCATTTGTTGGGGGAGGGAGGGGTGTCAGGAGAATATATAGCTAGCCTGCTTAAGACACAAGTAAGCAACTAACTGGGAATTAATGGTTCTAATTTATTTCTTCTTTTACGCACTAATTTTATAGTAGATACGATTAATTTACATGAAATATAATGCAAAATGTCTTTTACTGTATCATTTTTAACCAGCTAGAAACCCTCCAAACTGTTCCATCTTTCAAACAGTATTTTACAATCATCAACGTGCTCTTGAGTATTTGAAGGAAAAACAATAATTGCTCTCACATGTTTAAAAACCAATTTCTCTACTTAAATGCTTCTACCACTAAAATTAATGAGGTTTAAAAATTGATTTTATAATTAACTTATCAACAATGTCTTCTAAGAAAGTTTGAAAAATTATAGTTCATCATCCTTTTGTGCTTATACAACTTTTTAATTGAAAGAGAAGGTGCTATGATAAACTTTAAATTCATGATTATTTAGAAAATCTTAATTAAAAAATCTTAATTAATGAGATAAAAAAAAAACAGTTTTATAGTAATTCACAACCGCGCACTCTACATCCAAAAACATGGACATTGCCTTCCAAAATATACTTGAAGTCTATAGTTGAGATGACTAATTACTAGAATATCGGATCAACACACTTGTATTAAAAAAAATGTGAGTTTGATATTAGCTAGTAAGTAAATCAGTTCATTTATGAGAAGTACCCAACACCTACATAAGGTTAGGCTTTTGGATTTAAGGCGTGTTTCATCCGTGTATATATAGAACTTCAATAATTGTGGCCTCTCTTGTTGCTTAAATTGTAGAATGCGATAGGGATAGGAAATGCCAACCTATTGAGATAGCAGGAAGTGTCATCCAAAAAGACAATCGTGTGGGAATTAATGTATAGTGATTTAAAGGGGCAGGCAACAGTGATCCAGAAGAAAGAACTGATTTTGTGATGCTTACCAATTTAACCTAAAAAGCTATTTCTAAACACCAAATCGTTGAAATACTTTGAAAAAAGAAACGCAACGACGAAATCTTTTATGCTGCTCTACGAAGTACTATTAATTATTACAGCTGTTCCAGTACTGTTAAACTAACAACCAGACTAAACACATAAACTCAAATGAATACTAGCGATGGTGTTAGAGCATTCAAACTATAGTCTGTTCAAAATGGTTTGAATAAACCTATGATCTTTCAGTGTACAGCCTATAGCTATACGAGTACTGTATGTTTTTGAATATTGCTGATGATAAGTCTAAGATGCATGTTTCAGTCATGGAGTTAATATTAAAGAGCATGCTGGAAAGTGGCAAGTGTGAGGATTGGATCAGATGTTTCACGTATCCAATTCAATGTAATATCACATGGAAAAATGCACGTAAATCTGAAGTTTTTGTCCATCCTTTTTTTCTATCTACACCTTACATTTTGCACAAGAATTTCACTTGGAATGCATTTATATTTGGGGAAACTCTTTTGGGAGTATTCAATTGAAAAGGGTTTTTTCTATTTTATTTTTTAACTTACTGTTTGTAATTACTTACCGGCATGCAGAAGCTACTATCGTTGTACTCACAACAACTGTCGAGTCAAGAAGAGGGTTGAGAGATTATCAGAGGATTGTCGAATGGTGATAACAACCTATGAAGGTAGACACAATCACTCCCCATGCGATGATTCAAATTCATCAGAACATGAATGTTTTTCCTCTTTCTAGTTAATACAAACTTTAGTTGAATTATTAAGAAACACTGCTGTAATATTACTAGAATAAGAATATATAACTTATCATCGATCAGTATGTGACTGTATCTGCTAGCTAGTAAATGGTTTTGAGGGGTTTTCATCTTCCCAAGATCAGCCATTTCTGACAATTATTACCTTCGTGTTGATATATGACATGATGTATTCTCTATATGGACACTGACAACAATTAAGGTGGCTTGAATCAATCCAGTTATGGAGGAAACCCTATCACACTATTACAGGAGTAGTAAGATTTTTCGGTGCAGTTCCTCTTGTATTTTCCATGTTAAGAGTTTGAGGTTGGTCTCTGTGATGAGAATCACGAATGCTGAAATCAGAAGTCTTGGGTAGAAAGTGAGATCCGATGACCCCAAAGGACTGGTTGAATAAAATCCGAGTTATGTGCATAGTTATATATAGCACCATACTCAATTTATCGAGTCAATTCTATAGTTAGTCAAATTGTTCGTTTTTTTTATTATAAAAATGTTGTTTTAGATTATTTTTTAAAATAAACAAATAAACAAATTAATTGATTCGGGTCTATTTAAAATCAATTATAACTCAAGTCTTGAGTTGGGTTGATTAGAGTTTTATAATTGTAATTATAAGGATATAAATACATGACACATATCATTTTTTTTAATTTATCTAAATTAATTGAAGGTTAACCCTAAATCCACAACCCATTCTCTGACTCAAATCAATCCCATATCGATCTTGCATGCATGACACAATGCAAATCTTGCCAAACCTTTGAGACTAGCCCACCGGAAAATTTATTTTTAATTGAACTTGAAAGTTAAGGTGAATATAATCTCAATATGTATAAACAGGCTCACTATAGCACCGAAATGAAAAAAAAATTAAAAATAAAAGTATGGGCGAAGATTAATTGGTCATCATAAAGTTCGAGACACGTTTAACCATTAATTAAGAAGAGAAAAATAAAAGTTAAAAGCTGACAAGCCCTAAGGGATTTGGCCCACACTAACAAGCGCATAGTTACCAAAGCCCATCCATACAAATAATGGTTTGCATTGTTTCATCCCTCTACTCATTAGACTTTCTTAATGTGACCCCTCCACTCCGTTTAATTTTAGAATTCCGTTTATAAAATATGGGCAAAATGTGACAGATGGAATGACACGTTGGAAATGGTTCTTGCTTCAAATTATGGCTGACCTCAAAATCCCAATGAGTCTTGAAAATGGGTGGGCATTCATATCTGATTTAAGGCGATGAGTATTTACTTTACATATTTTTCGTTTCACAATTTACCATTTAATTTATTTTGGTTTCAAGGCCTACTTGGTGCAGTATCAGAGTTGCTACATGGCGCAGAACATAGAAGATGTGCCAACCACATCTTTGCCAACCAGAAAGGGACTCGCAAAGGGGAAGAACTACACAAGTTGAACTGAAAGTGTTGTGAAGACACCATTGTATAAAGACTTGGAAGAAGATTTGAAAAGGTCGGAGAGTATTAGGACTAATGCAAGGGAGGATCTTGGGAGAGTATTAGGACTGATGCAAGGGAGGATCTTGAGAACATCGCAGTGGAATAGTGTTTTAGGGCTTATTAGGACTTGATGTGAAAAACTATCAATGGGTGAGTTGGTGAAGAACTGGGGTCAAGAGTTGGCTCCGATTCAAATCTCTACGTACTCTAATATTGATGATCATGGACAGCAGGGCATGACTTAATATGGTGGGCGAAAATTTGGGAAGCAACTGCGAAGAATAGGAAATTAAGTAAGGATAATCGTCTGAAGAACGGAAATAAAGGATGGGGGGTAGGTAACATGGATCTGTGGAGATGTAGAAAGAAGTAGGGTATATCTGTGGTTGTAATGAAGTAAAAAAAAAAGGTAGAGGGTTGAAGAGTATGTTAATGATTGATATTGAAAAGAAAAGTTTATCAAATCTTATCAGTATTTCGTTGACCCAGTTAATGGGAAAAGGCCTCGATGTCATAGCCGCGCAGGGATTAATCCGGAAAAAAACTTGGATTATTGAATTAATCTGGGAGTGATTGTATCATTTTTATTGAAATGATGTTAGTAGATCTGGTCAGGTCATCAACTCGTCTCCTTTTCATTTCAAAGAAACTCAACCAGACTAGGCTCGAGTTTTTTGGGTCGACAAGAACAAGATGGTCTGAAGTTGCATGGAAGACAGAAAAGGAAGAGTGAGAGAATAATGGGAAGAAAACGGTGATGTGAAGATGTCAAGAGGATAGGAAAATGACATGTCAGAGAAGACATAAACAGGGTCATAACAGTCTTACATGCCCTGAGAATCCTAAGAGAAATGTTATAATCCAAACCTCTTAATATTTTTATGTCTTCCGAATAATAACTGTGTCAATTTCCTACGTTAAATTATTTTTATTACAGACTGATACGACTGCAAATCTACAATACGAATGGAGAAGCTGGGATGAAATGCTGAAACATGAAACGGGAAATGTATTGATACGACTACAGATCTAGGAGACCCTTCGTGGTAGTTCACTTAAGGCGTTTGTGGTGAAGCTGCACAAATCAGTAAGTATCTTTCACCTTCAAATTCAATATTGTAGGATAAGGACGATACAAGCTATAGGGTCATGACGGTAGAGGATGGAAAATTACCACCAACCAATCTTTTGTATGCCGAAGACCAAGATGATGAAGCTATGGGTTGCAAACGAGATTGTAAATTATAACTGGAGATCTTGTGACATTGAGGATTCTAGGGTTTGGAGAGATGAGAACAAGAATTTTGAATTCCCAGGATTATACTGTAGCAAATAGTGCAGTATTGGCTTCAACAGAGTCAGAATGAACTAACCTATAATGTAGCAAATACAGTGTGAAGTGTAACAAAATCAGTGTAAGATATGCATATAGTTAAAAGCTTGTCATTTAAATGTAGAAACTGTGAGTACTATCAGAGATTCCCTAGGGTTCCCTGCAATAAAAAGAAAATGATCGAAACAGAACATACTGAGTAGTATCGAATCATTTACATGTTCTAAAATGATGCACACTCAGAATCGTAGTAGTGTGAAATATTTTGTTGTCCACCTTTCTCAGCTTCAAAGATGAGAATATTGTAGCAAAATTTCAGCATGATTTACTACAAATCCAAGTCAAAAGATTTGACTAGATTAGTATCTTTTGGTTGGTATACAACCTTTTTAAACATGGGTTTGAGCTTGTCAAGCTGAACCATTTCTTCCAGAATTTTGTCCTTCTTGTCGTCTGTGATATCAAACACACCCTTCTGATGACTACTGCTTCTGTTTGTGCAATCAAACACCAACTCTGACAATCGCTCTTTCTCAACTTGGCAAAAATACTTTTCCTCTTCCATTGTCCCTGAAGTAATGAGGTGGTAAACGTAGACAACTTTCTCTTGCCCTAGCCTGTAGGCACGGCTGATGGCTTGTCTTTCCACAGATGGGTTCCACAAAACATCAAGCAAAACCACTCTTGAAGCACCGACAAGATTTATCCCTTCAGAACAAGCTCTAGTTGATGCCAGCAGCACTTTCGCCTTGCTATTTGCATTGTTAAAATGCTTGATTAATGTTTGACGTTCACCTATTTTAAGCCTTCCATGCATATATAATAGATCTTCTCCTTGGATCCAGCTGAAATTTGACTCAAGCTGCTTGATTACCATGTTCAGCGGCTCAAGATATTGACTAAACACCAGAACCTTCTCATTCCTCGCCTGGCTCAGCCGAATGAGTTCCATAAGAAATTTTGTTTTGACTCCAGCCTCAGGTTTTGATCTAAGCATTTCTAACTCCATCAGATCAGCAAACTTAAGCTCCAGGGTTCCAAATGATTTCTCTGGCAACAGAGAAGGGTGTACAGAGAGCACAGACAATAAATATAACATCTCAAAATGATCAAGGCCATTAATTTGCTTAACATTTTCAAGAAGGGTCTTCTGCAAATGGACTGGCTCTAAGATAACCACAGAGTCCCTCAATCCAGGGAGACTTTCTCGTAGCACACCACCCTTGTGTACATGTACAAATTTCCGAATTATCTTTCTAAGCTCTTCCACCCTCTGAGCTTCCAGTTTATCATCAGTGACTTTGCTAATCGCAGTTGTCAAGGAAGCCCAATTCCTTCTGGCATCAGTATTTCTCTTGCGACCACGCCTTTTAGGAAAAGCTCTCTGGCGTTTAGACGAGATCTCATCTGCAAATTTAGGCTTTACCAAGCACAAAGTGTTGTAAAGCTCATCAAAGTTATTTTGGAAGGGTGTTCCTGAGAGTATAATCCGCTTTTGTGTTTGGACCTTGGACAAAGCTTTCCAGATATGACTCCTGTCATTTCGAGGTGTATGTCCTTCATCAAGGACTAAAAGACCAGGAAGTTCGAGAAGGACTTTCCTTACCTGGTCATCACCAGTCATATCTGATATTTTGGTTTTACTCTTTTCTTTACTGACAAGTTCTTCAAAAAGTTTGTAACTGATCCCCAGGATACTCCTCTCCTTTTTCCAAGAATATAATTTCACCATACGGATGACATTTATACCACGTTCTACAGGTTTAAGTTCCCTGATAAGATCCATAGCTGTCCTATTTTCTTTCCCAGAAAGATTTTTCTTGTTTACAATGTGAAAGGGAATGTCAACTCCCCACTTCAAAAACTCTGCTTCCCATGTAAGGAGCATGCTGCAAGGAGCAACTATTACAGGCCTGCTTGTTGGATATAATTGCATATATGTCTGGAGAAACACTATGGTTAGGCGGGTTTTCCCAGTCCCTGGAGCATGTGATATAATGCATCCTGTCCCACCATTTAAGTTAGTATTCTCTTTCAACTTGTCAAGACAAATTCCTCCAGCTATGTTTTTCCACAGAAACTCAAAGCCTTCACGCTGATGTCCATGCATACCCTTTCCAATACCAGGAATTAAGTTCCACACCGTGCCTTGAGCAAGAGTGCTGGGATCATAATCAAGATGTGTGTCATGACCATAATCTTGGTGTTGGAGCTCATTGAAGATATTGTATTGCATTGTCACAAAGTCTCTCCTAGCTGATTTCCCCCTAGGATATCTATCCTGCTGCACAGACAGCCAACATTTCAGAAATCAGATGTTATATGAACAATTTCTACACACAGATTATAGGGAAATAGGATCGAATACAAAATGTTTATTAAAGATGTATTAGCATCAATTTCAAATGAAATATTATTCTGTTCTGTCAAATTATTACATCAAATAGTCTGAATTAGTCATGTGCTTACAGGCAAAAACTCATTTATGCTCGGTATATCATTAAATAGGCCACAAATAAAGTGCAGTTTCAACAAGAGTGGCCTTGGAATACAGTATTCCTACCTACTGGCACTTTGACTGGTTATTTTTAGTAACTAGAAAACAATGCTTCAAAACAAAAAGCCATTTGACATTAAGCTCACAATTCCTTTATATAAAAAGGTTGGCAGAGAGTTGGTCGGACTTAGACTGTGCCAAATAACTGCATTTTCAAGTGAAAGTAGTTGGGTAAGCAAGACAATTGCTAAACATATTTCTTATTACCTTTTAAGAGGTAGCAGACCAATCGACCTTTGATGAATAAGGCAGATTGCTATGAATTAAATCGCCATGCGTTATTGCAGCATGTTAAAGCAGCAATATAAACTATTAATCATGAACAAAACGACGATGTATTCAGGATGACAAGACTTACAAAAGGGGACACATAGTACTTGATTTCCAAATCCACAAAAGAGCAATATTTGCATAGAAGTCCAATTTCTTCATCAAGATAAAGCTCGTGATTCCCCTGACAACAAAGGGTGGCTGTATCAAGTCTAACCTCATGGGTGTCATCTTCATTTTCATCCAGCTGATCAACACAAAACAACACAAGTTTCACTTAAATAGAAGAGAATTACATTTCATTGCAATTAGAAAACTCGAAACCTGTCAAGTCATAATAGATAGATTCAAGACAAAAATAAATATGATGCAACAATATGCACACAAATAAAAGCAAGAAAATGCGACTAGTCACAAAATGGCAACCTGAAAAAATGGTTTAACAATCTCAGCTGACAAAAAGTCGTGTTTTAACTTGGTTTTTGAGATATCAATGCTCTCAGTAGTTTCTACAACACTTATTCGATAAGCTGATTGTCAATCTAATTATAGAATTATAAGGAGAAATGCATTAAAAAGTTGTTTACAACAGGACAAGGAGGACGTAAACAAGCATCCAAAAAGTCAATCATTCAATGAAACAGTACCCCTCTAAGATGGATGTAGCAAAACAAATAGGAATTAGTTCTCTATTACCATCAATTTGATAGTTAAAAAAAGGTGCATTAGATTTGGTAACCTTTATGATTTAGGATTTTGATACTAAGCATTTGGTGTAATTTAATAACGAAAAAATTGTATGTCATTACAATTGCCGGGAAATCTTTATCAAGATTACACTCAATCCAGTATGAACAAATTATAAGAACTAAATACGCAGTGATATAAAAAAACCAATGTGGAAACCTCGTGTCCTTATCAACAAATCAGATCATAAGTCGTCACCTAAGCCCTCCATAAATCTGCGGGTTTGAAGAACTAAATACACAGTGATATAAAAAAACCAATGGGGAAACCTCGTGTCCTTATCAACAAATCAGATCATAAGAAGAACTAAATATCTGATCTTAAATTTCTGATGCAAAGGGGATGGCACTGCTACAGGAGTTTTGAACTAAATATGACAAGCAAAACTTTTCCTTTCGTATTAAAGCTGTTGAAGAACTACATAAGCTGTTTATTGGGATGGACTTCATGAATGTAGTTTGTGATTCTGTATAATTAAGGTATTCTGTTTACCACTCGGAACATAAGTGTAGAGTTTTGCTATAATAATGACGATATCAAGATGTCTAAACTAGTCGTGTAATACGTTGTCAATATCAAACTACGATGAAAAATTCGCCAATATTACAGATGATTTCCTTCATAAAGAGCTCAGATAGTCGAGACCTCGAAATAGGTCAACAATAAACTTAACACACAGAACCTGTTAGTTGAAGTAATATGATGCCTAATAAGGTGGAAAAAACGGAACAAAATTGCAAAACCTACATTTCTAACAGTGTTCACAAGCTGATAGACTGGATACATTTAAGGGAAGATTATTTATTTGAGTGCTTGTATTATCTATGGCAACATACCGTTGCATCATCAGTGGTATCCTCCAAGCAAAGAGCTAAGGCCATGTCAGCCCAAAGTTCCTCCAATTGCTTCTCCTCTTCTGATTTAACTGGAGGACTTGACTCTTCAATTCCAAATGTGAACTTCAGAGGAAGAACTGGTTCCTCGAGAGGTTCCCTTTCTTCTTTAAAAGGCACATCTTCCTGGTCCAAAAAAAGGGAATTTGCAAGAATTTTGACTACTTCATATTGTTTTCGCCTTCTTTTACTAGGCTTCCTTCTGCATACACCAAGTCCATGTTCACCTCCACTGCCCTTTCTAGACTCAATTATCATTCTCCGAGACCTATGATCACAAGTCTCATCACCATCACTCCCCCCTGTTGGTTTACCTTTTCCTTTCTTAGATCGAACTTTCTTAGCAAGATCAACTGCTTCATATGTTTCAGTATCATCTTCATCATTGTCACCATTATCATCTTCATCATTGTCATCATGATCATCCAACTTCTCCTCGTCAACACAAAGCGGTCGGCTAACTGTTTCAAGCTTCATTCTCTTCTTAGCCGATTCCAAATTATTGTGTGATCGGGTACGTTTGGCCACACACAAAAAATCATCCGTGTCGAAATCACTAATCTCAATTTTACCAATATCAGAGTTGCATAACCCTTCAATTCCACCAACTTTGTTCCTCTTCAACTCCATCTCACCTTGCTCCCTATCACCATCCTCTTCTCCCTCCTCTTCCTCCTCGACCGTAAAACTCTCCGGCAACTCCACTCTATGATCCCCATCATCTGAATCATCTTTAAATGTTTCCTCTTCTCCACTAGAAGAACTTTGCAATTCCTCTGCATCCTTTTCCAAAACAACACAGGAATCATCATCATCATCGACAACAACAACAACAACATTACCATCCTTGTTCTTTTCGCAAAACCCGGACTGCAACTCGGTCCTTCCAGCTACCCCATTACTCTCCCTCCCCTTCAAACCGACCCCACCACTTCCATTCCCAATTCCACTCGACAAAAAACACACGCCACCCTCATTCCTCTCATGCGCAAAAACATCACCATTATAACTCTCGCTCACAGTTCTCTGCCAACGCGGAAGAGGAACCCTTGATCTCCCACTGTCCTCTCCATCAGATTTCACGCCACTATAACTTCCACCCACATCTGTTCCCCCACTCTTCTTACCAGCAACGTCAAAACTCTCACTCTCTACCCCCTCACTCTGATCGTCATCATCACTATCGTGAAGGGAAACAACATCCAACCCTTCCTCAAGCCCCCCCTTTTCACTGTCATCCAAAAACACATCGTCTTCACTATCATCCAAGACAACTGAACTCTTACTACCCTTGTAAGACGATCCGCCAACGCTTTCCTCTTGAGCACCATTAAGTCCATTCGTTGACCCAGTAACGGCAGCATTGCTTTCCTTTCCTTGGTTTCTCCCTTTCCTAATCTCATCATGCAATTTCTTATACACTTCAGCTTCTCTTAGCCTGGTCCTTTTAGATACAGGCAATGAATAGTCCATCATCCTTGCACATAACGATTCAATATTTCTGTGCCCGAATCAACAAAAACAAAAACTCGGTTTCAGCACATAAAGACATCATCTTTTTATAGGTCAAACACAAAAGAACTACAAAGTTTTAGAGAAAAAGAAAGATACCATTGCAGAGAGGGAAGGAGAGGGAGAGGGTGGCGAGGTTGTCTTTCGTAAGGAACGTTTGAGTTTGCTTCACGATTTTGATGTGGCGTAGGTTTTCATTGACCAATAGGGCTCTTTGACTTTAATGGTGTGGGACCCATGTGAAGATTGATTTTGATTTTATATCCAAATCTACAATCAATTGCCTCTTTAAGGATGCCTTTTGAAATTCCAAAATCAACCTTCCAACATGGATATTGATTTTTTTTCTTATTCTTTTTCGAAAGAATTAGGATATTCTAGTCATTATAAGTTTTTATACACGTAATTGATATTCGAATTTATTTATTTATATACATATATTTTTGCTGGTTTTATTTCGAATTCAAATCTTGTTTGAGAATGTGTTAAGTGAGCTCAGATGTTATTTTTGTCATTCTTTGTTATGAGAATCTTAAATTTAACAAAAAAAATTCCATTTTATGTTATTTTAGGACAAAAGGTAGAAAAATTATTTGTTTTTTTATAAAGTAAAAGTTAAAAACTAATTTTCTTTATCATGTGTTCAAATTAATATTTAAAAAAAATTCAAAAAATGATTGGTGATAAAAAATAAAAAAAATAAAAAACAATACTTGCAAATTAGATTCTAAATCTAATATTCTGCCAAACATGAATAGATTGGGTTATTATCCTAAAATTAAACTAAGAACAAGATTTCAAATATATCACTGTTATTATTTTTTCAAAATCAAAATAAACTTTTATTTTATTTTTTTATATTGAAAAGAAAATCCATAAATAATACTAATTGATCCTTGACTATAAATGTCTAGATGTAATGGGCACTACCTCGTAATCATGTTTTGTTAAGATTTAAAGGGTTTGTTTAAGAATAAGTTTGAAATTATATATTTTTTAAAATATTTATTTTATTTGAAATATATAAACGAAAACAAATTTTGAGTTTTGATAACCTTATTTTATTCTGTTATTATATAACAGAAGATGTTATCTTTGACCATGTTGCCAAAAACAAGTCTAAAAAACATATGAGATCCGTTATTCGCACCCTTGATTTTTGTCGTTTTATCAAGAGAATCAGCTTGTTTATACCTTTTTCTTGTCGTCTAAAAGTAGAGATATATATCCAGTGGTTTATAAATGGAAAATATTCGGTTTTACTGTACGTGCTTATTGTACAGGAGAAAATGGCAATCCTCGCCGTATTAGCGGTCCGATGACAGATTCTGTAAATTGATCGAAAGTGAATGGCAAAAACAGCCACTCAAAAACATAGGAGCAGTAACAAAAAGATTTTCTGAAAACACTGCACTGTCAAGATCTTTAATTTGCATGCAGTTGGTAACTGCCTGTGGGAGATGGCCCCTGTGGAAAGAGCTGTCAGCCAGGCAGGCCCCTAAACTCAGTTCCATGCTGTGCCGCAACAAACACGCCGTAAAAGCAGAAATGCATTAATGTTAGTAACGCAGCTGAATTTTTTAAAAAAATATTTTTTATTTAAAAATATATCGATGATTTAAAAAAATATATATATTATTAAAAAAATATAAAAAAATAATTTTTTTTAAAGATATTTTCCAGGTGCATCCAAACACATCCAAAAGGGACGAAGACGAAATACTAGCTAGCTAGGCAGGCGCTCTTCTGTTCGATATATTTTGATTTATTTTTAATCACTCACACACTCCTCCCTTGTAATTTTGCATCAATACTTGCATGTTCGGAGAGATTCGCTTTGAGTCAGAAATCACCTCCGTGAAATTTCAATTCTTGTCTCCACGGCG
This sequence comes from Salix brachista, assembly GCA_009078335.1. NCBI lineage: Eukaryota > Viridiplantae > Streptophyta > Magnoliopsida > Malpighiales > Salicaceae > Salix > Salix brachista. The sequence continues at coordinate 3,062,553 of CM018585.1, forward strand.
GAGCTCCACGATGGCGCTCAGCAAGCCATGTGCTTTCTTCCGAGCACAGAACACCTATAATAAGATTTAAATAAATAAATAAATAAATAAAAATGCATGAGCAAAAATGAGAACCCATAACAGGGATGCTAGTAAGAACATGTCGATGTGAGCTGCATTTCATTCGTCATCGTCGTGTACATGGGGGCATATTGGCCAAACCTTGCACGGCAAGCAATTACCATTCCTTTTTTTAGATGGGAAAAAAAATGGGTCACTGCAATGGAGCCTCCCCCCCTTGGTGGATGTGCATGGGCCGGAGAGCTCTTTCATTTAACGTGCATATTTGTAACATTTGGGCCTGGGGTTTACCTAAGAGAAAACGGGTGATAAATTACTTCATGCTAGGCCCATATGTTACGGGCCCATACAGTCCCTCGCCGAAAGCTGCGGAATTTTCTGAAAGGGCCAATTTCCCAGAGGAAACGATGCAGGTTTGTTTCAAGAAAACTAAATTCCAAAAATTCAGTTTCCTCATTTTCCAATGTTTGACAACCATTCAGAAAGTTAGTTAAAAAAAAGTTAATTCCTTAACTTTCCGGTCAAACTTTCACCTCTAGGAAAGTGTTTTCCTTTCCTTATCACACTTTCCTGCAAACATAAAACATAAAATATAGTATTGGTAGGATTGAGCTTTCTGACTTTCAACTGTAAATTCCTTTTCGTATTATCTCTCCCCTCAGCCCTTTTTTTATTAAACCCAGTATTTTCCTTGCCACTCTCGTCCATGGACTTCCCTTCGTCTCTATCTCTGCCTCTGGTCTCTCGAGACGTAGTTTTGCTTCTGCTTCTGAAATTAAGAGAAAGGTGGTTTGGAGTGGTACGGTGTCGTCGTTTTGGATGAGGAGATGAAGAAGAGATGATGGTGAGTAGAGAGAAAGGTCTGCGTTTAGAGGAGAAGGGGGAACGGAGAGTGGGGAGAAGAGGGGAGAAGAGGAGGCGCAAATTTGAGATATGGGACATTTGTATTTCTGTGATTTTTGTAGGGCTACTATATAGCAGAGGGAGAAGAAGGGTTTTAGTTCGGAACAAGGAGGACGGTGGTTCGAGGGCGCGACGTCTGCTTTTTTTGCCTTGGCCCCTCATTCTCCATTGAAATTATCTTTATGTAATAAGTGAGAAAAATCTTTGTTTTACGAGAAAAAAAAAAGGGTCTTATAATAAGATATATCCTATATAATTTATTAATGATAATATAAAATATTTATGCATGACTATGTTTGATGTTAGGTATAAATATTTATTTCTTGATGTTTATTTGATAGATATTAAAGGGATAATTGCCTTTACCCATAAAAAAAAATATTTATCCAAAATACCCATCAAAATATTTTTGTATCTATTTATCTTTTAAAAAATACTTCATACCAAAAAAAAAACCCAAATATATAACTCTTAACATAAACTAAAATGGGTGACTTCATATGAAAAAAAAAAACTTATTTTAAGCTTTTAAAATTGAAAAAATATATATTAATAAGTTTTACTTATTAAAAAATATTTCACAAGCTTATTTCTCTATAATATGATATGACATATATTGTTATATTTTATAAAATAAGCTATGTATGAATATAGGATATAATAAAAAAAATTCATCATTATACTTTTTAGATTTCATTTTTTTATTTTAAGTGATTAAATATTTTATATATATTAGATAAACTTGAAAAAAAATTAATTTATTAATAAATTATTTTCCTGTTCATTTTCCATAACACAAACAAACACTGGAAAGTGTTTTCCAGTTCATTTTCCATAACACTGTCAAACATCGGAATTCACTTTCCAGGAATTCACTTTCCTCGGAATTCACTTTCCAAAAAGAAACTACTTTCCTGCAAACAAACGGAGCCTAGAATCTAGGGGGCTGGCCATGAATCACAGTTATCAAATCTGCCTGGCCCGCAGGTTAATCTGATGAATATCATTCCAAACGGAGGGCAAAAAACACCATCTGTTGTAAAATCAGAGTTGCACCGGAGTTTAGAAAAAGTTATGGTTTTGATGTTTAATTATGGTTGATAAGCTAAAAAATTGATGTTGATCCATCTTAAAAATTTAACAAAATTCGGTTGGATGAAAAGCAGCTGCTTTTTATGCATCCTGCTTATCTTGAGTTTGGGGGGAAGTTGGTAGTATTTTTTAGTTTATTTATTTATAATGTTTTCTTATAAAAATTATATTTTTAATATTAAAATAATCTAAAAATTAATTAAAATATAAATAAATATATTAAAAAGAGATCACAGTATAATTTTTGTATCGCAATTCTAATTTTGTTTCAGATGATATTTTACTATATATTGTTCCGAGATCGCAGAGGCCTTCAAGTATGGATTTATAGTTCATGATTACACGTAGTTTTATAGGAGAATAAAAACAAGTGTCTAATTTACTTGAATTATTAATTACATTTTATTATTATAATTATTAAATATTTAAAAAACAATATATATATATATATATATATGCTTTAAAGTAATTTTACAAGTTGAAAACAATATGAAAAACTTGATAACCAAACACTTAAAATTATTTTTCATTAACCTCAAACTTAATCACAGTTTTAACCAAACACCTTAAAAATTATTTTAAATCGCAGCTAAAATATTTTTCATAAAATTATTTTTTAAAACTTCAATCATAAAAATAAAAAAAAATACCAAACACACTCTAAATAGCTAGAAGCTTAAGCTCAAATCATGGATTCAGATGGGGATTTACAGAAAGCCTGCCTTTCGAAGAGATGAAAGGAAACCATCCACGTCAAACTATATCTGTTTTGATTATTTTGGCAGAAAAAAAGAGGAAAATAAATAAAAAAAGTAAATAATTAACTAATTATTAATCCATGTGATTCTCCCTACACCCTTGAGGTTTTTAGATATCATCAATATTCATAATTCTTTTTTTTTTTCTAATTAACTTTGAAATTTCATGGCATGATTTTGAACCAGTCATTGTACGAATGGCTTATGATTAACAGACGTTTGTTGGCTGGATTCTTGAACGAAAGTGATATTCATTCTGAAAAAAGAGAGAATAAAGTATGATGCTCCAACACAAATATCTAAGAGATGCTGATAACTCAAATTCTGATTTTCCAATAAAAAAAAGGTTTGTCTTTGTCGAAGGCAAATACAATTATACAAACTCACAATTTGGACTTTATGGTAAATTCACCAACTTTATCTTCAAAACCCAACCAAGCAGAATCCCAAGAAACGAAAACCTCTCTGCTGAACACTCAACGCCCAGTCTCCTTAACCGAAGCAAAAATGCTTCTCCAACCTTCCCTTCACCACCATAAGGCCTCCCTCTCATCAACCATCTCCTACTCTCACTCTGTCCCGTGGAAAACTCCCAAATCTACCCTCCATCAAACTGTAAACTACAAGATACTCCCAGTAATCACATGCTCAATATCACAAATCCACAATTATGGAACAGTGGACTATGAGAGAAGACCGATGATAAAATGGAATGCTCTATACAGGAGGATTTCATTGATGGAGAATCCTGAATTGGGTTCTGGTAGTGTGTTGAATCAGTGGGAAAATGAAGGCAAAAGGCCCACAAAATGGGAACTTTGTAGGGTTGTTAAGGAGTTGAGGAAGTATAAGAGGTACCAGCAAGCTCTTGAGGTAACAACATGAATAAAAATGTTTAAATTGGGTGTTTATATTTGTGGTTTTGAATAATGGGTTTTTGTTTTATCAGCTAAGTTTGTTGCTTTTGTTGTTGTGTGTAGAAATTATGAGTGTTGAATTTTTCAAGTTGCTTCTTTTTGAGTGGTTTGAGATATGTACCTGAATTTGAACATGTATTTGATTTCTTTCGTTTCATTTCTTGAATTTGAACATGTATTTGAGTTCTTTATTTATTTTTATTTTTTTAGTTTACTTGTTCAATGAGTAGTTTATGTGCTAGAGCTACCCGGGTTGGCATTTTGCTGATATTTTGAGTTTGTTACGGTTCATGGACGTTTGGACTTTTTGCAGATGATCGTTGTTCTTTAGGTTTCTATTTGAAACTTTTGAATCTGGTATGTTTGGTATTGTTTAAGCTGATAGAATCATATTCAACAGTTGCTGTTTTATGATTTTGCTTGCAAGGAAGATGGGATTTGGGTTTCATTGACTCTCAAGATTGTGTCTAAAATCAATTAGGTTTTTCATTTTTTTTCCTTACATAGAGAGAACGTAGAACTAGAGTGTATTGATCTTTACTCTTTAAACCTTGCATGCTCTAAAGCTCAAAGGTATTTTTTGTCTTGTAGGTCTATGATTGGATGAAAAATAGACAAGAGAGGTTTAGATTATCGCCTAGTGATGCTGCAATTCAATTAGACCTTATTGCCAAAGTACGTGGAGTTTCTACTGCTGAAGATTTTTTCATAAGTCTCCCCAGCACTTTCAAAGATAGGAGGGTATACGGAGCTTTGCTGAATGCTTATGTGCGAAACAGAATGAGAGAAAAAGCAGAAACTTTGATTGATGAAATGAGAGATAAAGGTTATGTTTCGCATGCACTTCCATTTAATGTGATGATGACTCTCTATATGAACATCAAGGAGTATGATAAAGTCGACTTGATGATTTCTGAAATGAATGAGAAAAACATCAAGCTTGATATATATTCATACAATATCTGGCTATCATCTTGTGGATCACAAGGATCTGCTGATAAGATGGAACAGGTATATGAGCAAATGAAATTGGATAGATCCATTAATCCCAATTGGACAACTTTTAGCACGATGGCTACCATGTACATTAAGATGGGACAGTTTGAAAAGGCTGAAGATTGCTTGAGGAAGGTTGAGAGTAGAATCACAGGTCGGGATCGAATTCCTTATCACTATCTCCTTTCTCTATATGGTAATGTCGGTAACAAAGAAGAGGTTTACCGTGTATGGAATATTTACAAATCTATTTTTCCCAGTATTCCAAATCTGGGTTACCATGCTATTATCTCATCTCTGGTTCGGCTGGATGACATTAAAGGGGCTGAAAAGATTTATGAGGAATGGCTATCAATTAAGACATCTTATGATCCAAGAATAGCAAATATTTTTATAGCTGCTTATGTTTATCAGGGAAATCTGGATGAAGCTGAGAGTTTTTTTGATCATATGCTTAAAGAAGGAGGAAAGCCGAATTCAAATACATGGGAAATTCTTGCTCAAGGACATATTTCAGAAAGGAGAACTTCTGAGGCTTTGTCTTGCTTGAAGGAAGCTTTCGCTACTCCAGGATCGAAGAGTTGGAAGCCAAATCCCGCAAATGTAACTTCCTTCTTCAAGCTTTGCGAGGAAGAAGTTGACATGGCAAACAAGGAAGCTTTAGAGGGTTTTTTGAGGCAGTCAGGACATCTTGAAGATAAAGCATATGCATCACTCCTAGGCATGCCTGTTACTGGCGATGAGCTATCAATGAAGGAAGACAGAACTGGCAACCAGATTGACGATGAGGAAAATGACGATGAAGATGGGTCTGAGATGCTAGTCAGCCAATTGAATGGTAGTCTGTAACAACTCCATTGCCTGCTTCTACATGGAGGAAGCTTGTTGTAGACCTTGTGTTGCTGAGCAGATTTTACCAGAACTTTTGTTCACGAGCTGCATTACTTCGCGGCAGTCATCACCTGCCAAGTTTACTAGTCCTGCCAATGGTGGCCGGGAATTTGAAATTTGGAAGTTCTGGTGTGGCATGATATTTATTTATACAATGTTTATCCTCAAATATGTGCTCAGCAAAGGAATGAATGCCCTTGACTCCTTGTAATTAACGACTGTAAGCCACCTCCAATTCAGCTATTATAAGTTTTTGCTGCAATTTGTGTAGTTCAGGCATTCAAGCCGTCCTTCTCTATAAGCCCCAACTAAATTTCACTTCAGTCCCTATGCTTTTGATTTGAACACAATTTGATCCCTAAATCACTTATTAGTTATTCCATAGCAGTACTGGTGAAATACATGAGCAATCGAGATTACAAGCAACTCGAAACATCTTATTATCATCTTATCATATTCTATTTTAGGGATCCAATTTTATGATTATTTTATTATTTTTTTGTGTTTTAGCGGTCAGCTGGATATCAAAGCATGAAACTCATAAATACAGTGACTGGGAGCCCCGAAGCTAAGTCCATTACTGCTAATCTCACCACTGGGGGTATCAGTCTATCAGGCCCACCCCAACACTTCAATCCATTGTAGCCCAGCACACTACACAGGCCCAAAACATAGGATCCAGTAGAAACCGACCCTGCTTTGGTGGTGTGCTTGTTAAGCAACGTGGGTATTTACCCGTTTTCCTGATCTCCATCCAATTAGAGTTTAGCAGACAGTAATAAATACAAATGTTTAATCAATATTGTAGCCACAAATAAATCTTTGAAGCCTCTTTTTATTTCCCCTCCGTTGAAAATGCATCTTTTACCACTTAAACACCGAAAAACATTAGGTTATAAACAAATAAGAGATAATATTAGATATATTTACTTTTTGTATTGAGATTAACATCATTAAATGATGTGATAAGTATATGATCGGTGATTTATAAATTAATATATTACATCACTAAATGACGGTACGATAAGATTCATATTCTATGATTTAAAACCTTTTTCCATGTGACAAATGTCACATCATTTAATAAATAAAAAAACAATTTGTAAATTTTTTTGACTACCCCTTACGTTATCCAAACAAAAACGAGTCTGGTTAAAAATCAGCTTGTCCAAATTAGGCAAATCATGGAAACTTAATCGCTCTGAAATTGAAAACACCTTCAAGAAATCATATTTTCCTTGCTTCAAAACCTGACAGTGTCACCCCACTTATTTATTCTACCAAAATTTAACAGCAGATTGTTGGGCTTTCATTTTCATTGATGATGTATGCTCCCATGTCATTTCATGGCCCGTGCTCCCATTCTTTTTTAAAATGGTGGGGATATTTACATGTTATTCATCAATTTTTTGTTTATATATATATATAAAGTCGCATTTGAATTAGATTTCTAGTCGAGTTTAACATTATTTATTCCATATATTTATTATATATGTATATAAAACTCATCCATTTAAATAAGACAGAGGGGTAAAATTGCCATGGACACTTGTGTGATATCATATTAACGACACTAAGATTTCTCAATCTTTAATTGGCTACTTGACGAGACAAGACGTCGGTGGCAAGTGCCTGTCGAAGAAAAAACAAAACGCACCGCACCGTTGCGAACATGCTCCACGAGCCAGCAATTGGACTTCTGCGTGCTCACATTTATGAATTCGTATATTAAAATTAAACCTATCGCTTAATTTTATCGGTTGAAAATAGGTTAATTACTCGAACCATGATTTTGCTGCTCGATCGGTTCCACCCTTGCTTGTCTGACTGCCACGTTACCACCTAAAGCGATGGTTAAGTTTATATATTCCTTGTTGCATGAGAGCTTATCATTACTGCTGTGAAAGATCATATTCAACAATCTGGTGTAGAAGACTGGAGACCCACTGCGATGCAATGGATAGAGCTTATCCTTTTCTAATTCCTTTTCAATTTCTTACTGTAAATCATTTCCGTCCAGTTTTTGTGGTGGAAACTGTGGTGGCAGCAGTAGAGTAGCTAGGCTGGCTCACATGCACAGGCACGTGGATGCTTTTTAGAGATGTTGATGTATCCAGAGCACAGATCGAGAGAGGATGCCTTACAAATACATGCTTTGCTCTTGTTTCACTCAAAGCAAAACATGCCTACAGCTTGGCATTTGGCATCTGCTGCTTACTTTTCAATTTGATCGATCCCTCGATGATCACGACCTTCAAGCATTTGATCATCTAATTTTGGATTTCATGTTCTAGCTAGCACTCCACCGAACTTTCAGACGCGTATCATGCTAAAATTTTGGAATTAATTGCAGCTAAAATGCATAAAACTCTTTGCACTTTTCAACTTGTTTATTTTTGGATTTAATTGTTAGATTTTAGAGTATCTTTTAATCCTTTTCGTGCAAAATGAGAGAAAAATATATCTATTCTTAAAAATTAATCCATGTAAAAACTGTGTTTTTACGTGAAATCTTTCTCATAATATTTCGAATATGAGATGGCGACATGGAAAGCAATTAAAATACGATTACTATCCAAGCAAACTTAAAGTGAATTTTCCTTTTTCGTTAAACTTTTGAGGAAGGAGAGCATAAATAAGTGTTAATCAAGACAGAAGAGAATTTTCCAAGCTAACTGTATTTTAAACCTTATATTTTATAGGGCAGTCGGTTGGAGAATGCTGTGGAAAAGACAAAGAAGAAGGTGTAAATGTACTGCGGGTTGTGCTGTAAAGTCACGTTTTCTTTTTATTTCTATAACTAGCATCGTGTTTTTGTCCTAAACAGCCCTCGAGTTCTCAAAACCATGCAGCAACGTGGTAATTTTCAGCTAGCATGGTGGAGCCTGTAGCTTTGGGCTCCGTTTATTTATTTCTGTGCAGCAGCGGTGTAGAGCGGTATACACGTGTTTTGTTTTGCAATATATTAAAAAGATTAATTAATATTCATCATTATTTTACATAAATATTATTGAATTTCTCCTATTTTGCAAAGTGAAATCAGAAACCCATCATAATAATAATATCAAGGAAACAACAAATGATATCTTGGCCTGGCGGTTGAAGAGACTTGTTTCTTTTCTCTGCACCAGGATTCAAGTCCCACTATGCACGTTTGTCATCCTCGCGGTGCCTTACATGTTCACTGGGTTTGCAGGATGTTCAGTGAATCCGAGGATTAATTGTGGTGCGTATAAGTTGGCCCGGACAACCTGATTATCAAAAATAATAATAATAATAATAATAATATCAAGGAAACACGTTCAAGGGATGCAAGCAGGCTTAATTTTCGGAACAAATGGCAAGTGGTAGTGCTGGATACAATGCGTGCATGGTTTTTCCATGCTTTCAAGTGGCAGTGCTTTCAATTTGACAGCTTTAGGTGTTTCCATTGATGGGGTCAATTCAGATAAAGAATAGCCAAATGAACTGTAGATTTCTTGTAAAGTTGTAGATGCAGCATTTCATCTATCATCTATCATTACAATCACAGCCCTCAAGTCTTAACAAGTCAATGGATCCAGGCCAAATCCAACCACAAACCAGCCTGTATCCAAAGTTTTCGTTTCCTGTCAAACTTGCAGAAAAGCTTAAGCTGCTGCTAGCTAGCAGGGTATCCCTTTTGATAGTTGCCAAACTATGTATCTGCTTGGAAATATAGTTATGGTTGATTTTAAAAGTGTTTTTCGTTCAAAAATATATTAAAATTATTATTTTTAAAAAAAAATCATTTTTAACATCAGCACATTAAAATTATCTAAAAACACCAAAAATATTTTTTTTTTAATCTTTTTTAAAAATACTTTTAAAACACAATCTCATGCACCTTGAGATTCTAAGAGCTGGCTGACCTAGCTAGCAAATGATACCGCTTTCCTACCAAACATGGGAGGTTCAGGTCGTGCCACCATGAAAGCAAGGAAAAACCAAAGGATTCCATTAATTCCCACAAATATCCTGACCAAGATTCCTGATCTCTAATCTGCTTCGTATGTTTTTAATAGACAAAACAAAAGCTAGCATCTGTTCATGCCATGAACTAATACAGCAAATCCATGTCATGTCACCTTATTGTGTAGATTGTAGAATCAAAACACATGCAAGATTTCTCATAACGTGGGACCCTTAAATTTTTATGATCGCACAATACTTTCCACATGTAATCACATGATGGGATGGCTTGTCCATCACTATTCTCACCAAAGATCACCAAAATAAAGCCCCAAATCCTCTTTCAACCAAAAAAACAAAATAAAGAAAGAGAATACACTAACTATATCTAAAATATAAGATAATTCAATATATCATATAAGGTGTTAAATATTTATAAAAGAAGAAACAATCCAGTGTCGAACCACCTTCTTGTTCCCTCTCTATCAAACTAAGTTTGAAATTAAAATTATCATCATTAACCCAGCTCAAATCCAATTACTTTAGAGAGGATACAGAAGGCTGAACTCCACTAATGAATAAGGACATACAGGTCATAGTTTAAAAAACAGAAGGGTATTTTCTTCCATAAAATTACCAAACCCATTAACCACCACGTTTGCTTTTATTATATGTAGACGCATACTATTTTGTCAAAACCCGAAACAAGCAAGCAGCGAAAAAGAAAAAAAACCAAGCATTTAGCACCAAAATTTGCCCATCAATGGCAGAGCAAGAGAGTCCAGAGATGATGCCAAAATCAATCACATTTCTCTCTTCTTTGCTTCAAAGGGTTGCTAATTCTAATGATCTTAACCTTGAATTTCAGCCTCCGAAGATTTCAGTCTTTCATGGACTAACCAGGCCAACTATCTCTATTCAAAGTTACTTGGAGAGAATTTTCAAGTACGCAAATTGTAGCCCTTCTTGCTTCGTTGTTGCGTATGTTTATCTTGATAGGTTTGCTCAAAGACAACCTTCTTTGCCTATCAATTCTTTCAATGTTCATCGGTTGCTTATAGCAAGTGTCTTGGTTTCTGCGAAGTTCATGGATGACATGTAAGTTCTCGATTCTTCCTTAGTGATGAGATTTGAATTTCTTGGATATGGCTTCTGGGAATTTGTTGGTTCCTGCTCTGGTTTTAAACAATGTTGGACTCTTGAAATTCGTGAAATGGACACACACACCCCTGGATTCGCAATTCTCCAGTGCTCAAGGAAAATGGAAGCTATTTGATTTCCTTGTAGAGGATTTATTTTCTTTAAATTGCTTCCCTTGATTTGAATTTGCTCAATTATCTGCAATTTCATGGTCATTTTCTCTATCTCATGATCCTATGATCTGGGTTTGGAACTCTATAAACCCAGCTAGGAGAAGTTTGGTTCTTTTTTGTTTTTTTATTTATTTAAGAAGTTCTTGGTTTTTTTTCTGTAAAGTAGCACTTGTTTTTTTTCCAGCCATGTGACTCCCTACTCTGAACTTCCAGCTAGCCCAGCTAGCCACTTTAAAGTTTAAATGCATATGATGTTCGTGAATCACAAAATCATCCAAATGGTAATTTAAAGACCAGTATCTGTGAAAAAATGCCTCTCAAGGTCTCCTGTTATGGCAATAGTAAAACTCATCTTCAAATTCTGACTCCTGTTCTGTGATTTTTCAGGTATTACAACAATGCTTACTATGCAAGAGTTGGAGGGATTAGCACAATTGAGATGAACTATCTTGAAGTGGATTTTCTTTTTGGATTAGGCTTCCATTTAAATGTGACTCCAAACACTTTCCACACTTATTGCTCCTACCTTCAGAGAGAGATGATGCAACAACCTTCTCTGAATTCAGCTGAATCTTCATTGAACTTGGGGAGATCACTGAAAGTCCACTTGTGCTTCAATGAAGATGAGACATCCCATCAACAACAGCAACTTGCTGTTTAAGCTATATACATCTATAGCTTGATTGATTATAATCCCTAAAACATGTAGTTAGTTACAGAGGTAGTGACTACCCTCAGTCTCCTCTCTCGTATATTGGATTGTACCAAACCAGCTTGGTTTTTTAATTTTGTTTTATTTCATGGGTTTGAATTTCAGTTTATTCTGTATGTACAGATGTGACCATGTTCTTCACAGTTTGGCTATCGAATTCTATCTCTCTGTTGTACCATTGACCTCCAAAATGTACTGGGTTGACTCGGTTTTTTTGTTTCTCTTTTCATCGTGGATGATTGGGTCGGTGCTCCTTGTTTCTGTCCATGTTAGGATTCTCTGAACTTTTGGGGTGGGCACTAAAAAGCACAGGATGTGGCAATGAGCTGCTTGATTGGACAAAACTTCAGAAAGAAACACCAGTGGTGAGCGTAAAGGCTGTCATGGTTAGTGCCATGGGTATTTGACAAGAGCTCTGTTTTGTTGTGGTTCATTTTGGGAAGTGATGACAGATTGCTCTATTTGACAGTTGTACTGATTCTTGTAAGGGGGACACGCAGCATGTGCAATCATGGACACCAACTCTCTCCCTCCCTCCCTCCCTCCCTCTCTAACTTCCATTTTCATTCCACGTTCATCTTTCTAGGTCAAAATCATATCTTGTTATTGAACTTCTTGTCCAAACATTTTTATTTACTAGGTTTTCTTTAGAGTTGTGCATGGATTAAACTTAGCATATGTTTATGCTTGTTTAGGAGATGCACAACTTTTTGTCCAAACATTTTTATTCACAAGGTTTTCTTCGAGAGATTGTGAACATGTTATGTATATTTGTTTGTGAGGTGTACATGCGATATATCTAGAAAAAATCAACATAATCTTAGTTATGTATTTATGAATTTTTTTAATAGTTGGTTGAAAAATCAATTCGATCTAAAATCTAAAAAAAAAATACATGGATCCACTTTATCTTTTACTATTTATTAATTTTAATTAAAAAAATAAAAAAGAATATAGATAAATAGTTAAGCTCGTAACTACATAATCAATAAGATTATGATACATGTCAAAAAATCATACCAATCTAGATAGATGAAGATATAATTTATATTTTTTTTAACTTTGGGTTTTTTTAAAATAATTTCCGATAAAGTAAGTTTAAAATAAGTCATTTTAAGTCATAATTAATATGCATAGATGCAAATTTAAGATTGATTTTATGATATCGAATTGACTGCCACCTATATATTTGAACTTTGAAGAGCATAAAGCAACTTTAAATTAGAAAATGGAAACTGTTCTTTTCTGCTCGTTGATGATTGTGAAAGTGACGCAGCATCTTCTTCTCCTCACCTTCGTTAGATTTTGTGGGCTGCGTCCAATTTTATGTTTGGCCCATAAAGGAGGCTCTTGATCCCTTAATGGACTAGAAAACCAAAGCTGAGCGACCACTCTAAATCAACGCCCAAAGCGCACAATCAACTAATTTAGTTCAAGCGTGTATATGATCGGCGCTGAAGAAATCGAAAAGAATTGTATGGGCTGCGAAAATCGATAATGGGCTCGGGAAATCAATAATGGGCTTTTGTTGCGAGGCTTTCAATTGCCGGTCATTATTTAAACTATTTGTTTTCTTTTAAAATAGCCCGGAAGAAATATTTACTAGGAGCTTAGCCCATCCCTGGAGGAATAAAGACCTTCTAAAGTATTGTTTTTTCTTCTTCTTCTGGAATAAAATGATTTCGAGTGCCTAAAACTTATATATGAATTTTATAATTGAGTATATAATCTTTAATTTTATTTAAATAAATATTCTATATTTTTATGTTATATAATACAGTGTTAAAGTGGATTTGTTTTCAATCAAATACTAAAATATGTGTTTAGTAAGAGCAAGTCCAACGGGAGAGGCATCCCAAGAGCCAAAGGCAAATTTTTTAAATTTTAGCTCTTGTTGTTCAATTTAATGACTCCAACGGGGGAGCCATCTCGGGAGGCATTTTGCCTTTCCAACTTCAGAGAAGGCATTCCTACATAAAAATAGATGCAGAGCCATATTGAAAGAGCCGTTGGAATTGGTAAAATTATACCGTTGCAGCAGATCATATTGAAACCCAGCAACAATCAACAGAAAACCACACCACAGTTCAAAAATACACAGATAATCGAAAATCACTTTGCAGCCAAAAACACAACAACATTTGCAAACAAAGAAAACACAGCAGATTCAATTTTTGCTTCGATCAACATACCTTTAAGGTTTGTTTTCCAAACTTATTCTACTTTGTCAACATAAACAAAGGCTGGAATTGCAGGCAAGCAAGCGAAGCAAAAGAGCCTCAGAAGTTTTCCTTACTCTTCTATTTTTCAATTGACGCGATGCTATCCATAACTTTTCCTTGCTCCTGTTGCTGTGAGAACTGGGTCCAGTGCTCTAACTCTTCCTTTCCTTTTTGTTGAAACTTGATGGGGAGTTGAGTTGATTTTGTTGAGTTGCTTTGGGTTTCAATTTTTTGTTGCTGGAGAGGGCCAAGGGAGAGGGGAGTAAACGGGAGGGGGCTGGCTGGCTGGTTGGAGAGGGCAGGGGGGGCGGCGCATTGTGTAGGAGAAAGAAGATAGGGTTGGGGTGGGGTGGGGTGGGAGGTGGGTTTTATACTAATTAGTATTATTAATTATAATAATTATAATAGTTAGCATGAAAAAATAGTTAGCACAGAAAAATAATTATGTGAAATTAATAAAAAAAAAATTAGTTAGCTTAATTACATGCTATAAATTTAATTATTTATAATTAATTTGTAATTAATTTGATTGAATTATTTGTAATGAAGTGTATATTAATTAATTATGTTTGAACTTATTGGTTATTTGTTAATTTCTTCATTTTGTTTAAATTTTAAATTTTAAATATTGCGGATCTTTTAATTATATTTAAATTCATTTTTTTAATTTAAATATAAATAAAATAATAATAATTTTATTGTTAGAGAGTTTTTCAAAAATAATTATTTAATTATATAACTTACTCCTATTAATTGTATAATTAAAACCATATACAAAATAATTGAATTTTATTTAAAATAAGATTAAAAAATGGCTCTCCAAAATGGCTTTTACCATTGGAGCACACATCAACAGAAAAGCCATATACACACTATTCAAATAGCCATTTTAAATATTTAGCTCTTCAAAATGGCTCTTACCATTGGACTTGCCCTAAGTGATGAAATATTTAAAGTTGAAGTTTCGAAGGACAAGTAGGTACTGTTTGACATTTTTTTTAAAAGTGTTTTTAAAAAATATTTTTTTTTATTTTTTATTTTAAATTAAAAAATTTAATATTTTTAGATCATTTTCATGTTAAAACTAAAATTTAAAAAATAAAAAAAATATTTTAATATATTTTTAAACAAATAATACTTTTAAAAATAAAGTTTAATCAAAATCTCAAACAGTCACGTAATCTCAACTACTCCAAATTTTATCCAATAACGTGTTGGATATATAAAATTGAGTTTTTATTATTATTATTTCAAGTCACGGTGGTAGCTTTTTTTATTTTAATTTGTTTTTCTAATCTAACTGTCTCTTACATTGGAGAGAAACATTTGATAGAGGAAAACAGATAGAAAAAATATAAAAACTAGATGAAAAACAAGAATTAATCAGTGGGATTTGGTTTATAAATTAACTTTAGATCCCTCTATTATTTTAGCTTGAATTGATGTTAACAAAACAAAACCCTAACAGCCCTTGAGAAATAAGTATCAAAATCAGGAGAGGCCCTATAATCAACAATAATAAAGATTAAGTGTCCAGTAATTTAAAAATGACTCTTTACATATAATTAAAATATTACATAAAAGGATTTATTTAATCACAGCAACACGGGATCATACACGGCCAGTTATATATTTTAATAAAAGACCACAAGAGCTGACTAAAAGAGCAAGGCTGCTAGAGCTGGAGGAGTTACAATGGAAGTAGAGATTAAAAGCCAGCATTAGCACGGGCTTGACCTACAAAATGTAAAAGATCTACACTTGTTGATCATCTGCTTGCCCATTCTTTTCTCCTCCTTCTTCCTGACTTTCTATTTGACCCTTACTCTCACCCAAACAGTATTTCTTGACGAAATAACCCAAACACCTCATCAAAAAAGGCACTGAAGCTGCGATCAACAGATAGCGAAAACGCACAATTTCATGGGGAGTAACAGCAAAAACTGCAGATGCATAGGTTATCATCATCGAAGCTGTGGCAACCCAAATTTCAAAATGGAAAGGGAACCTGTACGTGAGAGATGTGATGACAAGTATACAAGAGGAGAGAGCCAAAGTGTTTGATACCAGGAAAACATAGAAAGCAAACTTTTGAGATGCGTAGATTGCTCTTCCTGCATGTTTTCCTTCCTGCCAGACCCCGCCAGGAGGGTTCACCCCGGCCTGGAAAGTCACTGCTGCAATCAAGGCCACGACTACCAGCAAAACATTTCTAGCATCGCTCGGTGAGTCCCTTCTTTGATCGTACTGAAACTTCTTGAACCAGCTCGCACTTCTTTTAGTATCGGTTTTAGTAGGCCGGGACATTTTTGCTCGGGCAAGGATATGCGGGAGATACCTGCACTCTGGCTACCAACAAGTTACACCGAATGAAGTAGGGGGGTAATCATATATTTATATATAAAAACAATCTATATATTTATCGCAATTTGTGGCAGTCATTGTCGGGTATCTGGGCCCCACCAGGACAAAAGTTAAAATGAATTGAATTATTGTTTTGCAGATGGGCTGGAGAATCGAGACTTGCAATTATTTCTTACTATTATTTGCAACTGAAAAGTAAGGGACGTGAAATAGAAGGAAAAAAAATAGCGTGCGTTAGTGAGCATGAATTAAGTATTTTTTAGTTTGATTGAAGTGTTTTTTAAAGTGTTTTTTGTTTAAAAATACATAAAAAAAATTTGAAATACATAAAAAAAATATACAAACACATCTTTGTTTTTTTATTCCTTGAGATGGTTGCTGTAGCTTCCAAGAAATTTGTTAGCTGATACAGCGATGTTGTAGGTTATAATTGCATTTAGTTTGAGTGTTTGATAATGTGTTTTAAAAGTGTTTTTGAAAAAAATATTTTTTTTATTTTTATGCTTTATTTTAAATTAAAAAAATTTGGTATTTTTAAATTATTTTTATATATTGATATTTTTTTGTAAATATCATTTTAATGCATTTCTAAACGAAAATATTTTAAAATATAACTTTAACTACACTATCAAACAGTTACTTGTTCAAAGTTGAATTAAGAAAAAAATTATTAATGTAAATAACAAAAATACTGGCATTAATAATATTTTTTTCTATTTGACAATCCCGGTATTTGACCATGGGTAAGATTAAAAGTATTTTTAATTCTAAAAATGAATATTGAGCATGTGTTTCCAATGTGTTTTTGACATCAAATTTCTCATCGCAAATCATATATATATATATATATATATATATATATATATATATATTGAGAAGTATATACGGCTATAAATGCAAAAAATAATTGTTAACGATAACTAAAAATTTAACAATAAAATTAATAGATAGATAAATATTAAATTATTTAATCTCATAACATTGGCTATATATCCAATTGAGTTTCTGCTAATATTAGAAAACAATTTTTTACTCTTAGTAAAAAACCAATTAAGAATTAAACGTCATTCTATTAAAAAATATCATATATTATTTTAATTATTTTATTTTTAGTGATTTCAATTAAAAATAAATATTTTTCTCTTTAAACATCTCACACTTTTCTTTAATTAATCTTAAATTAAATTAAAAAGGGCTTCATGTTTGAGTGCGGAAAAAAAAAGTCCACATGCTAAGGAATGCACAGTCAGCTCTGCATACCTAAGCTTTCTTTTTCATTTTTTATCTCCATTAAAGGTGACTATGACATGTAGTCGCCTCTGTTCGTACGAGACAAAATAAGGCAAATGTCAAGTTTGCCTACCATAATGATGACTTAAAACTTAAAAGTAAAAGGTAGTTTGAATTAAAAATTATTTTTCAACTTATTTTCATATAAACACAATCGATATTTTAAAAACCTAATTTATCAATTAAAGAACCTCAAATTAGATTAAAAATATAAAATTAAACTGAAGATGAATTTTATGTCCCATCCTTGATTTATTTTTTAAAGCAATGTAAAGATATAAAATCATCACAGGTGAACCCATCTCATCAAATAGAAATTATCAATTAAATTGCTCGTACTATATTGGGAGCCGAGCAAATAGTTTTATAATTGTTGAAATTGAAATAATTAATAGATTTTGCTAGTTTAAAAATAAAAAATAATATATATATACATACAAAGTTTAATATAATAAAATATATCAATACATCATATTATAATTACAGCAACATCGAAAGTTTAAAATCTAAAAATATTATTATTATTATTACTAAATAATAAAAATTATTAAATTATACCAAAAAAAACTCGAAAATATTAAAAAAAAGAAAGAAAGTGTTACATATCAGGAAAATCTGGAAAGGGACGGGAAGTGCTGTTTTTTTATAATTTCCTTTTTCTTTTGGTGTTCAATAATTTAGAATTAGGAGGGACCGAGACTCACTGTTAGTACAAGAGACGTGCTGCATCTATATATTATACACATTAATTACTAAGATATGAAAAATTAAGAATGCTAATTTTATTTAATTACCAATTCTGGAACCATCCTTGTTTTTATTGAAAATAAAATTGATTATATATTCGAGTTATCTATATATATATATATATATAGATATATAAATGTATATATATATATATATATATATATATATAAATATTATATATAGATGTATGTGTGATTTTTCAAATTTAAATACAAAAAAAAAAGATTTGGCTCGCGGTAGAATCAGATTCGGTGTTTTTTTACTTTTTAAATTATATTTTTTATTAGAATAGAAGAATGATGGAAGAATTCGAGGGGAGAAGTTAAAACTGCGCGGAGGTATGTTTATTTTATTCAAGAAGCGTCATCACTGCCATGCCATGACGAAGCACAGGATGCGTAAGCTCTGTGACATCAGCTATGAGAATGTTAAGAAACGAATTCCCACAATAATTAACACGAGCCATTAGCCCGAGTTTCCCTGCTGGGAGAAAATATTTATTTTAGCTTGTTTTAATATTAATAATTTTTTTTATTGTTTTTGGTTTTTAATATTTTTTTTTTGGTTTATTTTCTATCTTTTTAATTGTTTGTTTCTTGTGCGATAGTTTTTGATTTTTTATTTGTATTTATATATCTATTTTTTTAGTTTTGACTTTTATTTTTTATTGTTATTTATCTTTGTATTAGATACAGTTTGTATTAAAAAACAGTGTAAGTTTAGCTCTGGTGGTATGAAATGAGAGTAAAACTTTTTATTATGCATGTATAATAAATCTTTTGTTGTTAGTGATTTGTTATATTTATATTTTTTTCAACTATTTTGTTAAATGATGAAATATAATATTTTAAGCTGAAGTTTCGAAGGAGATGTAGTCCTTGTTTGATAGTGTAGTTGTGATTGTTTTTTAAAATATTTTTTGTATCAAAATGATGATTTTTTTAAGAAAAATAATTTTTGACATAAGCACATGAAAATGATCTAAAAACACAAAAAATATTAATTTAAATTAAAAAATAAAAATAAATAATTTTCAATATTTTCAAAAAATACTCTTAAAATGCATTACCAAATACCGTTGTAATGTCAACAAGTCCAAATTTTATCCAGACCTGGTTGAATATATAAAATTGATTTTTTTTTTATTTCAAGTTACGGTGGATGCTTCTCTCATGTTGTAACTTTTTTTTTTTTCTAATTATAAGTCTCTTTGCATTGGGCTTGGAGAGAAACATTTGATATAGAAAAGCAGATAGACAAAAGTATAAAAAAAGTAGATGAAAAACAAGAATTAATCATTGGAATTTGGTTTATAAATGAACTTTAGATCCGTGATGACCATCTGATTTCCTCCATTATTTTAGCTTGAATTGATGCTAACAAAACAAAACCCTAACAACACAGAGAAATAATTATCAAATATTAGGAGAGGCCCTTTAATCAACAATAATAAAGATTAAGTGAGAATGCACTGAAGCTGCGATCAAAAGATAGCGAAAATGCACAGTTTCATGAGGAGTAACAGCAAAACCTGCAGATGCATAGGTTATCATCATCGAAGTTGTAGCAACCCATATTTCAAAATAGAAAGGGAACCTGCAAGTGAGAGATGAAATTATTAAGGAAATATATCATTTAAAAGCTTAAGCGGTTAGGTGAAACTTTAAAATATAATTTATATTATTCTAACACATCCTCTCAAGTGAAAACTCTTTGGTCTTGAAACTTGCACAAATTTACACTACCCTTTGCTTGATTTTTTATCGAATATAATGAGAGTTGTGAGATTTGAACTCGTGATTGTTGTGTTAAGAAGGTTCTGATACCATAATAAAAAATCATATCACACATAAACTTAAACTATTAGATAAAACCCCAGAACATAATTTATATTATTCTCTAACAAAATGACAAGTATATAAGTGGAGAGAGTCATTGTGTTTGTTACTAAGAAAACATAGAAAACAAACTTTTGAGATGCATAAATTGCTCTCCCTGCATGATCTCCATCTTCCCAGAGCAGGGTTCACCCTAGCCTGGAAAATCATTGCTTCAATCAAGGCCACAACTACTAGCAAAACATATCTAGCATCACTTGGCGAGTCTCTACTTTTATCATACCTGAAACTTTTTGAACAAGTTAACACTTCTCTTAGTATTTTTTTTATAATCAGGGTGTCCGGGCCAGCTTGCGCGCACCACAACTAAATTCTCGGGCCCACTGAACATCCTGCAAACCCAATGAGCATGTAAGGCATCGCGGGAGTGACAGGCGTGCCTGGCAAGGCTTAAATCTGGAGTGAAAAGAAGGGAGAAGCACTTCTTGACCACAAGGCCAATACTCTGCTGGCACCCTTCTCTTAGTATTGATTTTACTAGTCGGAGACATTTTTACTCAGGCAAAGATATGCGGGAGATATCGGCACTCTGGTTCCCGAGAAGTTACATCTTTAAAAGGACGGGGCCTGCCCTGATCATCACATGTTTTATACATGTTCACCTACTTTAGTAGGGGTAATCATATATCTATACATATATATAAAAAAAGCTACGCTTTAATATAGTTTAATCTGAAATTTATTTTTTCCTGTACTTTTATAAATTATAATTTATATCAAATAAAAAACTCAAACGAAATACTAAGTTGTTATTAACTATGATGCTAGATGATAAAAGAGAATAATTTATAAAAGTACAGTGCCAAACTGGAACTCCAAGAAAACCATTAAAAAGCATTTAATGATAGTATATGGATTCATTAAATAAAATCTGATCTTACAATTTAAATATATATAATGTAATAAATTCCCAACTATATAATTTACTTAATAGTCAACTTTTACCCAAGTCAATGAATTTAAAATGATGCAAAACAGGTGTGAATCGTGATTGTCAATGTCGGATATCTGGGTCTACAAATAGCCCCACCAGGACAAGAAAGGTGCAAATTCAGACAAAAGTTAAAATGAATTGAGTTATTGTTGTGCAATTGGGCCTGGGGAGTCGAGACTAGCAGTTATTTCTTACAATTATTTGCACCCCACGCTGAAAAGAAAGGGAGGAAAGATAGAAAAAAAGAGCAAATTAAAGTAGAGTGAGGGAGCATGAAGCCATCTTTGTTTTTTTTTATTCCTCGAGATGGTTGTAAATGAATAGCTTTTTGCATGGTGACTTTTCTATCTCAACCAAGGTAGTCAAAATCGCGAGCCAACTCGCAAAATCGTACGATTTTGCGAGTTGGCTCCGAAAACCTGGTTGGACCGGAAAGAAAAATCGAAACCGGTCAAACTCGGTCAAACTCGTAGAAAAATCGTTCAAAATCGTAGAAAAATCGTAGAAAAATCGTAGAATAATAATAATAATAATAAAAAATAATATTTAATTATATTTAATTTCATTTTTTAAATTTAAATATAATTAAAAATAATAATTTTTGTACGGACATTTTACGATCTTTCTACGATTTTACGATCCGATCTTACGATCCGATTTTTTGGAGCCCTTTCCGATCCGTGTTAAAATCTCGATTTTGACTGCCATGATCTCAACGATAAACCATCAATGATATTGTACTCAACCCTCAGGGGGTGTGCCTCATTGGATATAGGCCATGGATTTGCTCTTAAAAGGTTATTGGTTTGATTTCCATATTAGCGAGGGTTATTGAAAGTTTTAATTGATTATTAATTTTATAGTTTGTAGAATTAGTTAAAATATACTTAAGCTGTGGCCTCGGACACTAATGTCCAAAAAATAATAACATTGTACCCTTTTTTTATTAATTAATATAAAATAGTTTATCAAATACTAGTAGCTGATTTATTTTTATATCTTGAATTATACACACATGACACACACAAATATAGAGAGTATTTTTAGAAGTGAGAAAATCTCAAGAAAGATCATTGCCTCTACTATTTGTCGTTTTAGCCTGCTTTGTTGGAATTTTGAACCGCGTCTTATTCAACATACTTGGTGGCTTTATATAGCCATACAGAAGGTAATAGAAAACAAAATCACAGCAACAACAAATGGATCATGGTCAAAGACCAGATCAGAACCCTGGTATTCAGACAATATTGAAAACAGAAAGCATAAAACCGGAACACCAAGTCCACTTTGGTAACATCGTAGACGTACGGCGAGCTGCAAAGGCTACCAGCCATATGACAAACCGTATCACAATAGGTGCAGTAACAGCGACGAAGATGAGGCGAAAGGAGACTGATGCGTGAGGTGTAATGCAATAAATCCCAGAACCGTAAGTGCCCATCATAGAAATTGTAGCAATCAGAACTTCCAAGAAATAAGGGTAACCGTAGGTTATGCATAACAGGAGAAAAGTGGAAGACATTAGTGCAATAGTGTTACAGATCAGGAAAATCTGGAAAGGGACTCCCTGATCAGAATAAACTGCGTGTCCAGCTTTATGTCCATCTTTGTTGTCTTGCCAAACTCCGCCAGGTGGAGTGATTCCAGCTTGGAAAGTCACCGTCGCGATCAGCGCAGCACCGACCAGCATAACATTTCGGATGTCACCAGTTGTCTCTGTTTTCCACGGAGGGCTTGTTGGCGATATCATATATTTTAAGGGATTGATCATTTTGCTTGTGTTGCTGGTAGTTTCTGTATTTTGGCTTTGCATACTTAAGAGTAGTGATTTTTCGTCTCGTCTTTCACTCAAACTCAGTGGGAATTTATAGCAAGAACAGGGACGGTGTGCATTTGATTTTCATTCAAGGAAAGGTTCTTTTCCATTAAAGTCTGGACCCATGAAACTTTACGTTGTAATTTGTGATTATAATTGATGTTGTTTTTAAATATCATTTTTTTTAAATAATTTTTGATATTAACATATAAAAATTATATAAAAACACTAAATTTTTTAATTTGTTAAATAACTATCTCATCTAAAAGTTTAAGCTGATAGGTGAGGCCCCAAAATATAATTATAATATACTCTAACACATCCCCTCAAGTGAAAAATCCTTTGAGCTTGAAACTTGTACATGCCCACATTACCTTATGCTTGATTTTTTTATCAAATAGAATGGAGGTGGTGAGATTTAAACTCGTGACTGCTGGGTCAACAACGCTATGATACTATATTAAAAAATTATCTCACTTAAAAGTTTAAATTAATAGGTGAGGTACAGAATATAATTATATTATATTCTAACATAATTTAAAATAAAAAATAATTTTTACAGCTACCGAGACGGGAAGAGCTATTTTTTTTATAATTTCCCTTTTCTTTTGTTGTTCAATAATTTTAAATTAGGAGGGACCGAGACTCACTGTTAGTACATGATTTATATATATATATATATATATATATATATATATACTAGCTGGATTGCCCGCACTACGTTGCGGGCACAGTGTGGACAGAACAAATAATCCTCATAACTGTTGAGATTAAGATATAATATTTTAGTATGTAAAATTTGATATAATAAAAAAAATCAACATCTTTTATTATAATAATAGTAAATCAAAGTCTTAACTTCTTAAATTATTATCACCATCACTGTCAAAACAATAAACATTATTTAACAAATCTCAGAGAAAAACCAAAAAAAATTAATAAAAAAGCACGTAAGAATAAAAACCTAAAATTACTATTATTATTCTTAATATTTATATTATTATTGTTT
Source organism: Salix brachista (assembly GCA_009078335.1). NCBI lineage: Eukaryota > Viridiplantae > Streptophyta > Magnoliopsida > Malpighiales > Salicaceae > Salix > Salix brachista. The sequence continues at coordinate 3,086,405 of CM018585.1, forward strand.
TAATAACGAGAAGAAAACAAAATTAAATCAAAGGCTTAAAAAAACTTTAAGAACATTAACAAAAGAGCAAATGAAAAAATAAAATAAATGAAAAAAACAATAAAAATTATTGACTGGAAAAAAAATTATTTGACCTGAAAATTTATAAAAAAAATATTACACTACTTTGCGAGCTGAGTAAAAAGTTTGTATAACTATTAAAAGAATAAAAATTATCAAATTATCCCGAGAGAAAAAAAAAACCTAAAAAACATTAACAAAAGAGTAATTAAGAGAAAAACATTATTATTATTATTATTATTATTATTATTATTATTATTATTATTATTATTATAATGAAAAAAAAAATAAAAGACTAAAAAAGTCATAAAAACTTTAACAAAAAATCAAACAAAAAAATAAAATAAAATAATTCAAAAAAGTCATATGACGTAAAAATAAAAAAGGAAAAAGGAAAAAAAACTAAAAGAAATAACAAAAAAAATACAAATATCAATTTCCAAATGATCATAGATATAAAATAAAATTTAGAACTATTTTTTTTTGAAAAAAATATACCAGCCCAACAAATATGAAAATAAAAAAAAATTAAAAATCAAAGCTAAGCACACTTATATATATATATGGACAAAAGTAAGGATTATTCTTGAAATTAAAAGAAATAAATGGATTAAAATGAAAAATTAAAAGTAATAGGGTTGAAATGAACATTAAATATAAAGGGATTAAAATCCAAAATTAAAAGTATAAGGGCCGAAATGAAAACATCAAAGTCTTAAAATCTAAGAATATTATTACCATTACAACTAAAACAATAAAAATTATTAAATTATTACGATGAAAAAAATAAAAAACATAAAAAAAGGAAGCAAAGAAAAAAAACTAATATTATTATTCTTATTGAGTTAATAATTGAAAAAAATTCAATCAAAGAAAAGAAAATGTCAATAAATTGTTTTTTTTTTAAAACAAAGAAATAAATAAATAAAAAACGTCAAAATAAATAAAAAAATTAAATTAAATAAAAATGAAAACAAAACATAACTGAAAAGATAAGTGAAAAAAAACGAAATAAGAAAAAACGTCAAAATAAATAAATAAATAATCAAATTAAATAATAAAAAAAAAAACATAACTGGAAAAAAAAAAAAAAGGCAAAGAAAAGAACAATGCGTTAGGCAGGGGTCGAACCCTGCCAAGCGCGCCTCCCTCTTAAGGCACGCCTGTGCCTCCAGTAAGCCAAATGTATTTCTCTGTCTTTTTTTGTGAAACAATATATAAATAGTATATTTTCTGTTCAAAGACGGAAAAAAAAACACTATTGAAATCCACAGTGTTTTCACTCACAATGAACAGTGAAATCCTGAGCTCTTTTAGTTTATTTTATAATATATATATAGGAGAGAGAGAGAGAGAGAGATGTGATGGAAGAATTCGAGGGGAGAAGTTAAAACTGCATGCTTTATTTCCATATATATAATTTTGCGCGGAAGTATGATTATTTTATTCAAGAAGCGTCATCACTGCCATGCCATGACGAAGCACACGACGCGTAAGTTCTGTGACATCAGCTACGAGAATGTTAAGAAACGAGTTCCCAAAATAAATAGCATGATTTCTTTTCTAAAAGTGTGTTTGTGATTGTTATTGTTTTTGTGGTTGAAATTTTTAAAAAATAGTTTTAAAAAAAACACTTTAGTTATGATTCAAAATAATTTAGAATTATAGTTAAAAAAAACATGTTATTTTTCTAAAGATCCAGGTTCAAGCATTAGATCACCAGGCTGATAAGGCCGAGTTTTGTAACTATGTATGACATCTCTCAAGTCTGACGAAGTGCTGCTTTTTATTACAGGTTTTTTTAAGAGTTTTTAAAGCTTGAATTCAAAGATTTATGGTTTGTCTAATGGAAATTATGCATTTCATTTCCCTGCAGAAGTTGTTTATAACTGCAATACCATTGTTTACTCTTCAATGTATCCAAGCGACACAGCTTTCGTATCTAAAATTCCAGTTTTGCTTTTGTTAAGATGCTAGTTGAAGGAGATGGTGGGTAGCTTGGCCTGCTGCTTCATAAATATTAATGAATCGTGACTATCAATGTCTGGTATCTGGATATACAAATAGCCCCCACCAGGAGGAGAAAGGCACAAATTCGGACAAAAGTTAAAATGAATTGAATTATTGTTTTGCAGATGGGCCCGGGGGATCGAGACTTGCCATTATTTCTTGCAATTATTTGCACCCACGGCGAAAAGAAAGGGAGGAAAAATAGAAAAGAAAAAGAAAAGAAAAGTAGCGTGAGGGAGCATGAAGCCATCTTTGTTTTTTCTTCCTTGGATGGTTGCTGATACAGCTATGAGCTAGGTTATAATTGTCCGCGGGTTTGGAGTGTTTGTAACTGTGTTTAAAAAATGGTTTAGGAAAAAAAAAATTTATTTTAAATTAGAATATTTTGATATATTCATACTATTTTTATGTGCTAACATTAAAATTAATTTTTTAAAAATAAAAAAATTATCATTTTAATATATTATAAAAAGCACTTAAATAAAACAAAAAAATAAAATAAATAACAAGACAAAAATAAATATTATTAGCTTCAAAAAGTTGTATGACTTGAAGAATAAATAAATAAAATAAAATAAAATCAAAGAAAAAAATAAGAAATATTATTTTTCAAATGATCAACACAAATTAATATTGAAGGACTAAATTAAAAAAAACATATAACCTCAATGAAATAAAAAATAATAAAAATTAAAACAAAAACTAAGAGTATATACATATAAACATGAACCAAAATAGAGAGTTATTTCATAAATATATAAAAAAAACAAAAGAGTTAAAATAAAATAAAAAATTCAATTAAATGGAAAATTAACGAAGGGGCTTCATTTTGATTGCATCGATGCATCCAATCCAGCAATGTCTTAAGCTGACCAATGACATCAACTTTTGGTTGTGTTTTCTTTATAGGCATAGTGGAATTTGGTAGCTTCAATCATGCCGCAGTCCTTTTGTTGATGGATACGAGGGTATCATGATCGTTAGCTGTTCTTATACAGCATAAAATTACCTCTCCCCACTAAAATGATATTAAAAATCTTCATATATAAATATATATATATTGAAATGGGACGAAAAGATTTACCTTATTTAATATAATGTTGCTACTGCAAGCTGTGTACAAATACATATTTTTATCTATCTACTCAATTATAGCAATCCATGCATGTCGATGCCATTGCAAGACTTTTCTCCTTCTCAGCAGTTTGCCCCACCTCGCAATAGTGAGGGTTACAAAGGAGGCTCTGGATTTCTATACCGAAAAAGAAAAGTCAGCCACTAGAAATCAACTTTTGGGACTGATAAGGAAGTTTCCTCAAGTCTTGTACCCCGGTTCCTCGCTCTATTAACATCTTATTTACAGGGGGCTACATGAAAAAGGCTTCTATTTCCAAGCGTTTATAATTACAGGGGGCTTCTAATATCGTAATTTGCAAATGAGTGTTGTCTATTTAACGAATCCTCTCTCATGAAAGCCTTTCTTTTATACCGTGTTGGAAAAAAAATCATCAATTTTATCAAAGATATATATTATTGAAAAAATTCTAACGGAATTGATGACAACAGATAATCATCTAAAATCATCTTTTTAATTTGTATTTCAAATCTCTATCATAGCTCTTTAACGCCAACAGAATATCTCATTAGCAGCAATTCTACTAATAAAGTTTTTCATTAGCGATTATATTCGTAACATGTGAGGAATATCATCATTGTTACTGCCTCAAAAGTCTACGGCTTTTCTAGTGATGGATTTATGACCTCTATCATTCTTTCTCGGTATAGAAACTCTTCGTCATGGTCGCGACTTATTTCTCACTCAGCAAAAATATTTTGCAAGTTTTCTCCGAAAGGTGAGCCCTGGGAAGTGAAACCATGGGCAGCACCCATGTCCACCACCTATCTTCTCTTCACCTTCGCTACATTTTGTGGGCTGCGTCCAATTTTATGTTTGGCCCATAAAGGAGGCTCTGGATTCCTTAATGGACTAGAAAACCAAAGCTGAGCGGCCACTCTAAATCAACGCCCAAAGCGCACAATCAACTAATTTAGCTCAAGCGTGTATATGATCGGCGCTGAAGAAATCGAAAAGAATTGTGTGGGCTGCGAAAATCGATCATGGGCTTGGAAAATCAATAATGGGCGTTTGTCTTCCGAGGCTTTCAATTGCCGGTGATTATTATACTATATACTAAAAAAGATCAAACATTCACGGTGCATTGTGAGGGTTTTCACTGTGAACTGTAATAGTCGTTCTAGGTCGGTTTTGTTTCTGGCAGGTCACAATTTGTTTTGATTTTATATAATTATTTGCACAGTAAAATAATTATTCTACCCTCAAATAAGACAAAAAAACAAGAGTTGCCGAAGAGAGTATCACAGTAATTTCACATTTCATTGCACAGTAAAATAACTCTTTTAGCCTCCAATAAGCAAAAATCAAGGGTTTTCTGTGACAGTGTTTCAGATATTTCACTTTTTTTTTTAAATGTCAAAATAATTATCTACCTCCAATAAGACTAAATAGAAGAGCTGGTTGTAGGGGTGTTTCGGTAATTTATCATTTTTTATTATTCTTTTCTGACGATAATATTCAGCCTCACGCTCGTTTTGGGCGGCGCGTGCAACTTCGTCCGATGATAAAAAAATGTTCATTCGACATCTTACCCGAATACATGGGAGTGCATCAGCATCTCACCCGATGTGCTGCCATGTACTCTTCTTCATGGTATCGCATGTAGCCACACAAGATGAATGAAGTCGTAACGGTGGTCGGTTGGATTTTTTTTGCCCTTTTCTCTCTCTTGCATGCTAAATTAAACGTCAGACCCCTATGTTTATGGGGTTTTCAGTTCAATCCTTGCTTTTTTAATTATTTTGTATGGTCCTGATTTCTATTATATAAGTTTTCATCTGTTTCAATTGTGTCATTTGATTGAAATTGAATATATATTGTATGTTCATTTCAGTATTTATTCTATTAATTTTGGGTTTGGTTTTCAATCCCTTAATATTTTCGGTACAAAAGTGTTGATTTTTTCAATTTTATCTTTCGATTGAAATTGATAATATATTTGGTTTTTATTTCGGCCCTCATACTTTTAATTTCTTTATTTTTTTATATTTTTGAAATAATCTATATTTTTGTCTATATATATATATATGCTCTTAGCTTTGATTTTTAATTTTTATTATTTTCTCTTTTGTTGAGGTAGTATTTTTAAAAAAAAATTAGTTCTTAAATTTTAGTTTGTGTTTATAATCAGTTGAAAATCGACATTTCTTATTTTTTTTTTCTCTTTGATCTTTCTTTTAGTTTTTTTTTAAAATTTTCAAGTCAAATGAATTTTTTTTTCAGCTAATATTTTTGTTTTGTTTTATCATTTATTTTATTTTTTTGTTTGCTCTTTTGTTAAAGTTTTTAGTCTTTGATTTAATTTTGTTTTTTCCATTATTAACGCAATAATAATAATAATAATAGTTTTTGTTTTCTTTCTTGCTTCTTCTTTTGTTAATGTTTTTGAATTTTTTTCCTTGGAGTAATTTAATAATTTTTATTGTTTTAGTAGTAATAGTAATGATAATTTTAGATATTAAAGCTTTGATGTTGTTGTTGTTATAATAAAGTGTGTTGATGTGTTTTATTATATCAAAACTTGCATGTATAAATGCTATATTTTATTTTTTAAACTAGCAAAATTTATTAATTATTTCAATACTCACAATTATAAAAATTATTTGTTCAGCCCGCAACGTAGTGCAGACAATCTAACAACTATAAACTATTTGTTTTCTTTTAAAATAGCCCGGAAGAAATATATATTAGGAGCTTAGCCCATCCCTGGAGGAATAAAGACCTTCTAAAGTATTGTCTCGTCTTATTCTGGAATAAAATTATATTAAGTGCCTAAAACTTATTTATGAATTTTATAATTGAGTATATAATCTTTAATTTTATTTAAATAAATACTCTATATTTTTATTTTATATAATAAAGTGTTAAGACGGATTTGTTTTCAATCAAATACTAATATGGGTAAAAAATATAAAAAGTAGATGAAAAACAAGAATTAATCATTGGGATTTGGTTTATAAATGAGCTTTAGATCCGTAATGAATATCTGATTTCCTCTATTATTTTAGCTTGAAATGATGTTAACAAAACCCTAACAACACAGAGAAATTATTATTAAATATCAGGAGAGGCTCTTTAATTAACAATAATAAAGATTAAGTGTTCAGTAATATACTAATTTAAAGTAAACAATTTAAAAATCACTCTACGTATATAATTAAAATACTAAATAAAAGGATTTATTTAATCACAGCAACACGAGATCATACCTGGCTAGTTATATATTTTAATAAAAGACCACAAGAGCTGACAGAAAAAGCAAGTTTGCTACAACTGGAGGAGTTACAACTTACAATGGAAGTTGGAATAAAAAGCCAACAGTAGCATGGGCTTAACCTACAAAATGTAAAAGATCTATACTTGTTGACCTGCTTACCCGTCATTTTTTCTCCTTCTTCCTGACTTCATGTTTGACTCTCATTCTTACCCACACGGTATTTTTTGAAGATATAAAACAGACACCTCATCACAAAAGGCCCTGAAGCTGTGATCAAAAGATAGCGAAAACGCACAGTTTCATTTGGAGTGACAGCAAAAATTGCAGATGCGTAGGTCATCATCATCGAAGCTGTAGCAACCCAGATTTCAAAATGGAAAGGGAACCTGTAAGTGAGAGATGTAATGACAAGTATACAAGAGGAGAGAGCCAAAGTGTTTGCTATCAAGAAAACATAGAAAGCACGCTTTTGAGATGCATAGATTGCTCTTCCTGGACGATCTCCTTCTTGCCAGACCCCTCCAGGAGGGTTCACCCCAGCCTGGAAAGTCACTGCTGCAATCAAGGCCGCAACTATTAGCAAAACATTTCTAGTATCGCCTGGTGAGTCTCTGTTTTTGTCATACTGAAACTTCTTGAACCAACTAGCACTTTTTTTAGTATCGGTTTGATTAGGCTGAGACATTTTTACTCGGGCAAAGATATACAGGAGATACCAGCACTCTAGCTCCCAAGAAGTTACACCTTTAAAATCTGATCTTACAATCTAAATATATATAATGTAAGAATTTCCCAGCTAAATAATTTATTTAATGGTCAACGTTACCCAAGTCAATGAATTTAAAATTATATAAAACAGATGTGGATCGTGATTATCAATGCCGGGAATCTGGGTATGCAAGTAGCCACACCAGGACAACAGAGGTACAAATGCGGACAAAAGTTAAAATGAATCGAGTTGTTGTTTTGCAGATGGGCCTGGGTTTATTTGCGCCCAGCTGAAAAGGAAGGGGGAGAAAATAGAAAAGAAAAGAAAAGTAGTGAGTGAGCATGAAGCCATCTTTGATTTTTATTCCTTGAGATAGAGATGGTTGCTCTAGCTTCCAAGAAATTTGTTAGCTGATACAGCTATGTGATAGGGTATAATTGCCTGCTGTTCGGGACCATTTAAAAATGATTTTGAAAAAAATTAAAATAATTTTATTTTTTTATTTTATTTTAAGTTAAAAATTTGATATTTTTATATTATTTTCATGTAAATTTGTTATAAAGATTTTTCAATATAAAATTTATTTTAATATATATATTAAATTTAATCTACAAGATTCAAACAAACTGCTATTCGTTACGGGCAATAAAATATGATATTTGCCTCTAATCTACACAACTCAAACCAACTTTTTAATCATGCTGATAATCAAGAAATATTCATTTTCAAATGATTACCAACACATATTAAAATTTAAGAGCTAAATTAAAAAAAATACTGCCTCAACAAAAGAGAAAATAATAAAAATTAAAAACAAAAACTAATAAAATATATGATCAATTTCAATCGAAGAACAAAATTGAACAAAATCCAAACTTCTATACCAAAAATATTAAGGTATTTAAACCCAAATCCAAAATTAAAAGAATAAGGACTGAAATGAGAATAAAATATATAATTAATTTCAATTGAAGGACAATTGAAACAAATCAAAACTTGAATAATAGAAATCAGGATTATACAAAACAATAAAAAAATCAGGATCTGAAATGAAACCACTATAAACCAAGGGGACTTCCGTGTACTTTAGCCTGCAGGAGAGAGAAAAGAGGGAAAAAATCAACTAATCATTATCACGTCTCCGGCTACCATGGGACGACACGCGCATTACTATGAGTAAGAGGACATGATGGCGCATCATGTGAAATGTTGGATGGGTATTTTTCACAACTGCATATCGCCACACGCGCTGCCTGAAAGGAGCGTGAGGAAAAAAACCGTTGACGTGTATGTTAGATACACCAACAATATTTTGCAAGAAAATAATTTAAAAAAACTTACAATTACCTAAACATCCCTACAAAGACACTGAAGCTGCAATCAAAAGACAGCGAAAATGCACAGATTCATGGGGGGTAACAGCAAAAATTGCAGAAGCACATTGAAGCTGCGACAAGCCAAATTTCAGAGTGGAAAGGGAACTCATGAGTGAGAGATGGGATAACAAGTAGTGATGTGGAAAATGCCAAATTATTTGACATCAAGAAAAGAGGTTTTCGAGACGCATAAATTGCTCTGCCAGCTGCATGATGTTCTTTAACATTATCATCCTGCAATACTCTCCTCCAGGAGGATTCACCCCAGCTTGGAAGGTCACTGATGCGATCAGCGTGGCAATTACCAGAAAAACATTTCGTGCATCATTTGGTGAGTCACTATTAACTTGGCAAGTCGAAGCAGGATCGATTTGTTGTGATATCCATAGCTTTCATTGCTCCTGATTGCTGGAACATCTCTAAGATACTAATGTCATTGCAGTCACCTCCACTTTGAAGAGCATCCTTTGCTGTGAATCCACTTGCGTTAATAGAATTTACTTCTACTCCGTTAGCAATGGCCTCTGACCAATTAATAGCCCTATAGTCTGCATAAAGAAACAGCATGCAATGAATGATTCACCCCTGCATATAACTATGGTGTTCATGTGATTTGAATCAAACCCAGCTCTAAGAATGCAAATCAAGCCTCGAGGACTACCAGGCCTTTATATGGGCTCATGGGCTTGTCCTGGAATATTCTCTTCCCCCCGCTTTTCGTCTCCAAAAGCAACAACGGGCATATCCAATTAGCACCACACGACGAACAGAGGAAGTCAAACGGAAGCACAGTATCAGATCGCCGGACGGTTGGCAGATGGAAAAGACAGCCACTCAGGGTAGAGGCACCGGTTCAACCACCATTCACCAAACTCTCCTCCGCTAGACGAGCCCATCCCTTCGACTCCTTACGATAGGAGGGCTCATACCGATAACCTCTGGAATATTTAATTAAAAACGAAATTATTAACATATACTAAAAGAGGATCCTACGTCAGCACTGTAGACTGGCTATTTCTCCTTCATGCTTCGCAGGCGTTCGTCCACTTCTTTTTCCCCCCTACTATCTGCTGTTTCAAGGCATTTAATTGAAGCTAAAGCTGAAACGCATTTTTGTCGTGTCACGCTCATCTAAGCCTATCCATGCAGTGCACGCGAATCTTTAACAGACAGAGGATGAAGATCAAGATGGGTGTATCTTGGGGAACCACAACTTCTGTTTTCTCATCATTTACCATTGTGATTTTCAAGCTTTCTTTAGCTTTTATTTTTTTTAAAATAATAATATTGTTGACTAATTGTCCTTGGAAATCCTCTTTTACTGCTTCTAATATTAGACACTGACAAGACAAAGGAATGGCTAAGCAAAGGATTGTTCCGAGTAAATATACCATTGTGATTTTCAAGCTTTCTTTAGTTTTTAAGATCTTTTTAATCTTTCATTTATTTTATTTTTTCCATTATTAACATAATAATAATAATAATAATAATTTAATTTTTTTTCTTACTTACTCTTTTGTTAATGTTTTTAGGTTTTTTTCTCTCGGGATAATTTGATAATTTTTATTGTTTTGACAATAATAACAATGATATTTTTTTTTTGTTTGATCTTTTGTTGAGGTTTTTAGGATTTTTTTAGTCTTTCATTTTTTTTTCATTATTAACACAATAATACTACTACTAATAATAATAATAATACTAATAATACTAATGATAATTTAATTATTTTTCTTGCTTACTCTTTTGTTAATGTTTTTTAGGATTTTTTTTTCTCTGGATAATTTGATAATTTTTATTGTTTTGACAGTAATAAAAATGATAATTTTTATTTTTATTTTATTTTTTTGTTTGATCTTTTGTTAAAGTTTTTAGGATTTTTTTAGTCTTTCATTTTTTTCTTTCATTATTAACACAAAAATAAAAATAAAAATAAAATAAAATCAAAATCAAAATCAAAATAATAATAATAATAATAATAATAATAATAATAATAATAATTTAATTCTTTTTCTTGCTTACTCTTTTGTTAATGTTTTTTAGGTTTTTTGTTTCTCAGGATAATTTGATAATTTTTATTGTTTTGACAGTAATAACAATGATAATTTTTATTTTTATTTTATTTTTTTGTTTGATCTTTTGTTGAAGTTTTTACGATTTCTTTAGTCTTTCATTTATTTATTTATTCTTTCATAATAGTAATAATAATAATAATAATAATAATAATAATAATAATAATAATAATAATAATTTAATTGTTTTTCTTGCTTACTATTTTGTTTATGTTTTTTATTTTTTTCCTCAATATAACTTTATATTTTTTATTATTTTGATAGTGATAACAATAATAGTTTTAGATGTTAAGACTACGATGTTGCTATTGTTATAATAGAGTATGTTAATCTATTTCATTATATTAAAGTTTGCATATATAAATATTATATTTTAATTTTGATCCAGCAAATCTTATAAAAATTGTTAGCTCAGCCCGCAATGCAGGGTGAACAATTTTCTTAATTTTCAAGTTAAATGATTTTTTTCAGCTAATAATTTTTATTTTTGTTTTATCATATATTATATTTTCTTTATTCCCTCTTTTATTCAAGTTTTTATGTTTTTTAAGTCTTTGACTTAATTTTGTTTTTTTTCATTATTAGCGCAATCATAATAATAATAATAATAATAATAATAATTTTACTTTTTGTTCTTATTTGTTTTTCTGTTAATTTGTTTTTCTCGGGGTGATTTAATAATTTTTACTATTTTGGCCATAATAGTGATGGTAATTTTAGATATTAAAACCTCGATGTTATTGTTGTTATAATAGGGTATGCTCATCTGTTTCATTATATCAAACTTTACATGTATAAATATTCTATTTTAATCTCAACAATTATAAAAATTATCTATTCGACCCACGTCGTAGTTCAAACTGACAACATGACAAAGGTTGATGTTAATGTTGGAAAAAAACTATGTTTTCCCACACTTTTTATTAAAAAACTTTCGAGGCAATTACCTATTTTTGTCTCTTTAATGTTAAAGCTTCGATATTGTTGTTGCGATAGTGTATATTAATGTGTTATATCATATCAAACTTGACATGTGTTGATATTATATTTTATTTTTAAATTAGTAAAATCTATAAATTACTTCAAATCCAATAATTATCAAAATTGCTTGCTCAGCCCGTAACGTAGTGAGGTCTATTTTTCTAATTTTCAAGTCAAATGATTTTTTTCCCAGTTAATATTTTATATTTTTGTTTTATGATTTATTTTATTTATTTTATTTGTTCTTTCTTTTATTTATTTTATTGTTTTATTATTATTATTTTCAAATCAAATAATTTTTTTTCACGTCATAATTTTTATTTGATTTTTTTGTTTGATCTTTTGTTAAAGTTATTATGATTTTTTTAGTCTTTCATTTTTTTTCATTTTTTTTATGTGTTCTTTCTTTTATTTCTCTTATTGTTTTATTATTATTATTTTAAAATCAAATGGATTTTTTTTACCTCATAATTTTTATTTTATTTTTTTGCTTGATTTTCTGTTAAAATTATTATGATTTTTTTAGTTTTTCTTCTTTTTTTCATTATTCACACGATAATAATAACAATAATAATAATACTAATAATAATAATTTCAGTTATTTTTCTTACTTACTGTTTTATTAATGTTTTTCAATGTTTTTCCTCCCGAGACAATTTGATAATCTTTATTATTTTGATAGTAATAACAATGATAATTTTAAATGTAAAGACTTCGATGTTGTTGTTTTTATAATAGGGTGTGGTGATCTGTTTTATTATATTGAATTTTGCATATATAAATATTATATTTTAATTTTGGACCAACATATCCTATTAATTTCTTGCATCCCAATAATTATAAAAACTTCTTACTCAGCCCGCAACGTAGTGTGATAAAAAAATTTAATTTTCAAGTCAAATGATTTTTTTCCCAGTCAACAATTTTTTTTTTCATTTATTTTATTTTTTTATTTGCTCTTTTGTTAATGTTTTTAAGCTTTTTTTTAGCCTTTGATTTAATTTCGTTTTCTTCCCGTTATTAAAGCAATAATAATATTAATATTGAGAATAATAATAATAATTTTAGTTTTTGTTCCAACGTGCTTTTTTATTAATATTTTTTTTGTTTCTCTCTCAGATTTGTTGAATAATGTTTATTGTTTTGACAGTAATAGTGATGATAATTTTAGACGTTAAGACTTCGATATGACTGTTAATATAATAGAGGATGTTGATCCCTTTCAGTATATCAAACTTTATAAATTAAAATATTATATTTTAATCTCAACAGCTATAAAAAATATTTGTTCCGCCCGCACTACGCCCGCAACGTAGTGCGGGCATTTAGCTAGTAAAGATTGAGAAGAGGTTGATTTTTTAATTAATCGATTGGTTAAGCCAGCTTGCCAAACCTCATGCCCGCCGCGCCGTCTTGTTTTCGTGACTTACTGAGAGTGTAGTTTAGATTATTTGTGAAAGTGTTTTATATTTTAATATATATTAAAATAATATTTTTTTATTTTTAAAAAATCAGTATATTAGTAAAACAAAAATATCTAAAAACATTAAAAAAAATTAACTTAAAAAATAAATAAATAAATAAAATTTCAAAACACATTCCCAAATTGATTGCGTCTTTCCTTATAATTACCATAAGGGTATGTAATGAATAATTGCTCTAATTCAGTAAAATAATTTAAAAATACTAAAAATAAATTAGTCTAAAGTAAAAACGTTTTAAAAATACTTTTAAAATATAATTAACCACCTTACTCTGACAAAAATATTAATTTAGACTCTACCTCCGGCTGAGATATCAAACTACTTTTAATTATTTTTAATGCTGGCACTTTAAAATTATAAAAAAAATTATTTAAAAACAGAAATTACCAATCTCGAATACTTTGTAATCGATCAGCTATGCCCACTTGGACAGATAGTCTAGCCTATTGGGCCCATAAAAACAAGGTAAGAATTGAGTCAATAAAATTTCAGCCCAAATTCCAAGCCCACCTGGAAAGTTAGATGGGTACCAATGCGAGAAAGCCGAAAGATATGTGCTAGGGATCAAGTAATTCGAAATAAAATCCCGAAATTCTTCTGTTATGAAACACGGAAGAGGAAAATTGCCATAACCTCCGTATTTATCTCTCTCTACATATATCTCAATATCCTCCCCCCCCCCCCCCCCCCCACCACACGCGCGCACGCACTTATTTCTTCGTTCAAACCAAGCAAGCACCACCATCCACAAAAAAAAAAAAAGTGCTCGAGGATAATAATGCCAGCCAAATCACCTCCTAACAAAGTCATTGAACCACCCACCACCCTGACGGTGGGTTACCACTTGCGACTATTCCCCAATCAGATGATGATATGATCACAACCAACCATGATCATCGTGATCATCGCAGCCACCATCACATGGCCAAAGTCAGAAAGTGGACCTTTCTTTTGTCCCTAGATAAGGGTGTGCACAACCCACATCCTACGGCGCACGTTAGCCCTCCCTTCCCGCCCCCACTCACACACCTAAGCGGTGGCCTCGTCCGCACACCCCTCCCACCCCCCACCCACCCTCCATACCTTATTCAATATGCCACCAAACCCCACTTTGCCCTTCCACCACCACATCCACAACCACGCCCACTTTACCTTTCCTCTCTTATCCTCCCTCTTCCACATCCAATATCCCCCTTAACGCCCGCCGCCTTTCCTATCTTTCTTGTTCTTCACGACCACCACCATCACATCCGCGATTTTCTTTTGGCTCCTCCTTCCCCGAGATCTCTACTTCGCTAACGTGCGCCAGCACCCTTCTCTCCCTAGTCTTACGCCGCCGCCACAGCAACCTCAAGAAGTCCCGCTTCCCCTTTTGCTCTCGTACTCTCCATTGCAGTTCTCCACCATCAAAATCCCTCATTTGCTAACGTGCACCGATTCCCCTTATATCAACCTTCACCAGCACCCATGACCACACCACCCAATACCGGATCGCCCTCACCCTCACAAGATCTAACCCCCCTTCAAGCCACCGCCCTACAAGCGCTCCCCGCTCCGTCAACGCAACCATCCACAAATCCTCGGCGTCTACCACCACCATGTTGGACCCCAGATGAAACTGTGGCCCTAATCGACGCTTACCGTGACAAATGGTACACGCTCCGCCGCGGTAATCTCAAAGCGAATCACTGGCAAGAAGTAGCTGATGCTGTATCTCGCCGCTGTCCAGCTGCATCACCACCAAAAACCGCTGTGCAGTGCCGCCACAAGATGGAAAAACTCCGGAAACGGTACCGAACCGAGATCCAGAGGGCCCGATCCATGCCGGTCTCAAGGTTTTCATCGTCTTGGGTCCATTTTAAGAGAATGGATGGGATGGAAAAAGGGCCACAAGCTAAGGCTGATTACAATTCAGAGAGCGAAGGTGATGATAATGACGATGATAATGAGGATGATGGTGATATTCATGGATCTTATTTAGAAAATTATAGGACTCCTGGTAATGTTATGAATACTCGAAGTATTCAAAAGCTTTATCGAAATGGGATTGGGAATCCAGGGACTGGTAGTGGTAATAATGGATTGAGTGGCGGAAGTTCTGGTATGGGTTCGGGTAATGCTGGTGGGTTTCGAATTAGAATACCAACTGGAGTTAGTATAGCGCAGCCAGGGCCTAAATTTTATGCGAAAGCAGAGCAGAAGTATGGTGGGAGTCCTAGTATGGGTGTTAATGCGAGCCCAAACCCGAACCAGAAGCCTAATTATGGTGGGGTGGGGAGTAGTAGTAGGGTTATGAGGGGGGGTGAGGAAATGGGGAAGAAAAGAGAGCGGGAGCCGATGGAGGATTTGGTTGCTGCAATTAAGGTATTGGGAGATGGGTTTGTTAGAATGGAGCAGATGAAGATGGAAATGGCTAGAGAGATGGAGACGATGAGGATGGAAATGGAGATGAAGAGGACGGAGATGATTATTGAGTCACAGCAGAGGATTGTGGAGGCTTTTGCTAAAGCATTATCGGAGAAGAAGAAAAGGCCAAAGAGAATGCCCTCACCTGAGTCATAGTTGGGTGAGTTTGCTGTCTTTTGTTTTCGTTGCTAGAGATTTGACCCTTGTTGGCAAGGGATTGAATGGTTCGGTCAGATTTGATACATCTTTGGATGAAAATATGGAGGTGATTAAGTTAATTTCATGTCTTGATCAGTGTTACGCTGCTTGTTTTGTGATTATTTCTTGACAGTAAGTTAGGAGGATGTGAGACTTTGTTAGTGTTTTCAATTTACTTTTTGATGAATGTAGCTTCAATATTTTAGATTAGATGCTTGTGTACAAGTACTTTTCTAGTGTTAACTTTAGTGTTTTTGTGGTTTTTAAGGATCATATATGTAGCTGCTTCATAATTCTTCTAATCCCCTGTTTTGCTTGTGAATTGGATGGTAAAGACTCTTTTAGCCTGATGCTAGATTTTGTTTTCTGATTGATTGATAATCTAATGTGCTAAGAACAATGATTTACCAGATAAGGAATAAAAATTCGGGACATTTGTTAGTATTTTCTTCTTGTAACAAGTGAGATAATAATAAAGGGGAAACATAACAAAACAACGTGGTCATTTATGAGATGACTTCTTTGTTTTTGGGACAGTTTCCATTCTAAGCTCTCCTTTAGAAGAGATCTCTGTATTGTGTCGAGGCCTTTTGTTCATGCACTTCTAGCTGATGAATGGAACTTGCAAAGATTTCCCAGGACTAGTTTGCATGGATAGAGAGGGTGGCAAAACAGGGGATTGTTTTTTCTTTGAAGCTGATGTCTGTCAAAGTTTCTCAGATAATTATCTTTATCTGCTAATGGTATCAAATCTTGAAACTTTTCTTGCCGTGACATCTCGCTCATAATTCCACCAACTGCTTCAACTTTTCGTTTTCATTACTGTAATTGAATGATTTTCTGTCCTTGGATTCTTAGCAAGTACTCTCATGGTTTTGGACCAAATAGCCTTTACCTGCTGCTGCCATCTTCACGAAATGGATGCATCCTGTTAGCTTGCCAAGAAATTAAGGGTCTAATTTCGACTCTACGAAATGAATCTATCATAACCAGCACGACTGCTTCGCGTTCTAGTGTAAAAGGGGCACTCTCATTTTATTTCTTAAGTTGGATAGCAGAGAGCAATTTCTAAGCGACGACTTGCTATTCTAAATAATAGGGGTGTGAGAAAAAACTAATTAAACCAAGAAAATAATAATAATAAAGATTGAAAAAAAAAAAAACTTAGAAAACCTAAAAAAGAAGAAGTATGGTCCAGTCTTGGTTTGGCTTCTGAAAACTGATTCAATCGAGCTAAAAATGAAATTACTTAACAAGAATAAAAATAGAAAATCATCTTCAAAAGATTCAAACCCTAAAATTCACTATTATAGTAGCACATCCCCTTTTAACTGCTGTTTGGATAAGTTCACATCTTCTATTTTATTTGTGTGTGTGCGTGTGGTGTTTTTCTAATCAAAAACTTAAGTGTAAATGCTTGCCCTTGCTAAATACTACTAAAAGAAAGGGGAAAGGGCATTACGTAGGTACTCATAATTTAGCCAGAAATGGCAAATTAAGTTACGTGTACAAAGTCTCAAAGCAAGAGGAGAACCTACGAGTTTTTTTGGACTTTAACATAGTAAACAAAGAATTTGAGAAAATAACAGAATACAAAATATGTAGAAAAATAAAAGAATTTTAAATGTCGTGAATTGCAAATGTTACTACACTCTTTGGAATTGTGCAATAGCCAGCACAATTTACAATAATCATAATAATAATAAAAAAAAAGTAGAGATAAAAATAGTAAAAAACATATTGAAACTCCAATGACCAATATTATTAGAAAGATCTCGACAATATAAATTTAAAGACGCCAAGAAATATTATAAACAATAAATGTAATAGGCCACATGAGTCATCCAAAGATGTCTGGACTAATATTCCTCTAAACGACTTGTGTAATCCACTCTGATCATCATTGTTGACCTTGCTTGATGTTGTTGGATTCGTTTCTTTGAGATTTTTTGGTGTCGTTGACGGAGTTTCAGTATGTCTTCAATATCTTTTTTTGCTCTCTTTTTTCCTTGTAACTTGTGAAGAGACATAAGAGAGAGAGAGAGAAGAAAAAATAGAAAAACAATTATGAAAATACATTGAAATTTCAATAACAACGCTATTAGTATCCTCGTAAAAGATCTCAACAAGATGAATCTAACAATAATAAAAAGGCCACCAATATTAATCAAAATGTGACACACAAACCACCTAAAAGTTAAGTGATTTGATCCTCTTTAAGCGGTTCATGTGACCTATTTCAGTATCATAGATGATTTTCTTGGTATTGTTAAATTTACTTTGTTGAGATCTTTTTCATAGCACTAGTGATATTATAATTAGAGTTTTTTCTCCCTCTCCTCTTTGTATTGTAGCAATTTATAATTTTATGAGAATTGCTAATGATATTTGTGAGTCGCGGGATGCAAGTATCACCTATTGCTATTTTTCTAAATATTGTGTATTATGTGATCTTCGAAATTAGATATGATCCGTACGTATATAGTTGATCACCTTGTCTGCCCCCAGGTCTTAAGGCCAAGACAGAGATGCTTGCTTGAACTGGTTTTTGCACAGCAAACACTTCTTTGATTCAATTCGCAAAAGAAATAGCCCTTCTTCCAGCGGCGGCAACCGGCGAGAGCCTATATTTTTTTACCATGTCAGAGTAAGAGAAAAAACTCAGAAGCTGGTGCGCGATTGTCTCCATCAGCACACAAAACGTCAGCGGATCACTCACTTGAGAAATGGATTTAGAGCCCCCGCGTGCAGCTCTGCTGTTAAAACTGATCCATCAAGTAGGCAAACGTCACAGAGATTTGCTATGCTATGATTAGTTGAATAACTGGCAGCCGACAGCCCGTTGGGAAAAAATTAAAAGGAAAGGATCATCCATGGGATTTGAACCCGACGTGAATCGAACACGCAACCTTCTGATCTGGAGTCAGACGCGCTACCATTGCGCCACGGATCCTCCTTGAGACAAACTCCTTGTCAATATTATATATTACGCATACTCGTTCAGTCGATAAGTTTATGGGCTCGGCTTGGTCGCCATCAAAGCCATACTTGATGTATAAACTTTGAGCTCTCGTGTCAGAACCGTGAGTTGAGAACTATTCCAGTGATATATCAATAGGGTAATCCCGAGTTTGAATTGGACGGTGACAGTCTATCCCGGAAGGAAGGGTGTGTGCATATTTCTCTTCTTTTTTGCAGCACTCTCCATCTCTCTCTGGCTTGAGTTTCAAAACGGGGATGACAGACGAACATTGTTTTGCAGCATTGTTGAATATAGATTATCAATGATTTATTACCCTTAATTTCTCTTGTTCTCTTCTTTTTTGTAATCTACAAAATGTACGGGGTATAATATTCTATGTAATTCATAGACTCACTACAAATGGGAGCTAACAAAAATTTGGGTTCAAATCACCTCCTAGTCCACTTGAGCTGACAATAAGCACCTAAAAACTAAGACCCACTTGAGCTGCTGTCTGTATTAACGTTTTGGTTTCCGGCACTTCTCTTGATTCTTCGGACATGTAACCAAACAGGATTTTCCAAGACAGCAGCATTAGCATTACCCCACACCTCTGGTTTGGTTGGAAGCTGTGCAATTCTCTCTACAATCCCCATATCTTCAGGAAGAACGAAACCGAACACCTTTTATGCCTTATTTCACTCATCGTCGTTAGCTAGGCTGAAGAAGAATTCTGGGCCAGATTCGACCCATGCCACCGAACCTATTCTAATTGGAGGGCAAGCCTCTGTTGGAATATCCTTAAATACTGTCCCATAGGCTCCAAGAGCTCCTTGAATTAATGCAAACGGGGGGGCATAACGAGCCTGCACAGCTCATGTGAAAAGGTTAAGTAAAAAAATTCAACATCTGGAAGAAGAAGAAAATTCTTGCATTTTATGTTATATGCTGGGTTATTGTGTGAGAACAGCACTCAAAAGCAATTTGTGTCAAGATCAGTCCTTTTCCAAGCATCTTTCTGAAGGTGGTGTTACCAATAAAGGGAAATCCCAAATCATACATGTAGCTTCATCAATTGCCATTTCTTCTGAATCCCAAGACTTTCCCCGGCTTTCTGCACGGTAAAAGTGGCAGCCCAAACAATGGTGCGAAATCAACAGATCAAGAATGTATGAATAGAATATGGAGCACAACCAGGTAACAGCTGCACATAGCATCAAAATAAGGCTGGACTGAAGCTAATACTTGGTTAAAAATTCAGCAAAAAAGAAAAATCAGCCTGTTAATCTCCACAAAACACCCAAGAATCACACAAGCAAAGGCCCGCTGCCACCGCTACACTTTCCTTTACAAGCCAAGCAACAAGCTTTAGAAGAATTGACATTAAATTCAGAACCCCATAGCTCCAAATGCTCAATCCCTCTACAACAATCTCCATCTGCATCTTCGCTCTTCAAACCATCACTAACTTTTGAAACCAAAAACTCAGTTGCTTTTCGGTGGTCTAAACGATGCAGAGAAACAAAGGTAGACCATGCAACGGGAGATTGTACCATAACGAAAAGAACCAGAAGTCCATAGCGACCGAGTTCTGGATCGGTTTGCTTGCGACCCATTTGGATCTATGTGGTAAAATTTTGATTCTTGTTTAGTTTCTTGATTGATTGAGAGTGAAAGCGGAGAGCTCTTTTTTTTTGGTTGCCAATGTCATGAGATTGTCAGAAGGATTTACAAGACAAGTACTTACCTTCCTGGCCAGAAATTCACCGTGTACGATTCATATGCTTTTATGGCAAGAAAATCTCTAAAAAACTTCCAGTTTGCAGTTCCAATACACTATAAATTTTAATTTTAAATCTCAAGTTCTTGAATATCTTAATATAATCCAAAATATATTAAAAATTAATTAATTATTTATTTCATTTTGACACAATAATAAATGAAAAATAATAAAAAAGTATTTTTTGGTAAAATAAATAAATATAATAAAAATTAGTTTCTTAAAAATCCCAAATCCAAGCACCTTCAATTTTCATTTATTTTTTAATATATATATATATATATATATATATATATATAAACTAATAGTGCTTAGTTTTACATGGTAGACTAGGAGGAGAAGCACTGTTCAATCGAAATTGACTATTTTTTTTAGTCTCTTATTTTTTTATACTCTGACCCCCAATTTCTTTATCTTCTAATTTCATTCTTCAAAATTGCTTTGATTCATGCGTGCATATACTAACTTAAGGTCCTAGAAAATGTTATGTCTCCAAGTTAATTTTTAGCTTTTCAAAACAAAAATCAATTTAATTAATTCACAGTAATTAGAGATTTAATTAAACAAAACCATCATTGTCTTGTCATCCATTTGATTTTTACTTAAAATCATTCACATGCAAAGAATCGTTACTGTCGCGAAACATAATCACAAAAGGAGACGACGGAGGTTGGATGGTTGGCCTCCTGTAAAGTACGAGGAGTAATATCGAGCCTTTTTTACGTTTTCTTTTCTGTACTTTTTCTGGCGTGAAACTACGGAAACCACAATTCGAGCAAAAGCTAATATTCTGTCAGCTGGCATGCCCACTTTCAATCCAAACTAAGATGTTCGGCGGCACAAGCCACCAAATATGTTTCGACCCATCATTTCCCTTTTTGAGATCAATACAAGCAAAGCAATCACTTGATGCAAACTATCATTACAACGACAAAAAAAAGAGGTTTGAAAGGTTGCTGCAATCATTCATTCTCTATTTAACACATTCCTCAGGTTTTATCCGACAAGAAAGAGAAACAATAAAAGCATCAAACAATGATTGGAATGGCGTAGTGCTAACAGCACAATTGAAATTCAATTATTCAATCTACATTGGAACCCAAAAACCTATGCCGGCTTGTAAAAAAGTTTATATTTTGATTCATCAAGAGGATGAAAACATGGTTCCTGTTTGCAGTTATTGCAGAAGGAAAAGGTCTTAGCTCAATTTCGCTTCAAATAAAAACAGTATAGCCCAGACAGGACTCCAATTACAAAAGGCAAACCCCGCCCCTTAGTTCTGCAAAACAAGCAAAGTAATCTCCTATGCATACTTGTTTATCAGTTGAAAAGAAAAATACCATGCTCCTCAAAAAGGCCACATATAGTTTGTCCTCGCTATAGGAATCTAAATTCCTTTTGAAATTTCTTGTATCCAGATGAGAAGTCTTGCACTGTTCATAGATATAACACTTATCTTCGAGCCACCGCATTAGAATATCACAACATGGAAATGATACAGAAGACCTCAAAATGGCAAGACAGAAATATCCTTAACAGAGTTAAGTAAATCTCGTTTTTTCATGCTCATTGGAGTTCTTTTAGTTCAATGTTTGGCATCTGCTTTGTAATAGAGTAAAATGTATGTATTCTCACGGGTGATGAACTCTTAAACCTGTCCAGGAAACCTTTACTAATAATCAACATGAATTCCACTTTAACCTGCCAGAACAGCTACCCTTCCCAGCTTTTTACTACCAATGCATTATCCAGCATTGTAATCAGAACATTGACTAAAATCACAGGAAATTCCAACCAAACATTGTAGAACCTTACTAGTTTTTGTAAAAATAAGATTCAGTGATCCACTAGCAACCATAACTGTCCCACGGAAAGCACCAAGCACTCGTGAATCAAATTTCCTGCTTTCACCACCAAATCAAGCAATTGGTGCCACGACTTTGTTTAACATTCAATAAGCCAGAAGGTCCCAACAGCAGGTGATTTTTTTATCAAGCATATGACAAGATGAAAATAAAATAAGAACTGTCCGTTAGTTAAAGCAGCTCTATGATTTTATTGCTGGTGACAGAAAAAGCTTAACAAACCACTTGTTTGTCAAACATGCTCAGCGTAACATATCCCAGCTGAAAAGCAAAATTAAATGCAAGAACACAAAACCCAATTTTTTTCTTGAAAGGTGTTAGCCCATCACTCTGAAATGCAATACGCAACAAGTCAAACATGGATGTCAGTTAAAATGTCCATTTGCTCTTTTTGATAATACACTCAATTTTCCATTGCATCCTAACAGAACTTCTGAAGGAGCAATATACCATACAGAGGTTGCACTGACATGACCATGATCACAAACCATGAATTTGGCAATGACTGCGGCCATCAGCAAGAGTGCTAGACCATTTGTTACAATACGAATTCCACAAATAGCTCGAGGCACCACAGCTTCTTTTTTTTAAAATTGCAACATGATTATGCTAGCTTAACATGTTGCATTAGTTTCCAATGAACTTCATTTAATTGCTGCTTAGCCCCATTAAGAGTTGCATAAGGCTGTGACAGTCCAAACACAACTAAAAGCCTTCCAAGACTTATTTCAAAGCTTATCCCATGAATTTAGCATTGAAAAATGTCCAAATTCCTTACCATGCCTAGACAAGGCCTCAATCTCTTAGGCTGTCCACTAAAATAGAAGATGCAGCAATTACTCCCAATATCCAAGAGGTGGAGAACTTATAAAGAGCAAATGATCAAATTCATACATATATCATAGCCAAGAATTCTTGTTTCCATTCCTAAACAGGTGAAGTTTCCTTACAGCATGAGCTTGAGACTTTATAAATGTCCAGTCTGCATATCTAAAATGGACATGAACAAAAGCAGACTTTTCATCCTGCAGAACTTTAATCTCAACCTTTTCAACCACGTATAGAGGCCTATTGCACTTGGCAACATCATCCAAAACTGTAAGCACTATAAGCACAAGCATCAATAGTCCACATCCTATAGCAGCCTCTTTGTCATCTCAAATCTGTTCCATAAAGAAATAACTAGTGACCATAGGCTCCTTTTCTGACCAATTACGCCTCTTAGCGATCATTAACATGTCAATATCTTCACAAACCATTATCTCCAGGAAAAACACTAAGACAAGATGGTTATATAGTTCCTTGAACACTTCATGAAATAAAATGACATAAGAGAAGCAGTTCTACTCACATCAATAGTATGATCCTGAGCTACCAGTACCCGTGTAGTTAGTGCTGCCCATGCTATGACTTGAGTACATTGATGAGTAAGAGCTACCACCAACCTGCCATTGAAATGCAGAATAAATAATGCGAGTTACAAAAAAGACATTGTCAGAATTATCTCTTTTGAGAAAGGTTAATGTGCATACATCACTGCCACGAGACATGTAATCACCACTGTAGCTTGATCGGTACATTCCACCTTCACTGCCTCCATAAGAACCTAAGAATAATTTGTATTGGAGTATGGCCATTAAATATACTACAAGTTCAATGGTAACATGTCATTCATATCAATTTACCAGCAATTAAAAACACACCTCCATAACCCATACCCTGACGGCTACTATACATCCCATGTGAATCCTGACTGGAAATAGAACTTCTGCTGCCCCCATATCCTACAGCAGATCTCCCAAGTCTACCAATCACAATATAAAGGAAGAGTTACCACAACAATCCAAGTTTATTAATCGCAACAACGAAAAATGAAATTGAAAGGGATTATAACAAACCTATCACCATATGCATCGCCATATTGAGAAGCGCTGGAACCACGTTCGTAATCCAAACGAGGCCTCGAATGGCGAGCACTGGCATCAGCATAACGGGGAGGAATATCATCCTTGAAGTGTATAGCACATAAACAACATTTAGTTATTACTTAGACCTGATAACAAATGGGGCAGAGGATAGAAATATTGCATCATCACAATGCATTAAAACAACATTAAAGCTTACCATAGCTGAATATGGACGTTTTGATCCAGCAACAGGATCATAATCACGAGAACACCTTTCACGGTAACTTGGAGTAGGCCTCTCGTACCTTTGATTATAGCCATCATCAGCATAAGCTCTCCTTGCAGATGTGCGAGATGTACTTCTGGGAAGATCAGAATAGCTGGTACCACGGGAAGAGTAGTCCTCTCTATAGGATGGGCGTCTCTCTGTAACAGACCTGGGACCATAATCTAGAGCAGGTCTACTCCTTGGAGGAGGAAGCTCCTTGTGCCGAACATATTCCCTTTTGAAGCTACTCTTCGGGTAAGATGGAGCTTTCAGAAGAGCAAAACAAAAGGTATCACTGAAGCATTCACATAACTGGTAAGAGAAACCACTTAGTACAATAGTGAAATTGAAGCTTACGAGGTGGCCTTCTGTCATAGGACCTAGAATGAGGAGCCAGAGGCCTGCTTCTTGCTGGCATGGACATCATAGGAGGACGTCTCTCTCTCAATCCTGGAGACCTCTTTAGACTGACTGGAGGAGCATGAGTTGCAATTCCTCTGACTGCATGAGTAGAGTAGCTATGCTTCAGAGGACGAAGCCATGGACCCCTAGCAACTCTACTAGCTCCATGCCCAGATCGGAAATCTCCACGACTTACATGTTTTCCTTTTCCCCTTTGGAGGGGTCTTGATAAGCGGGCCCTGACTTTAACCTGAATTGTGAAATTACCACCATTATAAAATGCAATATGCAACCAGGCCAAAACATACAAAAGCATTGATGCAGAGGTTAAGAACATGATTTGCTCTGAATAAATGACAAACCTTGTTGTCTCCTTCACCCAACTCTACATTGTTAATGCTTTTAGCACATGCCACCGCAGCATCATGAGTGTCAAAGGTAACAAAACCAAAATCTTTTCTCCTGGCAGATGGCATATTCCGTGCAAGCTCGATCTTTTCTATGTTCCCATATTTCTTCAAAAGCACCCGAAAATGATCCTCGTCCCATGATGCAGGCAGGCCATCAATAAACACAGTCTTCACCTGAACTTGGACAATAATGTTAGTTGATCCATTCTTAAGTCTAAACAATACAAAATATGTTTAATAACATGTAAGCACCTAAGCACTCTTATGCATAATAACATACTCAGATAAGATTGCAATATAAAATTAAAATGAAGTGCACAAGAGAGCACCCCGTAATGAGTTCCCAGCATTGTACATGCAGCAATAAACATGATCTTAACCTAGGATGGGCTAGAATTGCACAGATACATCACACTGTGCTGTATAAAACAAAAACCCAAGTAGAATCAAGAGCACTCTGATCCACCACACAAGATACCGCAAGTAGTATATAAAGTATAAACTTGCCTTCAATGTACATCAATCATTACTCGCTTACAACAAAGGCTATGGACAAATACGGTAAATATGACCCAAGATAGACAGCACCATATATTGCAGCTTTCAAAGTATTAGATCCAGTTGATCCAGTCTTAGGTGAAATATAAAGTTTAAGCATATCAGTTAAATAAATATTTACCTGTGCCATGATTTCATCACCAGGGCCAATGAAGGAATCTGCAAAAGATACCTTTGCAGGTCTATCAACTCCAAATAAAACATCTCTCTTCTGAAGACGCTTAAAAGCATCCATAGCATCTGACCGAGAAGAAAATTCCAGAAATGCAAACCCCCGATTCATTCCCATGCTGTTACTATCTTCTACCAGGGTCAAATCCTCAACATTCTCAACTCCATAGTGTTTCAATTTCTCTTTCAACTGGGGCCATAGTCAACAACCACAAGTGTGAGGAACATGATATCTCTCAATAATTACTGATGAAGAAAACTGGATGCTTGACAGTGACACTAAAAACTTACAGCTTCCTTTGTCCATGTCTTGCAAATGTTACCCAGAAAAAGGGTGTCACTGTCTTGGCTTGGCGTAACACCGCATTGTTTCCCATTGATCTGGAATTCAGTCATTAATTAACATATTTAATGTATAGTGAACTTACTAGATATTCCAAAATTTGACATCATCAAAATATTACCACTGGGTTTTTGAGCTCTGTCACGGCTCGTTTTGCTTGTTCAACAGTTGCAAAACGCAAGAATGCAAACCCTTTGTTTTTCTTAGCCTGAGGGTTCATCATTAGCCTGACTTCAGTAACCTCACCAACACGACTGAATACTTTCCGAAGATCATCCTCAGTAGCATCCTTGTCTAAACCACCAACAAATACTTCAAACTCCTTCCGCTTGCGTCTCTCCTTAAACACCTCATGATGATCCTCCTCTTCCTCCACATCAACCATCTCAGCACGCTCTACGTCCTCACCAGCATGCTCATCATCCTCTTCACTCTCAAGTTCTTCAGGAACCTCTTCCAATTCCTCCTCTACTAAATCACCCTCTTCCTCTTCACCAGCATTCTCCTCGTGCTCTTCCTCCACTTCATCTTCCACCTCTTGATCATCCTCTTGTTCAGCTTCCTTATCATCATAATCCACCCCACCATATTCTTCATGCTCATATTCCAGTTCATTATCATCAAAATCTAACCTCTCATCTTTTTCATACTCATCTACAGACTCCTTGACCTCATCCTCTTCTGTCATGAAAAGAAAAGTAGGTGATCCAGACCAGCCATGATACACTCAAACCCTCCACTATCCTCAAGAAACAAATAAAAAAATAACGCACTTTATTAAAGAAATCTTTCCTATAACCCTGAATCCTTCCCTGGTTAAATAAATACTCTGTCAATGAATTACACCCTGTAGTACTTGGTTTCTTCCTTTTGTAACCAAACTAGCTTTTACTTGAAACTTGAGAAACACGACTAGATATAAATCACACGAATTCTAATGAAAGCAGCACCAGTAACAAAACATCAAGCATTTTTTTTTTTTTTTTTGCACAGTTTTTCTACTTGCTGGTATCAATCATATTGTTACTAGAAACCCACGATTTAAAACAACTATTATCAAACAAAGAAGCCAATAAATCCTCAATTTAAGACTCAAACTTTCCCAATTTTCAAATCAGATTAGATTCTGAAAAAAACACAAAATTTCACAAATTTTAGCGAAAAGGACGCACACAGCCGCACCCAACGAACTATAAATCCCAAAAGATCCAAACCGAACACGATAATTAGAAGAAAAAAACTTACTTTTCAAAGACGCTGATCCATTCGCGTCTAAATCAGCTCCAATTTCATCTTCTTCACCTTTCTTCTCTTCAATGACTAATTTATCCTCAACAACCACGCTTTTCTCCTCCTCCATAACCACCGGTTTCTCGTCAACCACCGTCGATTTCTCCTCCAAAATCAACACCTCCTCCGCCTTTTTTGTTTGTTGCTGATTCTGCACCTTCCTCGCCGTTCTTTTCTTCACATCCGCTGCCGCTCCTCTCTTCAACGTTCGTGGAGGCATCGTTTATAGATAGATTAATATAACTCAAACTCTCAGGAAAAAAAACTAATCGATCTCCTGAAAAGGCAAAAAATCTCAAATTTGAAGATAAAAAAACCCTAAATCGAAATACAACAGGAAGGGTCTTAAGTTATACGTGACAGTGACGAGTTTAGGCGGAGGTGCTCGACAACTCGTGCGAGTTTTTTATGTGTTGCGTGGAGAGATGTAAGAGGAATGAGCTAGTGATCTTTTTAATAAGGGCAAGGTATTTATTTAGTCCCTGTGGATATAGAGACATTACACTTTGATTCCTGTAACTTAACATTTTACTTTATCAATTCTAATGTTTCCCAAGAGTTTCAATTTTAACCCTAAACCTAAACCTTGAATGCCGATTTTAAAGTACTTTAAAAGTAATTTACGTACAGTAACATGATAAGTAATGAATATTGTAAAATCTAACTTGAAATTCATCCAAGTATAATTTAAAATATATATTTATATTACATATATATATATATATAGAGAGAGAGAGAGAGAGTATTTATATTTTTTTTCAATATAATAAATATATGCATATCTCAATATTAATATAAAAGTCATACAAATATATAATATTTATTATTTATTATTTATTATACACACACGCGATTTTAAAAATGTAATAATAGTAAGATAATTATTAGTTATTTTATTTTCTATTGAATCATGGATAATAGTGAGATAATGAATACCAACGTGAATATTAAAATCTAATAAATAATTTGTAAATATCAATACTTTACTCTAAATAATAAATAAATTATAAAAATCAATAAACCTAGCACATATTTTAGTCATATCAAATTGTCATTACAATAAATAGCGATGATCGAACTGGTAAGTCTTGAGAGCATCAATGTCATACTGCAAACTTGTTTAATCTACAGAGAGTGAAGCACGATATGTTTTAAATTTGGAGGATGAGAATAAATATAGTTCAACAGTCAACGAAAAGTTGGGCGGTTGCGGTTGCTTTTGAAAGTGTTTTTCATTTAAAAATATATCAAAATAATATTTTTTTTTAAAAAAATATTATTTTTGACATCAACACATCAAAATGATTTAAAAACACAAAATTTCATTTAAAAAAAAAAAAAAGAAAACGGCGTTCCCTCCCAAACAGCTTTTTTACCTCAGACTGATGGCGTGTGCAGAATGACGCCCTTGCTTGCTTGCTGCCGGGTTTCGAATAATTGAAGGTTTGTCATTGTATTTTAATATTATTTTTTTATTTAAAATTAAAAAAATATTTTTTTATTTAAAATTAACATATTTAGATTTTTAAATCATTTTTTAAAACATAAATATATATTTTTTAAATAAAAAACAATTTCAATCGTACTCAAACTTTTGTTTTTTTAATATTTACAGTAGCAAAGGATTCTAGATTCAAAATATCTCACATATTTGATCCCAAAATATAACTAGTACACTGAAAAAGGAGCGGCGAGTGAAAAAACATATCAAATTATAAAACTATCTAAAAGAGCTCAGACTTTTACTGTAGCCATAGAGACAATTGCACTGTGGACTGGACATATTTCGTCCGTGCGTCGCGCGACTTCGTTCACTTTTTTTTTCTTCGATGAACAGTGTTTCGACGCTTTTAGCCCCGGTAATAAGACAAAATAGGGCTCGGGCTGACGGTAAAAAGGGTTGAGGGTGAGGGTCATTCATGTAATTGCACGCGTACGAACCGGACCGGTCCGGTCCGCCGCAGTTTTTTTTTTTTAAAATATATTTAAAATGGCTAATTACGATTCTAGCCCCGCATAAGACAAAAACATTGATTTTGGTCCTGGGGCTGTCCGGTAATTGACCATATTTTTTTATTTTTTTCCCCGGTTATTGTCAGTGCGTGTGTCACACGCGCCTACCTGTTTCACGCCCCACGCCCTGTTTAGGTGGTGCATGCGGTGTCATACGGTGGCCGGAGACGAGCTGCCGATATCTAGAGCGGTTCTTCTGGGCGTGGTCTTCCTCCTGCGGTGGCGCGTGTATCATAAAAATATCCGTGGACACGCCGGGGACCGGTTAAAGCCGCCGGCCGCTTTTCTCTCTCTCTCCTGCACGTAAAAGTGCAGGAGAGTCCCCCATTTTGTGCTACTTTTTACTTCAGTCCCTTGACTTTTGATTTTGTTTTTTGTCCTGCTTTTGGTTGGATAAGTTTTGATTTAGTTCGATTAGGTCCTCCGATTGGAATTGATTGGATGTCAATGTTTTAGTTCGGTCCTCCTTTTAATTTTCGGATTCGGTTTAAATTATTCAATGAATATAGTACAGAAGTTTCGATTTCTTCAATTGGATCCTTTTATTGAAATTGATAATATATTGAATTTTCATTTTGGCCCTTATAGTTTTAATTTTTGATTTTAATCCCTTGATAAATTGATATTTGTGTTTTATTTTCCATTATTAACATAATAATAATAACAATAATAATAATAATAATAATAATAATAATAATAATAATAATAATAATATTTTTTTTCCTTACTCTTTTGTTAATGTGTTTATGTTTTTTTTCTCAGGATAATTTGATAGTTTTTATTGTTTTAACAGTGATAACAATGATAAAAAAAAATTGTTTGATCTTTTGTTGAGGTTTTTAGGATTTTTTTGCTCTTTCATTTTTATGCTTTCATTATAAAAAAAATATAATAATAACAATAATAATAATAATAATAATAATAACAACAACAATAATAATAATGATGATGATGATTATGATGATGATGATGATGATGATGATTTAATCTTTTAAATTTTCAAATAAAATTATTTTTTTTATCTTTTATTTTATTTTTTATCATCTATTTTATTTTTTTATTTGCTCTTTTGTTAATGTTTTAATCTTTTTTTTAGCCTTTGATTTAATTTCATTCTCTTCCTGTTATTAAAGCAATAATAATATTAATATTAATAATAATAATAATAGTTTTAGTATTTGTTCCGACGTGCTTTTTTATTAATATGTTTTTTTGTTTCCCTCTTAGATTTGTTCAATAGTGTTTAATTTTTTGACAATAATAGTAATGATAATTTTAGAAGTTGAGACTTCGATATTATTGTTATTATAATAAACCATGTTGATACCTTTGAGTATACCACATTTTATATATTGAAATATTATATTTTAATCTCAACAGCTGTAAAAATAATTTTTTTCGCTTGCACTACACCCGCAACGTAGTGCGGGCATTCGACTAGTAATATACTATATTGGTTTTTGAAGAGCATAAATATAAATATTTGTACATCGAGTAGAATAAAATATATTTTGCAATTGTAAATGTATTTTCAAACTTCCAATTAAAAATAAATATTATCTATAACACTCTTAAATTAGTATTTTTACTGGCCTCATGCCCACGCTTCACTGTGAAGCCAAACTTTTTTTTTCTACAAATAAAATATTTTTTAGGCATTAAAATGAGGTTAAAAAAAAACAGTCGTAGTAAATGTGTAAAAACACTAATAAAAGTTGAGCGAATACAGGATATGGCGCTAAATTTACAGTCAAGATTATTTGAGAAGGACACCTTAGTAAAAAAAATTAAAAAATTTATAAAAAACTTTATGATTATTTTTATTTTTTTTAAGTTAGTCTTTTAAACTCGTAATCTGATTATCTAATTTAGAAAAACTATGAAGTCAAGTTTTCAAAAACAATATATTAAGAAATGATAAAAAATTAACAATTTAAAAAATAAGGATCAAAATCATTATCACAATTAATATTATTGTTGTTGTTATTATCATTATCATTATCATTGTTATTTTTTTATTACTATTAAAATTACTATCATTATCATAATTATTATTTATATTACTATAATTATTGTTGATGTTGTTGTTATCATTGTTTGTATCAATAATAATATATTTTTTTTTTAATTAAACAAGTGAGAGCACTATTCAATAATAATATAAAAAACAGACTTATCCAAATTGAAGTGTAAATTGACTATTAATTTTTGTTTGGGTTATATCTCTAATGAATAGCAAAATAACCTTAACTAAACATTATTATTCCAAGAATCCAAACATCCAAAGTGTCCTGTCCAACTGAAAGGCACGGTTACATCACCACGAGCTGAAGCTGCTTCAGCCCTAGTCGCCTTATACTTCTTCCAATCACGAAGAACAGCATTTAAATCCTTGATCTTGGCGTTTATACTCCGACAGCAATTAGCATGGACAGTGATTACTACCTCAATATCTCTGCTATCTTCGCAAAACCCACTAAAGAAGGCTGTGTCCAGGAACCTTGCATGAAGGCCCTGTCGCCCAAACATTCCCTCATCCATGAGCTCGAAGAACACATCCTGCTCTTTTTTGCCTGTAGAATTGTCTTTCCTGCCGTACCAGGCATCAAACAATGAGACGGTCTTGCTGTTGGATCTGATATAGTAGAACCCTGTGTTGATGGGATTCTTTTCAGATCGTGGGTCGCCATTAAAATGGTCAGTGCTCATTTCGAGGTCCACACTTTCGTTATGAATGCTCAGCCTTGAAAGTGGGTTCCTTAGCCACATTACATCAACATCCTGTCACAAAAATCTGGACCAGTCATTAGCAAACCTAAGATTTCAACAGTGTTTCTCATTTTTCATTCGAATGTTACAGAAGTTAAGTTTAGTTGATAAAATCACTTGATGCCGTCGCAAATTACACTGATAAAGATTCTTTGAAATCATTTTCGTAAACAATTAAGAGTTTAAATTTAGTGTCGACTGGCAAATTAAGTATAGAATTGCCATCAATCTCTTAATTTTAACAACTGGAGATGCGAGTTTAGTTCCTAGATTATGCAACTAGGTTTGCTTTAGATAAACATGCTGGGCCAAGGCTCGACCTTTCAGTCATCCTGTACTAATTCTTACCTGGCCGACAATCACTTGGATGCTACAAACCTAGCTAAAGCTGTTTTTGTTTTGTGTCTGTGTAATGATCACTATCTTGCGCAATAATGTTTGGCAGAATTAAGTCTCTCCAAATAAGTGGGAGAAACAGAGGCAGCACATTTTTCAGCTTTGAAGAGCTGTACAGGAGAAAATTAATGGGGACTGGTATAATTCGCGGTTTGAAATCAGGGGAAGTCTTAGAACAACCCTCTGTGAGACATTTTAAACCATCACCTGCTGCCATGGCATTGGACATCTTTTTCTAGTAAAAGCCGAAATGGGTGCCAGCAAGAAACCTTCTAGAATCTACAAACCAATTGTCCGATGATTTATTTTTATATTAAAAAAAAAGATTCTGGAAAAGAGAGATACGAGCGTCAATGGAACTAAAAGCTAGTTATTGACAGATTAATTAGTGCGAAATGAACCATTTTACACTATATTACTGCAATATTATTGTTTTGAAGGTGTTCTGAAGGAGGCTGGTTGGTGATGGGGAAGTTCGACCTGTGCAACTACCTCTCGTCGATCCTATGAAATCCACACGTACGTATTGGTTGTCTACTAGGGACGGTCACCATAGTAATTCTTGCAGGCTACAATTTCTTTCAAATTAGATAAACGATTTTCTGACTTTGCACCCTTTTCCCCTTACAAGAAAATAAAAGATTTTCAACCCCTGAAAATGTGAAAAATTTCTGTGTTTCCTGTTTTTTGCAACGAAACCATATTTGTATACAGACCTTCTCTGGGCTTTTTGCACGAGCAAATCAATGGAAGTGAATCGTCATGCTCTTAACTCGCCTTTGGGATAACTCAGTAAAGAGTGGAACTTTTGGCCGAGTAAAACAAATTCTTATTTAATTTCAGAAATTCCCACCCCTACTCAAATGCGTAGCGCCATGCATCGGCGGACTGGTTTTGATCACATGATGATTTATATAAATATTTTTCACTTTTACAGTATTGAAATGAAAAGAAAAGAAAAAAGACATCAAAAGGGAGGAGGTTTTTATGGTGGATCAAGACTCATTGTATTATTGATTACTACAATATAATTATGTTTTTATCCTCTATAATGAAAGCCAATGAAATGAAAATTAGGGGCAAAATAATATTTTCTCAATGTTTATATGACATTATTAAATTGATCAAGAGTAAGTTTATCTTTTTATATTTTTTAACATGGTAAAATGACTTAATTATCATTAAAAAAAACTAGCATTCAGCAGCAACAAAAACGAAGAAACTATATATATATATATATATATATATATATATATATATATATATATATATATATATATGAGTTATGGTCCCCTAGTATCAATATATGAACCAATTTAATTAATTTCAAAAATAATGTTCAAGTGCCTCCATAGATATGAAGGTTTGGACCCATTCATTAACTCACCCCCTAACAATAAATGCTTCATTGACAATTTTTTAGCCCTCGAGGAGGAGTTTCTCTCATTTTAAATCAAGGTCATGTCCAAAATGCATCAAAATCTTTCTTATTATGTGATGGAATATATTCAATTCATCTCTCTTTTTTGTCCAGAAAAAAAAACTAGGATGAAATTTGACCACTTTCCAAGAGGTAATACTGATGAGCACATGATGGCTGGTGATAAATTGGATGCGAGACCAGGATCAGTCTGTCTACAAACAGATGAAATGAAGATGAAAATAGGCAACATGGACACCATCCAATGAAAGAGGAAATGGGAAAAATTATGAACAGAATAAGAAACGTAACATGGAAGAAATGAATACGACGTGGAGATGCTTGTAGCAGCCTTGTGTAGGAAATTGGTTAGAGAATTTGGCAGACCCTATGTTTTCTCTTGTGTTTCTTTGACTTTGGAGGCTGCAGCACTGCCTTGATGGCAGCATCAAAGACAGCTTTCACATTCTGCATTTACCACAGAAAATGCTTCAAAATGGCTGCAATTTTTCTTACAACATGCTAGAAGTGTTACTAATTGTGTCTGGTTCTGTTTACACCTTCTGTCCATCAGGAACCTCAATAACCTTCCAACTAAATTGCTTAGGAATAGGGCTGCGCAAGCATGCTTGTGGTGGAAAATGATATCTGCTTAGTCAACTAATTTCTGAGAAAATATACAGATGCGGGACAAACCTGCTGCGTTTTTGAGCTGCATTCTACATATGCCAGCGCTCCTATTTGCTTCTGTAGTTCTAGACCCTGGTAATAATAAAGCAAGAAGTCATCTACAAAGATTTGACTAATTATCTAACTGTAATTTTTTTCCTGCCGCGACAGCAGAGTCACTGCAATCAGGAATTAAAGAAGGATGGAAATATAGGAAGTGAATGCCTACCTGCTCTGTAGAAATGGTGCATGCCCCAGGATAATCCAAGAGAAACTGACGGTCTTCTCTCAGATCTGTATTTAACACAAAATGTTCACAGCTGAAGCAATAACAACAACAATAACAATCGCAGGTGCATCTCAAACATAATGAACCACCAGATGGGCACCTCATCACATGAAGATCACAATCTACTTTTGAATGCAAATGCTTTCAAGGCACCAAATACAATGCTACACAAACATGAAAGGGTAAATGACTGTCATTTTACATTGTCACTTGAACTGTAGAATTCTGAGAAATCTCTGTATATAGAGGCAGAAAGCCAAAAGAGCCCTGTAAGGGGCATAAAAGACCTCAGAGAAACTGGAAGCATTCATACATATGCTATATGCATGTGTGAGCTTGTCTACATTGAAACAAAAAGTAGCATGCCAGTATATGAGCAGGAACTGGGTATCAGTTGTGCCAATTTTTTTAAATACGTTATGACTTTAGAGCCCCATACAGAGGAAACTGAAAACTTGTAGTTTTCTCACTCTCATCAAACGCAATTGATTATTTAGAGCACCAGTAAAACTTGATTGATAGCAAAGCAAGGTCCAGGCAACACCCATTCAAAGAAGTAATAAATCAATAGAGGGAAGAATGCATCACCTAATTTAGTCCCCACAAGAACAATGGGCACTGATGGGGCATAATGTCCGAGCTCAGGGACCCACTTTCCATCATAACAAGCAACATACAGAAAAAGGAATCACGGCAAAGAGAAGAATCAGCATATACATGTTGCCAGGCAATTTTAATGGAAAGAGAACCTATAAGACGAATCTAGCTGGAGATATAAAGAAGCTTACTTTTTTTGAGACGTTCTCATAGCTTGGCCTACTTATGAGGGAAAAGGCAAGAATGAAAACATCAGCTCCTCTGTAACTTAGAGGCCTCAGCCTGTTGTAGTCTTCTTGACCTGCACGAGTTATTTAAAAACTTAGCGGCGTCATTTCATCGTTTCGCTTTTCTGAGCCACTTTGGAGACACCACATCAATTTCTCAGCACTAACGAGAAAAGTTACCATTAATTATGGTCGGTAGTCGAGCCAGAAGAAAAGGTTAGGGATCTTCAAAACATATGAAACTGAGTTATGACAGAATAAGTGAGTCTCACAAAGTCAAGCCAGTGACGATCTCTCTTCCCTTGAATCAATCATTTCAAATAATTGCTCCGTGATTCAAATGTTTCATTTGCAAAATTACACATCAGAATACAACCTTAAACTGGAGTGAGCTGAGAGTAAGTTCTACTGGCCAAGCCGTCTAGAGCACCCAAAAGGTTAACTTTCATTGAAAAGGGGGTTGGATAGAGCATAAAGGGTTGTTCGATCAATCAATGCAGATGATATTATATTCAACAGAAACAAATTTAAAGTAGCTATGATTTGCCGATTGGATGTCATAAAGTGGAAAGCTTAAAACTTTTCAAGAATTTGGGGGTTTAATTAATGGTGGTCATGATTGTAAGATTCCCATTCTCTATAACTATTCACCAAATTTTGCAGGAAACCAACACATCATTAGAAGAAGAAGGGGAAAAAAAAGTAAAAACAAAAGTGTTTAGTTCAAGATTCATGAAATAAACCTCATGAACACATTGTTAAGTCACTTTGATCAATTGAAGAGCATTTTATGTATTAATAAACTGATAGCCATGAAAATTAAAGGGCAAATACACATCTTTTAGCTAGTGATATACACCAATCAAGAATGAGAAAGAGTACCAGCAGTGTCCCAAAGACCTAGATTCACAGTCTGCCCATCAACCAAAACATTGGCACTGAAGTTATCAAAAACAGTAGGCACATAATCCTGTCAAGAAAACAAAAAACAGCAAAAGAAAGACCCTTTTAAAAACCAGAATACACTTACACGAGAATTGCAATATAAACAATAACAAGATTGGTAAATATCTAGAAAACAAGAAAGAAAAAAGTTCAGTTTAGTACAGTAGGGAAGGTGTTGCTGGTGTAAGAGATGAGAAGACATGTCTTTCCAACAGCTCCGTCTCCAACCGTTACACATTTGATAAACTTTGTCGTTGATGCTGCTGCTGCTGTTGTAGCATTCATTTTTCAAGAGAATTATGTGCTGTTATCTCCTTCCTCTTTCTCTGTTATAGAATGTTTGTTATATAAGGAAAGAGAGAGGGGGTGTTATAGGAAAGCAGTAAAATTTTCTAAGAGCTTTTGAAAAAGATTTCTGGATCACTTTAATTTGAGCTGTCAGGGAGGCAAAAAGGATGAAGAAAAACCAAGGGAAACATAACATGGCCCCATACATTATCAATAAATTATTTAGTCAATTTGAATTCTTCCAGAAATGAAAAAGAAAAACCTGAGTAAATTAACCATTTAAATTCTTAGATTTTAGACCGTCTCTCCTTTGAGGGTTGCCCTTTTCTTTTCCCTTTTTTTAAGAACATGAGCACCAAATAAAACACAGATATGGAAATGCATGTCATAGAGTGATGATATGCATTAGCTTTCATGTCATTGTTGGCTGAAAGAGATATACACCATGCATTTGCAATATCCAATATATTTAAATTTCTCAAAATATGAAAAGGGTTTGCTGCTTGTAATCACTTGAGGATTCGAACTGAAAAGATTACGAGAAAGTAATTTTTTTATTGCAACTGGTTATGTTATTTTATTGGTTCTGAAATTAATGATCGGTTAAAATTTCCACTAATGACTAATATATGACTCGAACTTGTAACTTCTGGAGAGTAAACTCAGGGCATGGCCAGTTGAGTCACACTCCTCAGAGTTTGCAACTAGTTTTTGCTAACTACAAGAAATTATTGGCAAGTAAAACTTGAAATTTTGAGAGATTTTAAATTCAATAGTTTTAATGTTTTTTTATAATTATTTTAAGATCATAATGTATTTTTCAGATGAAAAATGGAGAGTGGATATTTTATAAATTTTATTTTTGTAAGTTAAATAAATGATTTGTTGGCTCAAGTCTAAACTAGGTTCTATATCAACTGATTATTCTATTATTAAAATACCATTATTTTGATTTTTGTAAAATAAAATTATATTATTTTTAAAAAATTAAATTAAATCAACTTCTTGAGTAAAATCGAACCACCAACTCCAGTTTTTTATCCAATTAAAAATAGATTTCAGTTTTTTAAGCATGTCTATACTTCTCTAGCTTTAATTTTTAAGTCATAACCAAGGTTATAAAAATACTATTGTAATGATAATGACCTCATAAGTTTTGTGTTCTTTTTTACATGAAATGTCTTTTTAAAAATATAATTAAGGTTGTATTTGAAAATATTTTTCGATTAAAAATATATATTAAAATAATACATCTATATTTATATATATAAATCTTTTTTAACAAAAGTACATGAAAATAATTTAAAAGTATAAATAATTGTTTTTAAAATGCTTTTAAAATATGGTGACCAACATATTCTAAGTAAAAAAATTGTATTTATAATAATAGGAAGGCAGCAGTGGAATTATTGTCGATCCCCGCCCGCTGTATTCCATGCGGACAAAATAACAATTGTCGTTTCTTGGAATCTTCTTTGTGCACATCATTATAATTTTGGAGATTCACGCACGGTGTTGCGGCGATATTACGGCTAGCTGCTTATGTAAGGAACGATAGTAGAAAAATAAGTCGTCATTTAATTATATAGTCATCTTTAACTATATAGTTATTTTAAAAAAACAATCACTCTAAAACATCATATAAAATAAGTTTACATTTTTTATATATATATATATATACATACATATTATTTTATCTAAATTAAACGTTTATATTTGTCGTCGATAAAAATTTCTAAAATAGTATTTTGATATTTAAACTTGATAACGAAATCCAATCCTCGCTCTTTAGATTATTAAATGAGATTTGGGGTAATGGTAAATGAAGACTCAGGTTTGGACTTGTTTTTTTTCTCTACACAATTTAAATTAATCCATTATAAATTAATTATTATATCCAATATGAAAAGAAAATCATATGCATAGCAATAGTTAATCCAAAACACCATACCAATCGCGACTCAAATAATTAATAACATACAGGGATTCAAAATTGATTTTTAGAGTTTGCTGGGATTGGATGGAACGAAGAGAAATAGTATTGGCGAGTGCTGTCCATGCATAAAATGATAGGTTGGCTTTCAAAGCTTCATTGCACACGCCAAGAAGGTATGAAAGCACATGAAACACTCTGTCAAGGGAGTCA
This sequence comes from Salix brachista, assembly GCA_009078335.1. Classification (NCBI taxonomy): domain Eukaryota; kingdom Viridiplantae; phylum Streptophyta; class Magnoliopsida; order Malpighiales; family Salicaceae; genus Salix; species Salix brachista. The sequence continues at coordinate 3,125,765 of CM018585.1, forward strand.
CTCCTTCCTGTTTCTTTTGGTATAGGTGTTTTTTTTCTCAGAACATGGGTATTCGAATAAACTTACGCGTATTATAACTAAATCCACGAGTTCTAAAATTAACAGCAAACTAATTTTTTTAGTGACTGCTCATACCAATAAACTCTAGAAAGGATCTAACCAGTGGAGACACATTTATAAGGATTTGGTATAGTTGTTGCTACTGGACAAACTAGTTTGCTGCTGTGTTTTCTAGACTAGACAATATGCTATGGACTACCTAGTTGCTGTGATTGGGAGGGGGTGGTTGGAGTGGGTGGTGGTGGAAATCAGCCTGGAGAAGATTTTAGTGGCTAGGTTTCTCTTATTATTTTGTTGTTTTGCTAGAAATTATAGATTGGCAGTTTGGCCTTGATAGTAACTGGCCATCAAATTTCAAGTTAAAGGGAAAAGTGCCAGCCAAATAATATTTTGGAGTAAAATAAAGAGAAGGACACGATTGGCAACATCTACAAGGATGGAGGTAATCGTAGCAACATTTATTGAACTCTCACTTCCATCGTAGAAAGAATTCAAGATAGGATTACGTGAGCATCTCAGCATGGCGACACCATGCATGGAACGGAGAGAGCTAGCTGAGAATGGCTGCTAGAAGCGATAGAACGAGATAGAATAATATATATATATATATCGCCATATAGGGGAAGAAAATGAAAATATTATAGACGAAATAGAATTATTATATTTGTATTTTCATCCGATGATTTTTCGATCTTGATATTTCTTTTTTCTTTCATGATTTGTAAAAATGAATTCATTAATAATTTAATAAAACAGATCATTACTTTAAATATCAATGTAATTTCTTAATATATATATTCTTGTCTGTTTTGGATAAATTGCATTCTTTCTAAATTGAATAGAATAGATGACAGTTTATTAACTTCTATTTTTGATAATTTGCTTTATAATCTACCTTGCTTAATTATAGCCTTTTTCTCTCTCTTGACTTCTGATACATGCCTTTTATAAAACTATGCATGTAAAAAATATTTTAAAAAGAAAGAAAATAAAAATAAAAAAAGACTTATTTGATATTATGTTTTAAAAGAGCTTTTGAAAAAAAAATTATTTTTTTGCTTTAAATAAATTTTTTAAAATATTTTTAAATCATTTTGATGTGTTAATATAAAAAATTATTTATAAAAAAATAAAAATATATTATTTTAAATAAAAAATTAATTCTAAAACAATTTTAATCAATCGTAGAAGGTCCGTAAACAGATTATGACTTAATATACGAATATTCATATTGGAATGGGCTTCGTTGGCATGAACATAGAGGCCGGTGACTTCTTCTCTTCGAGGTATTCTCCTTTTAGCCCGAATCCCTTACAATTTTTCTCCCTTGTGTTCTCGGATGGGAGTTGAATGCATGCTTATCATAACACAAAATCAATAAAATTTGATTCAAATCTACCTCAAATTGAAAAATAAAATAAAATTAAAATGCGTGGCAAAAATATATTTTTTAAAAGCTTTAAATCAATTTTTTATTTGATTTTAGATCATTTTGATATGTTGATATAAAACTAAATTTTAAAAAATAAAAAATAATATATTTTTGCATTTCAAAGTAGAAAATATTTTTAAAAGCAATATATATCACATTGCCAAACAAACCCTAAAAAAACAAACATATTATGTAACTATAAAATAAACATATAAAAAAATACATCATCATTAATATAATTATAAATCCAACTTGAATGTCGACACAATACAAATCTTAGATTATAAGTATTTTACATGCTAATGAGTTAGCCTAAATATTTTTAAAACAATAAGAAACAATATTATTTTAATAAAATAAAATAAAAGTTTTTCACTGAATCCCAGGTTCAAATTTTACATTAAATTGTAAAAATTAAAACAAATATAAATACATAAAAGCAGCACAAACATATCATTTAACCATAAAATACACGTATGGAGAGTTATAAATCCAGCTTGAAAATCAATTTCATAAAAAACTTAGTTTGCAAGTCATCTAGTTTATTTATTTATTTATTTTTTAAAAATATATTATTTTATTAAAAAAAATAAGTTTTCTTACAGATCAAATCCAAGTACAACTTCGAGTTTCGATAACCTGCTGACCGGTGGCGGAGTTTTTAAAACCAGTAACTAGAAGTATAAATTGTATAATAGACCGTGCCCCTCCCACCTTTTGATCTGACGAACCAAGTTGTCGGCTGGGGCCCTATCAAGCGACAGGTCGCTTGGAGAGCATATGTGGAAAAAAAAAGGTCCATTTTTCTATCCCCATAGAAGAAAGCAAGAAGAAGAAGAAAAATGGAATCAAAAGCAGCAGCACCGCCATATCAAAGTTCTGCAAGATTCGCAGACTCTCAATGTTACCCTCAATACACTGCCTCTCTCAAATGTAAAGCAACGATTTATCAACTCCCTTTTTTTTTTATCTCTCTGATTTGACTTTTTTCTGTGTGTGTGCGCTTTGTTTCTTATTGCATGTTTAATGTTCAAGAGTGCATCTTTTTACACTTGATTTTGCATGTCTATGTCTAACTTTCACCAGCATGATTGTAATTTCTATTCCTCGATCCTTTTCCCTTGGTGGGTTCTTGAAAATTTACTGATTGGTCTTAGTTTTGGTGTATTGTGTTGTTGATGTGGGATGGGAATGAGAGGTTATGCCTTGATTGGCTCTGTGGGATATTCTTGGAAGTAAAGAATGATCGTAAGAATGAAACCTTTTTTATTCAGAATCCAATTTTTATTAATAAATTAATGAACCCCTGTAAAGTAAATCGATCAGTCTCTGTTCTATACACCAATCGAATGTAATTCCTTAAGAAGCACATACAGGTGGATCATCCCACATAATTCTATCCCCTATGCTAAGAAAAAAAAGCTTGTTTTGTAGTATGGTGGGATGTTATTATGACTTGAAAACGGATTGAAAAAGCAAAGTTCAAATTTTATTACTTTGGATTTGCGGCATGTATCTTCCTCAAGGTTATTAACCTGAAACAGTGCATCATGTCCAAGTCGTGTCGAGCTTACGTTGTTGCACACACTGCAGCATGTGCTAGTTGTCGTTATTACTGTAAATGTTCTATTATGTGTATCTATGTCATTTCTTATCTACTTGTGATTTAGTTGTGAAATTTAGTTCGTGAATTGAGAAAAAAAAATGGGGAGTCGTAACATCTAAAATGGTCATGGTTTGTGTTTGAGCTTATTAGAAGTTGTGATTATGGCTAAATTGAAGGGACGTTATAATGCTTTTAATTTTTAATGAGCTTTCATGAAGATAGACGATAAAGTATAACTAAAAGGAAGACTCTATATAACCGCTCGCTGTTATATTTGATCGATGGAAGCATGGAGAGCTTTGCTTGATTCAATTCAACTTGAAACTCTTGTCCTGGATATTTTTATGCACATTCCATCAGTACCATATTTTGATGTTAGATGCATATTTTCAGGCTTGGAAGAGTTTGGCTCGGACAAAAGTAAATGTCAAGAGCATTTTGATGTCTACAAGGAATGCAAGAAAAAGGAGGTATTGATTATTTTTATTTTTTCTAATGTTTAAAAGCTCTATACTCTTGGAAAATAGTTTCAAATAAAAAAAATACACGAAATGATGGAAGGTTTGTATTTAACTTTCTTAATATATACATTTTGTATTTTTTTTATTTTTCATAACAGAGAGAAGCACGATTGGAACGCAACAAGAGTCGCTCCCTCTTTTCATGAAAGCTGTCGAGGTGATCTTGCTCACAAAAAGCGCAGACTCTATTTTCTTTCTTTATAGAGCTAGCTTTGTAAGCTGTTGGATTCCAACACAAATTGTCAAACTGAACTGTTGTAGGGCATAGATAGTAATTTTAATAATGTGTTGCTTAAAGCTGAGAATCGAGAATGTCAGTGAACAACAACCACTTGCTGGATTCAAATAATGCTTGCATTATGTTTTGCCTGAATGCAATTTATTTGACAAAACAATGTAAAGAACGGTCTTGATTTTCCTCACAGAATTTGCTCAAAACTCGAAATGTCAAGAGACTCTTCTAATATGAAGGCTAACACCGTTGCCAGGTTGCACAACCAGCCCAAACCGGGGGGAATGATGGTATGCTGGTGACAACGAGAAGCTAAACTTTGATAGGATGAGTGATACAATAACCTTCAGCTCTGCCATGGCAAAGTGTTGGCCTGCACAGACACGAGCACCCATTCCGAATGGCATGTAAGCCTGTGGACTCGTGCTGGATCCAATAATTCCTTTGGCAAATCTTCTGGGATTGAACTGGTGTGCATCAGGCCCCCATAGATCAGGATTCTGTTGTACTATTGGGATTGGAATTTGGATGTTCATTCCTTTTGGAATTGTGATGCCCTTAAACTTCAAATCTTGCAAGGCTGTTCTGATCACAAACACCACAGGTGGATAAAGGCGCATTGTCTCTTGGATCACCATTGTAAGCTGCCCATAAATTGTTGAAAGTCAAGATTAGAAATTCCAGATTACGATTTGGATGAATTTCTTTGCATGTTGTAAGGAACACTTACAGTTTTCATATTTCGAAGCATGTCAGCATCTGAAAGGTTATCTTTACAGATTTCAAGCACCTCCGCACGAGCACGAGTTTGCCATTCTTGATTAGCCGCCAATAACATTAAGCACCATGAAGCTGTGATGGCAGTGGTTTCATGATCAGCAAAGTATATAGCCTTGCAGTTATCCACTATGAACCTGTCAAGAGAAACATCTGATGGAAAGCTTTCTTGGTCACCATAACTCTTGGCACCTTCTAGTATCACTTGCAGAAGGTCCTTCTCATAGTTGGCCGCAGCCCTTTCCTTTACAACCCTCAATATCATGGAGTTAATTTCTTTCTCCAATTTCCAAATCTCCCAATTATTTTTGTTAGGAATATATCTGCTTTGGAAGCCACAAGTAAGATTTCATCAGTCGTCAAAAAATATGCACATCCATCTGAGCTCATGACATGAGGTTCAGGGCTCGTTGATATTACTTCTGTTTTCTGTTTCTAAATAGTAAATTTGAAACTATAAACAAAAAACTTTTGTTTTTAAAAACCTAAAAACCAACAATCAATTGTCAGATTTTTTCAAAACCAAATAAAAGGGTTTTCAGGAAGTATATCAGTCGTTGTTGGTTTTGCTTCTTTGTTTCAAGAAAAAATTGAAACAAAATTTATTTTGATGATCAAGTTTGGAATAAATCATACCTTGAGCCAGGAATCCCAATGAACCCTCTGGACATGGCATCTTGAAGATTTCTCAGCTTCAAAAATATTTCTTCTCCTTTGGTGTAATTGCTTCCAAAACAAGCTCTAGATATAATATCTGCTGATAAGTTTCTTATCTCCAGGTCAATATTTATTTCTGCCATGCCTCCATCACCTTCAATTCTGCTCTCCCAGGATCTTACCATTGTGGTTGTAGAGTCCACCATTAGGCTCACCATGCTCTAGAAGAAAGACCATTAGTCTAAGGTTAGTGCACCAACTCGAAAAAGGAAGAAAAAAATAGATATTTACCTTAACCTTATCCATGTAGAATTCTGGAGCAATTATCTTCCTCTGATGGCTCCAGATAAGGCCATTTGCTGAGAAAATACTCTGTCCAAGCAATGGTCCACGATCTTTGGATAGATAAGAAGGTTTCCCGAGGCTCAAAGATGTACAAAGGCTTATTTCTTTCACCATATCTATATCAACTGTGCATAATTGTTGTATTTTTCCAGTTGAATACACAAATGTTGGTCCTGCACCAATTAGCTTTATTAAAGCATCAGAAAGGTTTGTGCAAGGGCAGTAGCCTTGCAGTAATGGTTAGCAACACTAAAGCTCAACACAATTTTCAATGTTAGAATGTTAGTCCACAACTGTGGATTGGCGTAACTCAAAAGGATGGGAAACTGTGTTGGTTGTGTCTTGTTAGTGTATTATGATAGAAGGGACATGTACAAAAGAGAGAAACATGTTTGGTTGAAGAAATAGGGACATAAAACAAATCTATCTCTCTGTACTTTGGAAGTAAAGGAGACTTCACCACTTTCTCCCCATCTCTTCTGTCTCGAGGTTTGTCTCAGAATACCGAGGGCTCACTCGAGCATGGTGCGGACAATAGGACATTCCAGATACAGGGGGGAAATTGAAGAAAATTTGGAAAAAATAGCCAATAGGATATGGATCCCTTTTCGAAGCAATATAAGAGAGGTGGAGAACTTATCAGAACTAGAGTTGCGAGCTTTACAGCAACATTTATAAGTTACATGACCATTATAAAATATGAATCATAATTCACAAGTATATTTAGCAGGTGTTTTCTTGTCTGATTCTGATTAGAAAAGACCAGGTTGCTTCATTGAGAGAGTTACTTGCATCTTCATTAATCAAGGGTCACACAGAACAAGTCCAGAAGAACAACAAAGACAGATTTAACAAGAAAACAAAGAGGACCCTTCAATTCTAGAGGTGGAAAAGAGGCAGTACCATATTCATTTATCCACTGGTTGAGGTGAGAAAAGACAGTAGAAGGCCAGTCATGATCAATAGGAAGAGGGTTTTCCTTTTTTTGACTCGTTTTTGCTGCTGCTGACTCAGTCTGGATCCTTCTGATTTCAGGGATGTTTCCGAGTAGTAAAGAAGGAGAAGGTCCTTTGATCCCTTGATTTTGAAGTCTTGATTTTAGTCTCCGAGGCTTCACAAAGAAAACAGTGTAGATGTAGGCAAAGGAGGCTAAAATACCACCTGAAAGCAGTGAGAAAATGAGTTTCATCATCGTAGTTAGATCTGCTTCCATTTCCGATGCCTCTCTAATTCAAATATAAAGAACCACTCCATCAAGAGACCCTTCTTTTTGTACACAAAAATAATATAAAAATACAGATCTCATATGGCAGGGCATTATACAAGCTTATGTTAAAAATTATCGGTAATTCCCTTTTGGAATGATTGGGACTGGTTGTTAAAAATATATTTTTAAGACCATGTGAAAAATATAATATAAAAATGTTTTGTAAAATCACAAGTATATGCTTTGTGGAACCAAAAGGATTGCGATAAGTGTGTGTATATGCTTTGTGATTAATTAAGCCATGTCTCAAATAGCTCATATAGCACCTAGAAAACAAACATTTAAAAACAAAAATGTCTAGATTACATGAACCCTTAGATATTAGTATACTCTGTTTTCTAAGAAACCTAAATATTATAAAAAATATTTAATACGAATCATGAGATCCCATTAAATTCTATAGTTCTACATGCATGTATGAGCAGCAAAACATAAATAATGTGCAGATAAGCTTCTCGTATCCAGATGAACATTTCTGTCTGCAATGCCTCCGTCTCTTACAATTCTTCTCTCCCAGGACAATAGAATCGAGGCTGTAGAGTCCACAGTCAGGTTCACCATGCCCAGCAACATAGTCTAGTTATCGCCAGTTCAGTGAATTTAACGCCAAATTAAGTGGAAATGCTAATGAAGATCTTAGACTCAGCCAAAAAACTGAAGTACCAGACCCCCTTGTCCACTGCTTCTGGTGTGGGAAAACGGCGGAAGGCCTTGTTTTTGCTGCTGATTGGTCAGTCTTCACTCGAAGCGGGGTCCTTCTCGTTTCAGGATGTTTATTGTTTCCCACGAGAAAAGAAGGAGAAGCCCCTCTGATTCGTTGTTTTTGAGGTTTCACGTGGAAAAGAATTGTTTTTTTCCATGCACGTTAGCGGATTGTTTTTTTCGTTTTAAAAATATTCTTGACAAGAATTAAATTTTATTTTTATTTTATTCAAATTTGTTTTTATCTTTTTATTTTAAAACAATAGCGGATTGTTTTTCAAATTTGTTTTTATCTTTTCATGTTTTTAAATTATTTTAAAAATATTTTTTTTTTTAAAAACAACTATTGTTTTAATAGCAAACAGGCTCAAAGTTGTTTTTTTCCACCTAAATTTGATATTTAAGCCCTTGAAACAATTTATATAGCTAGCAATAATGCAAGGAAGATACTCGGATATATATATATATATATAAATCATTTTGATACAGTTTTACTCATAATTTTAATAATTATTCAGTTGACACGGGTAAAGATTATCAAGCCTAATCTGAAAAAATATGTCTTAAGATTGACTTGAAAAAAAAGTATAGGTATTGAATCATTGAATCAAATGCAAAAATCACTGAATCTATTTTTATTAAAGCAATATTTTGTTTTATGATAAATATATTAGGTTTTACTACGATATTATTTAGCATTGCATTTCAAAAATGTTTTTTTTTTAAATAAGGATTTTTTTTTGTGTTTCAGATTATTTTCATGTGTTAATGTCAAAAATTATTTAAAAAAAATTATTTTGATATATTTTTGAATAAAAAATATTTTTAAAAACAATTTTAACCTCATTCCCAGACAAGTAATATATCAATTGAATTAACATATTTTCGTCAATATTTTATCTAGTTTAATTAAAAAATTATACTAAATCAAGCTCGGAATACTTAGATTTTGAGGTTTAACTTAATTAATTATATTTTTGCTATGACTCGTGATATAAAACTATTTGTGTTCGATTTTGGGGTTATTTGTTTTTAAATAGAACCTGTATTTTATGATTTTTTTAATAAAAAAAACATTACTTGAAAATAATTTTTTAAAACTGTTTTAATGTCTAATTTAAAAATAATATATAAATAAATTATATTATTTCTATATGTTTTAAAATAAAAAATAATAATTATTACCACGCTGAAACACTCCGAACAGAATGGGCTAGATCCAGTGTTCTTCCCTTTATATCCTTATAAGCCCAACAAAAGAACGAAGAAGGAGAAGAAGAATTAATTAGAATAGAAAACAAAAATATTTTTTTCTTAAAAATAAATGAAATGACAAGAAAAAAACAATGAGAGACGGAGAGCACATAGAGAGAAAAATCTCTCGTGGAAATCTTCCTTTCTCCTGACCAAAAAAACCCTAGCTCTCTCCGTCTGCCTTTCTATTCAATCCAGCCCTAATTACTCAAATTCATCATTAAATATTCAAATCCATCCAAACCCCATTATTTTCCCAAAATCGAATTGTTATTTCTCCACCAGATTATCTCGCACAGCTTGAAACTTCGCTAAAAAGATCGAGGCTTTGGGGTTTTGAAACTGATAGAGAGAAGAATCATGTACAAAGATCGAGTTGGGTTTGGTGGCGGGCCATCAAGATCGGAGATTGTTGGAGGACCGCTTGATCGAAAGCGTATAAATGATGCGCTAGACAAGCATCTAGAGAAGTCTTCTCCTTCAACTTCGAGAGGATTGAATAATAGTAGTAAGGATAAAGAAAGATTGTCTGTTCCTTCTACCTCTACTGGTAAATCATCACAGCATCAGCAGCATCCTGATCATCATCGTGCTGATTCTCGCGCTGCTTCGCTATCCAAAAACAAATGCTCTGATGGTAGTAGTGATTTCTCTTGGTTCTTCGTGCTCAGCTCGAGCATGTCATTGTTTTTGTGTGTTTTGGGATCAGGATTTTTTTTATCGTTTTGTTTTTGTGTTTTTTTTTATATTTTTTTTTGTTAATTTTTAGGGGTTTCTTTTTGTAGGAGTTGTGGACAGTTATTTGGAGGTGAATGTGTGTTATGGAATCCGGGTTTCTGTGGAGAGTTAATGTTGTTTTGGAAGTTTGGTTTATTTCTGTTCTTTTTTGAGTTATGTTGCTAGGGACTATAGGTCTTTTAGCCAGGGTGATTCTTTGCTTTTAAATTTTTGTATGTACATGCTATGGTGATTTATTTAATTTTTAGTTTATTTGGTGTATGGGATCTTGGTGTGTGGAGTGACGATAATGATTTTGTTTGATAAAGCAAGTTACTTAGTTGTATGTGTGTTTTTAAGTGGTGAAGGTATGGTTTTGGTTATGGTGAATTGATGATGCTCAAATTAATTACTAATTTTGCTCTCCTCTGTACTTGCACTTGTCTGGTGCGAATATTGTTGTTTGAGTAGGAGTTTCACTTCATTTTGACTTATGCCTTTTGTAAAAACAACTGGCTCCGAGCATTGTTTAATCCAATCAAGAAGTTAACTTTGGCATTTCCCTTGCTCGTTGTATGTATACTGTATACGTTACATTCTAGCCACAAATAGATCTTGGTTTGTTATGTTTTCTGTTTACTACTAATGTATTATTAACATTTTGCATGAGATAGTATATATATAGAGTCCTCTACAACTAAGAATAATAGGTGATGATTTAAGTGCGCTTCCTTTTCTTACTCTTTCTGTTTGAGGAATTGCAGCGGTTGGAGTAAAGGATTCTATGCAAATATGGTCTTGTTCCCCGACCTATTTAATTTAGGCCCTTGCGACTTACTTTATTCTGTATTCTCTTTCTCTACTTGATTATCAATGTAAGGTCATTAACAATCATCTGCTTATGATGACCTTATTTTGATGAACTGCAGAGGAATCTGAGACAGACAGTGAGGAGTCTGATGTTAGTGGTTCTGATGGAGATGATACATCTTGGATCTCATGGTTTTGCAATTTGCGTGGAAATGAATTTTTCTGTGAAGTTGATGACGAGTACATTCAGGATGATTTTAATCTTTGTGGATTGAGCAGTCAAGTTCCATACTATGATTATGCACTTGATCTTATATTGGACGTGGAATCTTCTCATGGTAAGCAATTCCTTGCAGCAAATAGCTCTACTGCTTGTTTGTAATTTCTGTTTAATCTGTTATATATGCTTCACAAAATCAGGCTGCACTGGTAATGTTCCTTCCGAATTCTTTACCCTTTATTTGGAATCCAATTCACTTGTTATGTTTTTCTGATGTTTGCTAATCTATTAAGTTGAACTTTAACGTGGCCCATGTCCATAATCTATGATCATGATAAAAAAAGGCAGAATCTAGGCATGGGCAGTTGCCTTTTCTATTCTTTTGAAACCATTCTCTGATTACGATTCTCTAATATATCAGAAATATCTTTTAATGCACATAAGGACACAGTTGAGTTGAAAATCTGTTTAAAGATCTCCAGATGAAGGAATGAAATATAAAGAATGAATATTTCTCGCAAATAAATATTTTCTTCTTGTGAATGCTGACTTTCCCCATATTAATGATTCTTTATAATGTGCTTAGTGGTCTTAACATGTACTATTTTGTGACTTCGTACTTTATGCTTGGATTGTGTGGGTCTGGTCTTGAAATAAGTGATTGAGTAATTTGAGTCCTAGCTCATAGGGTAACTGTATAGATGAGACATTGCTTTGAATAGAACTTCATGTGGGTAGTGAAGGTTAAAAGCCTAAGAAATCCTCTTTAGGTGTCCATGTTTTCTGACATCCTAGAAATAGAAGAGGAGAGTTTGTATCTTGATCAAGTTTTCTCACATTAATGTATCCATGGTTCAGTGTGGAACCTGTGATCATTCTGTGTATTGTATGGTGTTAAGCTTCTTCTCTGCGTTTGCACATTCTCAGGTGATATGTTCACTGAAGAACAGAATGAGTTGGTGGAATCTGCAGCAGAGATGCTCTACGGTCTTATTCATGTGCGTTACATACTTACTAGCAAGGGGATGTCTGCAATGGTAATATTATTTAGTGCTGCGTCCATCTGTTTCCTCCTTTATTCTTTTGTTTGTCATCTTATCTTATTTAATTGGGTATTAAATGTTGTGCTGGAAACTTCAACAGTTGGAGAAGTACAAAAACTATGACTTTGGGAGATGCCCGCGAGTTTATTGCTGTGGACAGCCCTGCCTCCCAGTTGGTCAATCAGACATTCCACGTTCTAGTACTGTCAAAATCTACTGTCCAAAATGTGAAGACATCTATTACCCTCGATCCAAGTATCAAGGCAGTATCCTTCTTTAACACCAAACATTAGATACTTGATATCATTGCTTATAATTGGAATGTGCTCATGCTCTGCGCAGTATCTCTAAAGATTTTACTTACTCTGGTTATGGTTTTCTACTGACCAGTCCCCATTTATTAGACCAAATTAAAGTTTGACATTGGAGCGTCATTATGATTCTGCTGAACTTTTAACTTTGAGACCGAACTTGTATCTGCTTGCTCAATGATATTATGCTTCTGATTTTAGATAATCTTGCCCTTTAGGCTGAACTATGTGCTTAAATTTGTACTGCAGTGTTTCTATGGCTTTATGTCAGTATTTACATGTTTAAAGTTACACTTGTTTTTATATGGAATTTCTTTGACATTGCCTAGACATCGATGGAGCTTATTTTGGAACCACATTCCCTCACCTATTTTTGATGACATATGGGCACCTAAAGCCACAGAAAGCAATGCAAAGCTACGTTCCAAGAGTTTTTGGCTTCAAACTCCACAAACCTTGACATGGAGTTTCGAGCTGCATGAAATTTGTTCGAGGTCCCATGGTTGACAGCTCTTACTTTGCCTCGTGTGTTTTTCAAGTGCAACAACTCTTAACAAGCGTAGGTGAAGGTGCAGCAAGCGATTCTGGAAAGATCACAATCAGTTTCAAATGGGAGTGTTTAAAATGCGATATGGGCCATCAGTTGACCAACCTTAATTTTATTTGTCAATTCAACAGAGCGTTTGTAAGCTTTTCTTTTCTTCTTTTTTTCCATGAACTTGAGAATTATTTCAAAGTGTTTTGCATTGCAGTTTTCTCAGCATCTACCCCCTTTTTTTATGATCATCGTGCCATACTATTACAGCTCCCGATAGTTCTTTCCAGATTCTTTATCCTGATTGCTATCTGCAGACCATGTGAAAGATATGGATTGTTTGTCGTTATCTTGGTTCCTTGTCTTCAGGTCCTGCTAGTCTATTTGTTTGTAGTTTATGTTAAAGAGAAGCGTAGTGGGCACCGAATTTCTTCAAGAAACAGTGAAAATGACTTGATATGAGGTCAGAGGGTCAAGAAATTTCCTTCTGCTTATTACTCCACATATCTTTCCACTACCAACAAGCGTTTGATATATATGAACATGATAATGACATGACTGTTGGAATTCAAGAGTTGGGTGTTTGTTGCTGTAGTATTTTTTTTATTTGAAATTATATTAAAAAAATATGCAAAACAAACAGGTACTTGTGCTCTCACTTCTGCTCTCACTTCTACCAGGTGTGCTATTCATAAAAAAAAAAAAAAAAAAAAAAGGCTAAAAAATGCCTCCTAAGTATTGGATCAGTTCCAATTTTGCCTCCAAACAAATTGTTATGTCAGTTTTATTCCTGAAAAAAAAGGAAGCACAGTTTGGATGGAATCCATGATGGGTATGGATAGGACTAGGAGGGCTTGATTGAGATTTTTTTGAATAAAATTGATATGGATTTTTCCTGGTTAAAAAAATGAGAGTGGAATTTTCTATCTGCTTCCCTGCCCTACCTCTGATAAAGTTTCGGCTAGTAATAATCACATGATGGTGGAGTTTTTTTCACTTTAGATGCATGTGGCAATCTACTTTTAAGGCCTCCTTTGCAGCATCCCTTTAATACTTGGAAAGAGTTCATGAAGAGGTAAAGCTGCGTGCTATTTTAATATGTTTTTAAGATTTAATATGCACTGAGATGCCAAACATATGCTTCATCTCCAAGAATTATATTACAGTTGAATTGACTGTCTGTGCTCCTCATGAATGCTTGAAAAAATCTTCAAAAACAACCCGCAGATGAATAAAACATAAAATAAAAAGTTTTAAAAAATGGTCCAAAAATAACAACAAATTAAAAATCAAGATTCTAAAGCAAGAAAACAATCCATGTATCATAGTCATTAGTCAAGCCAGGTGATATCATAATTGGTCCAGCATGCAAATAATTGATTGCATTTGGAAGAAAATATTTATGTTGAAATCAAGATTTGAACTTAGCTTTCAAATGTCCCCCCCTGTATTCTCTCTCTCTCTCTCTCTCTCTCTCTCTGTGTGTGTCTTCACCATCTCCCATTTGAAATGGAAAACGACGGCTTCATGAGCTGAGTGCTTTCCTTGCTGTTATGGACTTTATGACTTCATTTCGTTTCTTGTTGCCTGGACTTTTCCTTATCTTTCTGTCCTCTTCCACGTACAGAGAGGTGCGTTGGTGAAGAAGATGGGGCTTGTGGGACATCAGGATCACTACCTGGAACTTGTAAGCCCTGGCTAATTCTACCAGTGCTGGGAGTTGGGATTTCGTAATCAGTGAAATATATTTTTAAATTTATTTGAAAATTAATTTTAATCTTTTATCATTGAATAAAAAAGGTGAGGGGAGAATGCGATCTCGATTCAGCGACCGTTCATTTTAATAAATTTTACAAGTATGGTGGAAGTTTTAACTGTTTTTTTTTTTTTTTAATAAAATAAAATAGCTTCAAATTAATTTTTGTGTGTTTTTTATCATTTTGATGTGTGGGTGTTATAAACAAATTTTAAAAAATATATATTCTTTTGATCTAATTCCAAGAAAAGATTTTAAAAAACATCTATCATACTACTCTCAAACATGCACAAATAGAAACTTTTAAAATATATCAAAATCACAAGAAAAAATATGAAAATTATATTAATTTAATAATCTCAAATAAAAAATATTTTTAAAATAAATCGTGCATTAGCTTTCTCAAATACACCCTTAGTTTGCCACCTCTTCTGGTTTTCGAAATAGAAAGGGAATCTATCAGAACAAGTTTTTCCAAGTACATGTGTTGTCAATCAAATTAATAACTTAATCTAACAATAACATTCTTCAAATATTTATGATTTTGGAGAGGAGCTACAAGAATCTCGTGATTTATAGAGCACCCTTCTTCGTTTGGCTGTAGGTTGTGAATTAGGTTGAATTTGCATCAATTGAGAGTGGGAGGTTTATTATTATTATTATTATTATTATTATTATTATTATTATTATTTCCTTTTTATTATTATTATTATTATTATTATTATTATTTCCTTTTTAAACAAAATAAAAAAGAGAAGGAAAGGGTTTGAAGCAAAAATGATGGCGGTGTTTAAGTAATTACGAGCCAAAAGAGGCTAGTTAGTTGCATTTCATTTTGTGAAGGCGGCGATTGCCGACGTGTGCATAGAGGTGAGACTGACGTGGAAGACATGGATTGGTCTGTTACGACACCCCTAGTGACTGATTTGTTTCTAGCTCTGCAAGTGGAGTGAAAATAAACGATAATTCAAAATAAATTAAAGGATGTTGTCAAATGTCCTTTCATTAAATTTAAAAATTATATTATCTCTCATCTAAAAATCTGTCTTTTAAGAAAAATATAATGCAAGTTGCATATGAATCACAGAATGTGTGTCAGCTCGACATTGAACAGTAGAATATATTAAAAAAATTGAACCGAATAAACTTAAATAAAATAATAGAGAGGTTTATAAGTCGATTAAAATATAAATTGATAGTTTTTTAGCACTCCATATCACCAAGAGATTATTTTTTAGGTCATGAGGCGTGTAATATATATATATATATATATATATATATATATATATATATATATATATATATATATATATATATATAAGATAATACATATTAAAACCCTCTGACCATTAAAATAAATTAATCTCTTCAACTATTAGGGGTGTTTGATACTGTATTTCAAAAATGTTTTTATAAAAAGTTGAAAAGTTTTTATTTTATTTTTTACTTCAAATGAAATGTTTTTAGTGTTTTTAGATCATTTTCATGTGCTAATATTAAAAATAATTTTTAAAAAATAAAAAAATATATTATTATAATATATTTATGAACAAAAAACTATTTCAAAAACAATCTCAACCACATTTCCAAACAGACATTTTCATCTTGACTGGTTTATGTTATAGTATTTTAAGACCAAGTAAAATTACAGATGTATAATTGTATGTAGATTCATGTGAAGATATCCTGATCAGTTTGTATGCATCTCGACTATATTTCAAAAAATTTATGTCTATACTTATTAATTTTTATATAAAAACAAATTAAACTATTAATTTTTATTATGAAATGAATGCTCCAAAACAATATAGAAAAGAGGGCTACTTATAATTATGTATTGGTGCCCCCACTCGGTTTTTTTCTTAAGAGCTACAAAATGCTTGCAAGGTGACAATCGAATTGATTTTTTTAAGGTAAAAAAAAAAAAAAAAAAAACATTAGCAATTGTGACAGAAGAATATATGTCCAGAAACAGGTTGTCGTTGAACTAGCTTGGAGGGCTGGAACTTGCCTAGCTTGTACACTCCAATGTATGAACCATATATGGTCCCGAATTCCTTCCACATTAATCAAGAATAAAATTAGCTGCAGATCTTTTGGGCATTATTCACCAGACCAATTTCGAGAATTTATAGCACCGGCCGCTTGGACCGTACTATTATCGATGAGTAGACTAGGTCTATTCATTAAATTATTATCACTATTATAAAGTCCTAGAATTTTAATATAACAAATTAGTTCTGAACATCATACAATTATTAAAAAAACTTAAATATTTTTTTTATTGGACGCGCATACTCAAATAAAAGAAAAAGGTTTGGTGTCCGTAACATGACCTTTTGTTTCTCCACGCTTGGTTATGCTCTTTCATGTTCATGAGTCGTATGTTCTGGAAGTAAATCTCTGCTTCGCGGTCATTTTTATTTTATTATTTTACTCGAGTGTCTAATTATATAATTTACTTATTTTAGTAATTGATTTATATTTTTTATGCGAGTATATCATGTCACTTGAAATGTTAGATGTTGACATAACCAGCAACCATCCGACACATGCTAGAAAGTGAGTCCCGTTTGATTATTTTTTTTAGTAAAGAGAAAGTTATATAAACAAGGCCTGTCGGTCCATGCTAGCATCTAAAAACCTCAAATAACAAAATGTCCTCTTTTTTTTTAAATAGAGTTGGTCATCTAACTATATAAAATAAAAGATAAGGCACTCACGTAATGAAAATTAAAGGTTTGACGATAAAATTATAGTTTTTTCCTTTTTAATAGTTGAATGGTTAATGAATTTATAACTATATTGTAATTTTAAATAACAAAAAGAAGAAGAAGAAAGTCGGTAGAATTTATTGTTCAATTGCAGTGGCTAAATAATATATGTTTTTTACAACAACATTCTCATAATCAAGCTAATTCAACTACGCGTGAATCCAATATAGTCCAAGCTAATAATTCCTGATTTAATCAAATTCAATTCACATAAACAATTCAACCACTCTTGATTTCACATTATATTTCAAAGTAATATGAACTATATAACTTTGAATATAATGTAATAAATAATTTAGATGCATTTTATTTTATTCTTTAACATAACTGTGTAGGAATTAAATTCAACTTACCGGGTCAAATGTCCATGCAACATGAATCAATAAAAAAAATTTAATTTTCTTAAGCTAAAACAATGTTATTTAAATTTTTCTATAAAAAAATAAAATTTATCTTTATCATGTCATAAAGGGAAATGCTAGGTGAACAGAATCATAATAGAGCACTATTTATTGTATTTTCTTTAGTATTTGAACCCATCAAATAAGGAATGGGTTGGTCGGGTCAACCTTACAAGCCATGACAAGTTCAATATATGCACCTGTATTATATTTGAGAATAGTCCGTGTTAATTGAGACATTAAATTAAACTTGGACCGTTAAATATAAAAGATGCTGGTTTATTTATTTAAAATAAGATAAAAATTTTAATTTTGTGAATAAAAACACAATTATAATCGATCGTTAAATTAGATCATTCCATTTTCCTTTTCCCCAGACACTGGGCCCATCTAAGAGTGGGCTGAATGGGTCGACCCGACGAGCAGGGCGGGTCGAGTACATGTGCCATTATGGCACGGGACTGACTGAGATTAATAAATTAAAGTTATGAATCTTGTCGTTGGCACTCAAAACAATCCATTGGGACACGTCTGTAACAGCAATTCAAATCATAAAATCATAGTAACAAAAAAAAGAAGAAGGGAAGTAAAAAATAACTGAAAATTGTTTTAAAAGGCAATGGCCGGCTCCAGTCGCTCTCTCTCTCTCTCTCCTACGCTCTCACCTCCTTAATTCACTCTCCCTCCCTCAACTCCTAAAAAACAAGACTCTAAAAACACAAATCCGATCCTATCTTCAAATCCAAAAACCATTGAATCTCAATTTCAATTCCTATCATTTCCCATATGTAATGCATCAGAAGAAATCAGAAGTCCAAATCGGAAAAGAAAGCACCGGCATCTCTTCCGATTTCTCAACCACGCTAAACCCGCAATTACTCTTCCTCCACCACTTCCAGCAACAGAATGACCCGATTACCCCTCCTTCTTCCGGTACCTCTCCAACTCCGTACAAAAGACCTCTCCTAACGACGACGACGACGACCCGTCATAGTCAAACCCCTCATCGTTCCAATTCACTCTCCAAGTCCCCTACTATTTACCATTTTGCTACCACCCATCAACCTCAATCTTTCTTTTCTGTCACTACTTCCGTTAAAGCTGCTGCCTTTCGTTTTCTCCGCCGCCGCTTGACTCGCCTGAAAGTGCACCTACGCTTGATTCTCTTGCTCTCGCTTCCCTTCTTTTATTTCTTGGTTTCGCATCCGAGTCATTCGTTTTTGCTTGATTTTTTATCTGCCTTTTCATTTTCTGCTGCTCTGTTATTGTCTCTTAATTTAGCTCTGCCTAGATTGCCTTCAATTCGTCTGTTTTTGTCGCGGTCATTTGCAATCAATAAGCTTAGAAATTCAGCATCTCGATCGCCTATACCGGTGTTCTGGTCAATTGGGTCGAGGTCAAAACCGGAGAAAAGGGCGGCTTCTGGTTGTTTTGTTCAGGTTTATAGTAACGGGGACGTCTATGAAGGTGAATTTCACAAGGGAAAGTGTTCAGGAAGTGGGGTTTATTATTATTATATGAGTGGAAGATATGAAGGGGATTGGGTTGATGGGAAATATGATGACCATGGAGTGGAAACTTGGGCTAGAGGGAGTCGATATCGAGGGCAATATAGGCAAGGACTCAGACATGGATTTGGTGTGTATAGGTTTTATACCGGAGATGTTTATGCTGGTGAATGGTCTAATGGACAAACTCATGGCTGTGGTGTTCATACTTGTGAGGATGGGAGTCGGTATGTTGGTGAATTCAAGTGGGGTGTCAAGCACGGACTTGGGCATTACCATTTCAGGTATTTCGAAGAACTTTTATATATGGAATTTTATTTGTTTATGCGGTTTTTTTTTTTTTGTGTGTGTGTGTGTGATTTTATATCGGCCCAATTTGAGATCTAGTTACAAGCTTGTGGATTTTGCTTTATTGTGTTTGGCTTTCTAGTTGTAAGATTTTGGAATTTGTGAAAAGATGGTTTTGGCTGATTTAGATATCTACAAAAACACTATAGGGAAACCTATTTCAATAGAGGTTTTACCTCGGTTTAGTTTGAGAAACCAGGCATAAAGAAATGGAACTTAACGAACTGCTAATATGGAAGTTTGGCAAAAGCAAGTGCTTATAATAATATCTTAAGAAGAAAACAATGCAGATGGAAATGACAAATTATAGATAGAGCAAACGAGAATGAATTGTTCAGAAAGAGAAATCACTGTAAATTTTGAGAAATACTCTTCTTCATCTGCTGTCATTCATCTGAGTCATTTTTTATTTTTTTGTGTGAATTTGTGTAATTTAGTCATTCAAACTAGATTCTAGAATTAGGCCTTAAAAAGAAAAGATTTTACATCTAGTACAGTAGGAAATTTGTCACCTTTCAAAATATGCATTTGATAGAGTTTCGCCTTACTAAGCAATGAGTGGATGATCACTTGTAGCATAAATTCCCTTAAGCTTGTCTATGCAGAGCTGAAATAAGAGCTTCATGCAGTCTTAACAATTTGTGATTGTATATTTAGCCCTGAATGCTCAATCTGGGAATCATGCAGATTGGCTCAGACCTGCTCAATCTACAAGGGATTTAGGTTGGATTTTTTTAATTTACAACTGTTCTTCGCTACAAATCGTACACATTTTTTTGGACTTGGGCTATAAATAAAGCTTATCAAAAAAATTTAGCCTGGGCACATAGGATGGTGGATGCCTCAATTTTTTAATTTTTATGGGGATGTCTGTCTGGCATTATATTTTTATAGTTTTCTTGCCTGTTGTGAGCACTTGAACGCGCACACACTTGTGTTTGATTTCTTTGTATCTTTTTATAACCCATGGAGGCTTTTAAAGGTCATGGACTTGTCAGATTCCATCCTTGTGAGGTCTCTTAGGGTAGAAAAGATGTTGCAAACCGCACTTGTTTTATCATTTATCAGGTGTATCAGACAAGAAATCTTTTCCTTTGGGAGTGATATTTCTTTGTGGTGTCTTACATTTAGTAGTAGGATAATATTTCCTGTAGGATTTAAGTAGTAATGATGTTTACTGAATACTCTGGTGAATGGGGTAACAGCTATAGGATCGTCATTGATCATCTTCTTAACTTAGCTTCAGTTGCAATTCCTGTATCTGGGGTTGTTTTCCTAATTTTGACTGATTAATGTCAATATTACGAGTGATCAAGTAGGATTCTGTTGGCATTAGTACTTAAGGGAGCTTGGTACTGCTTTAACCACCTAACAAGAATCTGTCTTGGTTAACATGACAAACATTTAAGGGGTTTTTGACTGTTCAGCATTCATTGAGTTTTGGAGGTCATATGAAGGGATAAGATGTTCATTGTTTTCAGTTGTACCAGTTTTCATTTTCACTTTCCTCACAATTATATTAGATAGGATAGAATGGATTATGGGAAATCACATGGATCAGATCATGGATTATCGAGTAATTATGGTTTGTTAGTCTCTCTATCTGTAACTTGGTGCATGCTCATACAAGAGTATATTAATAAACTTTTCATTTTATGCTAAAAAGATTTACAGCCTTATTAGCCACCCTGATTATATATATTGCAGTATAAACCACCCACGCATCTGATTTTTAATTATTTAGGAACGGGGATACATATGCTGGAGAATATTTCGCCGACAAGACGCATGGATTTGGTGTCTATCATTTTGCAAATGGGCATCGGTACGAGGGAGCCTGGCATGAGGGTAGAAGGCAAGGCCTTGGAATGTACACATTCAGAAATGGGGAGACTCAGTCCGGTCACTGGCAAAATGGAATTCTTGATGTCCCGAGCACACAGAACACCTCTTATCCTGTATCTCCTGTTGCTGTTTATCATTCCAAAGTGCTAAATGCAGTGCAGGTAAACCTTGACTCTTTACTTGGTGGTTTTATGCAATTTTATTCATGTGTTGCATTGCTGGTTAATACTACTATGTTGCTTTTATTATTATTATTTTTTTCCATCCAAACACTTCGGTCATTACTCGTGAAATGTGAGTTGGACACGAATTATACCAAGTGTCTTTCAACATGGCATGAAGAACATGAACAATGTGTAATTATGCTGGTTTTCATTTCTTTTTAACTTGCTGTTCTTGCATGCAATCAGGAAGCACGGCGAGCATCAGAAAAGGCTTATGATGTTGCAAAAGTTGATGAAAGGGTAAATAGGGCAGTAGCAGCAGCTAACAGGGCAGCTAATGCAGCTAGAGTGGCAGCAGTTAAGGCTGTCCAGAAACAAATGCATCACAATAATAACAATGATAACATTCCAATTGTGTGACTCCCATGCAGAATGATTTAGGCAAATTAACAAAACTGCGGCAAGAGGCTAACAGCTTTGCGGTTCCTTTTCAATAACTTCATAGCCTGTATAGCCATCTCTTCAGCAGCCTATTCTTTCTTCGAGAGGCTGCAACCCGAGATCCAAACTTTTGGTTCCATGTGTGAATAGAGAGATGCATTGTAGAGTGGTTGGTCTTGTTTGCTTTGACACCATCTGTAAACATAAACAAGACTTCTGGCAAAGCAAAAGGGGGAAACAGTCTCTATTCGAGGCTTTTTCTTTTCTTTTCTTGTAGGTTTTGTAAAGAGAGTTAGATGCATTGTAGTGGAAGAGCTGATGGTGCCCAGGTCAAACCTGAACCCATCTCGATGTTTTCTGCGAGCTATGAGCACCTTCAATGAGATGTAATCACGTTCCCTCATGTAATGTAATACAGGCTTCCGTGTTCCTCATCGTTTGACTTGGATAAAATTGCCCACGAGACAAATGTGAAAATCGACTGGATCGCTTTCAAGTTCAATATTCATTTTTATAA
The DNA here is from genome assembly GCA_009078335.1 of Salix brachista. Classification (NCBI taxonomy): domain Eukaryota; kingdom Viridiplantae; phylum Streptophyta; class Magnoliopsida; order Malpighiales; family Salicaceae; genus Salix; species Salix brachista. Next base: position 3,148,008 of record CM018585.1, read on the forward strand.
TTGTAATTGACCTCCCTGCAGATGAAATCTGATCCTTGCATTCAGGGGCATCTATTAGGTGACAACAAGAGGAAGGATAATTTTGCTGAGAATTCTTAACAAATATCATAGCCTTCCTGGGATTTTAACCGCTAGATTAGAAAAGGGCCGAAATGGATTTTATAATTGCATCTAGATTCATGCATTCTTCTCCTGTCAGGCACACAACTACGACAAATCCTAAGAGGTTATTGATCCTTGCACGCATGGGAAACAATCCTTGCACTTTTCCTGAGATGACATGATTACTAGTCAGCCTCTTAAGATTGCTCAACAAGATCTTTTCATACTAGTTCACACGATTCATTGAACGGTATACAATTTGAAAATTAGCTATTTTATCCCTTACACCACCATGAGCGCATAGCAACGACATATATACCACAAAGCAAAGCTAATGTTAATATTAGCCGTCTCATCCTTTACACCATCATGAGGCATAGTATACAATACAAGGCAAAGCTGGTTTATATATTAAAAGAATGTGCTTTCGAAAAAATATTAAAAAAATAATGTTTTACTTAAATTATTAGTGTTTTAGATTTATGACATCTGTCAAAAAAAACATAATTCAATGAATTTCTAAACAAAAACATTTTGAGAAGCATCAATTTTATTGTGTTTTAGTTTATTTTAATATACATGTATCAAAATAGAATAAAACATATTTTAAGGTATTTCTAAGCAAAAAATATTTGGAGAAGAGCATCAATTAACACGGTAACAAACAACCTCTAAATCGAAAGGGTCGAAATAAACAATAACAATGTTCTCAAACTGAATTTCCTTTTATCACTTTCATAACTCCAAACACTTTAAAAGAAATGAAATCGATAAATTGATCAAACGTCTGCGATCAAAATGACACCAGGATCCATAAGTCAAAAATACATAGCATGTCTTCTAAGTTAATACAATTAACTCTCAGTCTGCTCCCTCAGCCTCCGAATGGTACTCCTGACAGTCACAGCACTAGCAGTACTGTAGCAAATTTGCAGAGCAGGTAATTAGAACCACACTACAAGTCTAACACAAAAAACTAAAATTCACAAGGTGAAGGAATCCTTACTTCAAAGTGTAAGCACCTCCGGCTTTCACTTTACCACAATCCTTGCAACCCCAAATACCAACAGCCTTTCTCTTAACAGCATACTACAATGATGAACATTTTATGAAATTAATACCATGCTCATGAAGCCAGCATATCATGTGGAGAAATACAACAGCTATGCAAAGATCAGTAGAGCTTAAACAAAACAGAGAATTAGTATGGTGGATTGATTACCTTGCCGCAGAACTCACAGAAGAATTTGCTGTGCTGACTGACCTCCATCTTCTTGATCTGCTTCCTCAAACTGGCACCATAACGGGTACCTGCATTGCAAGCATGTATTGAGTGCCATGTTTCTACCTATAATATACATATTTGCACTCAGAAACGCAAATCTTTGGCGCACAGAAACAAGTGTACATCATCCAAGTTAAAGTGAGATAAAAACTGAAAGACATCCATCTTATTTATTCAACTTCTTCCAACTTTTCAACATTAGTCTCCATAACCGCTTACAGTTTCTAGAGCTAGTTGACATTATAGAGCATAAAACCATGCAGATAAACATTATTACAACGCTATTTGTGATTTTATGTCATCTTTTTCATTCATTTTACCGTTACCACATAAAGCACACGAAACAAAACTGCGTTAAAGTAACATACCATACTTCCCAACAATACCGGCCTTCTTGGTTCTCTTCGTCTACATGTCAACAAGAGAAAACAAAAAAATGGAGTCAGGCAATTTGATGTCCAGTAGATAAATCTGCAATAACAGCAGAGTAGCAAACACCTTATCCAAATAAAAACCAGTGGAAAATAACCACTACTATATTTTGGATGAACGGATTCTAAATACGGAGTGAGACTCAGAGATTTATACAGATAAAAACATGACAAACGAAATATAAAGCTGCAATCTCATAGAATTTGAAATAATGCAAGATGATAAAGAAAATCCACGTGCAGTCATTTGCAGAAATTATGAGAAAGTACCATTTCGGGAGGCCTTCAGGAGCAGAAACCCTAAGTATCTCTCTTGAGGAAGCGGCCACAGAAACACTGCCGAGTTCTTTTTTTTACTTCAACTTATATATAACGAGCATCTCAAATGTTTTCCCTTTCATTAACGGATGCCCTAGCCTCGGGTTTTTGCTTCATTGGGCTCTTACTTTGTGGGCCCAATGGGCCTCCTTAGAGGCCAATTATTTAAGGGCCAGCTGTTTTATATAGAAAGAATAAACTAAAAGGGAAGGGCACCGCAGCTCCTGTGCACTGCGGGTTGAAATAAAAGATTTATTATTTTCCCCTCAAACAAAAAATATTTGGCCGGGCTAGTAGATGTATTAGGGTTTTTTTACAAAAAATATTTAAGGGAAAATGTTTTTTTCATGGTGTTATATAATATGTAGGCGATGGAGAGGTGATTTATTGCAAATAAAAATAAAATGATCGAGTCACCTAGGGTTAATATACCAGACTCGCTAGATGAATATAATTGTGTACAAAACATATAGTTTTTTTTATTTATAAGAATATATTTCTTAATCAATCATTTGTTGAATAATAAAATTAAAAAAAATCAATGTTAGAAAATGACATAATAAAATAATTAAAATCAATCCTAGTTAACTCTTAAAATCATCAATTTGAGGTGTAATATTGAAATTACCTAGTTGAAAATAATTTAAATAATCATGAAATATAGTTTATAGTGAAATCAATATCGAATGATAAAATATAAACTAAAATAGAGGAGAGAGAAAATCAGGAATAAACTAAGGTAAATTCAACAAACAAGCAATAAGATCAAGAAAACCATATAAAAAACAAATCACAACAAATTATGAAATTCAATCTAGTCAATTGTTAAAGAACAAAATAATAAAGAATAACAAAGTTTTTTATTAATTAATTTGCAATGAAATCATGTCAAACCCTGGATTAAATTCAACCAAGTAGAATTATTGCCTAATGAACAAAGTTCTTAAGCTCGATCAAATAATCAACCGGGGTAAGATCCGGTCACAATTTGGGAGGCCCAAACCAATATTCTATTCGAGTTTAAAATTTTAAACGATGCCGTATCGAGTATTTTTTTTAAAAAAAAAACTTGATAAATTTTGATTAAGTCTAGTCATGCATCGACCTGAATATTTGATCAACTTCTTCTCTCATTTATGTTTCAACGCGTTTCAATTCAGATCACAAGACGACTGGGTTCGAGTGGACTTTTCTGTCGTTGCTTTATATCCAGGCTCGTGGGTGGAAGGATCGAAGCTTTACGTTTTCTGTGGAGCAAGAAGAACTCGTCAAAGAGAGTATTCCTTTAGAATCTAATTCCATGGTATAAGAAATATATTGTTTTTGTGTGTGTGTGTGTATATATCAGTGACAAGAAGCTGGCGTGTTTGCTTGGCCTCCAATGCATGGCCGCCATTGAAGAAGCTCCGTCGACTCCTTTCCCGGGCGGTGGATTTTATCCAAGTGGAACAAGAATCAAGAAGCTTTTCAATTTTATGTTTAGCTAGATAAACAAAATAACAGCAAAAACCCTATTTTTATCCAAGACAAGTGTATTTTATAGGTTTGTGTTAAAAATATAGCCGTTGTAAAGTAGCCGTTAATATGGCCGTTAAAATATAGCCGTTGTAAAGTAGCCGTTAGAATATAGCCGTTAATATGGCCGTTAGAATATAGCCGTTGTAAAGTAGTTTTTTAGTTTTGTAATTACTATATAAGTTCATTCTCAATTGTAATGAAAAATTACTCTGGAAATATACGAATTCATACTTTTAACATGGTATCAGAGCGAATCTCGAATTTTTTATCTTGAAACATATTTTTTTCTCTCTCAAATCTCGAATTTTTTTTTTTTTTTTCTTGATCCGTATTTGTTCGTCTCAAAATTAATCCCATGAATATACGAATATTTCGGGGACATCCGATAAAACTGAATATACGAATATTATTCGAATTTGAATTTTAACAATAATTTAAATTATTTTTATAGAATGGATTTTTGAAACTGTCAAACACTTATATCATGTGTATAAATATTAGTTTTTAACATAAAAATACAAATAAAAAAAAGATAAATATAAAGAAAAAAAGAGAAGAAAACTGAGAAAAAAAGTCTTATATTATTAAACAAAATGCAATAGAAAAAACATTCTCACGTTGATTGAATTGAATACCAGAACAAAGATAATAAAAAATTAAATTGAAAAAACTATAAGAGAAAATTAAAATTAAAATTAAAATCATAAAGAAATATTTTAAAAGACAACTAACAGCTATAACGCGACTTCGCGTGGCGGATCCCGGCACGTTATCGCGTCGTAAAGACCACTAAAAGTCAAACGAGGTGAGCTAATGGCAAGGCAACACCAGCACAAGCACAGGCACCAGCACCATCCTCGCCCTTATGGGTCCTATCTATGCCCATGACCTGCCATTTTATTATCGGGTGAATTCCTAATTGCTAATTTCTCCCCAGCTAAAGGAAAACATCCTTAGCCAATTGATTAGAACAAAACTCCATTAATAAACCAAAAATAGCCATAAAAAAACATCCAGCAACAACCGTAATGTATAGTAACATGCTTGTAAACTGTTCCAATTGCCGGACTCCGCTCCAGCTACCACCGGGTGCAAGATCCATCCGTTGTGCTTTTTGTCAAGCTATAACTCAAATCGCTGACCACTCTCGCAATGCCCCTCCTCCACCGTCAATACCCACCACTCCTCCTCCTTCGACGATCGCACCACCGTCTCCCTACAACCACGCGCCACCGGGCCCCCCACCAAACCAACACGGAAGAAAAAAGGCAGTTATTGTTGGGATTTCGTACAAGTACTCGAGGCACGAGTTAAAGGGGTGTATCAATGATGCAAACTGCATGCGTCATCTTTTGATGACCAAGTTTCAGTTCCCTCAAGAATCTATTCTCATGTTAACTGGTATGTGTTATGGTCCATTTCAGTGTTGAATCTCTGCTTTTTAAAAAAAAAAAAAAAGTTTGATCCTTTGAATCTTAATGTGGATTATTCAGCTGCAGATCTAAAAAGATCGTTTTTTTTTTTTCAAAGATGGGTGTACTTAGAAGTTAAAAAAGGGTTCTTGTTTTTGTTGATAAAAGAGACCTTTTGGTTGAAGTTTTTTTTTGTTGCTGTTTTGGATTTAGACTGAAAGAAGTTTTGGGTTCTTGATAATGTTTTAGTAGGGGTTGGTGTTATTGAAATGATGATTTTTGCATATCGAATGAACATTGATGGATACGATTTGGACAAGTGAAATTTGCTTTATCAGTAACGATGCTGTATAACTGTAGATTTTCTTAATGGAATTAACCATGGGTTTTTTAATGATGAAGTTTACCAGTGCTGTTTCAGCCGTTGCGATGTACCTATGTTCAATTCAATAGCAAGTTGAGGGAGTTCTGAATGAGGTTCTCTTTGTAGAAAATGTAGCTATTGCTACTCTCTGGAACTTTTGAGTTGGAAGTATTTCTCTTTCTACAGTTGGGGCTGTTGAATTTGCTCTCCGTCTCATGCTTGCATTTCATTTAGTTTGATTCCTTATTCCATTTTGCGAATGGCTGGAAAAATATAGCAATTGTTGTAAATGTTTCTATTTTTTGAATTTGATTTCGCACCAGAACCTTTTAGGAGTGTAGCACCTGATGCTATCATTTATTGCTTAGAAAGAAGCAGATTTGGATATTAATAACCATTTCAAGTCTAGATAAGATTCTTATGTTGCTTCCCTTTTCTTTTCAACACAAGTTTTCTTATGATTTATTTGGTAGTTTATCATTTTCCTGAAGTGAGTTTTTGTTCTTGTACAGCATTTTCCTCGAGAGAGTGTTGGCATATTAAAGTTACTATCTAGCTGTGGTCACTGGTTTTGCCTTTTGTTGATATCGTTTGCTTTGGAACTGCTCTTGCCTTTTGTTTTGCAGTACAAATGAAGTTTTATATTTATCTCATTGCTATGATAATTAGTTGTCTGCATATCCAAAAGTTTGGTTTAGGTTTTTTGGACATGTCCAGTATTAATCCTTGTCTGGAATTTTTTTGAAGTGCAGAAGAGGAAACTGACCCCTACAAAATTCCCACCAAACAAAACATGAGGATGGCATTATTTTGGCTTGTACAAGGTTGTCAACCTGGAGATTCCTTGCTTTTTCACTATTCTGGACATGGTTCAAGGCAAAGAAATTATAATGGTGATGAAGTTGATGGATATGATGAAACTCTATGTCCACTTGACTTTGAAACTCAAGGTATGATTGTTGATGATGAAATCAATGCAACAATTGTCAGACCTCTTCCTCAAGGTGTTAGGCTTCACGCGATAATTGATGCCTGCCATAGTGGTACTGTATTGGATCTACCCTTCCTTTGCAGAATGGACAGGTTAGTTGTTGTCAAAACATTCTCAGATTTTGATTAAATCTCTTCTTATTTGTTTGTGACAAGTGAGCTCTATCGAAACATCATTAACCATAAAGCATTTCAGATTTCGAACATTAACTACATAGACTTCCTTTTTGTCCTATGTAGTATTCAAACATCTGGTTTTATTTGAAGCATTTTTCCATGGTAGAACAACTTCTTAAGTTAGAGGAGGAATCTACATGCGATATTTGACATTTGGTTTGGCATATCTACCCATGTTAAATGCAATGTTCTTGATTTTGCTTAAGCTATTGCTGAAAGGGACTTTAAGTGAAAATAATGTGTGGATAAATAGAGTATTGATACGTGAATCTGAATTATTTGAGTCATCTATTTATCTATTTGATTCCTAAGTAAATTATCACATACTTCTTGAATCAAAGATTATTATATAAATACAAGCCTTTGTGAAATACAGGTTTGGTTTTCCATCTTTTGTGTGCATAAATTACCATTACAGATAAGCTTCTTGTTTCCTTTGTGCTTTACAATATTGTCCTTTATGTCTGACTATATTATCTGCTCTGATTATCTGACGATCTTGCCTCTTGAAAATAGGAACGGGCAGTATGTATGGGAGGACCATCGTCCACAATCAGGTATATGGAAAGGGACAAATGGTGGAGATGTCATTTCTATAAGTGGTTGTGATGACCATCAAACCTCTGCCGATACATCTGTAAGTTTTATGAAAGTAAAAAAACGGCTATGAGAGATTTGTGAAATTTTATATTTGCACGGCATTTTAAGACCAAGGTTTCAAAAATTCAAAATTTGTTATTGCACAGGCTTTATCGAAGATAACCTCGACAGGTGCAATGACTTTTTGCTTCATCCAAGCCATTGAGCGTGGACATGGCGCTACTTATGGAAGCATTCTAAACGCAATGCGCACCACTATTAGAAATACTGCTAATAACCCTGGTGGGGGAGATGTTGTGACATCTCTCATCGGCATGCTCTTGACAGGAGGCAGTGGCGGTGGCGGTGGCGGCCTGAGACAGGTTGGGCTTTCACAATTTTTGCATTAATCATCTTTTGATGTTATGAGTACCGATACCGATAATATTGAAGGCATAGGCTAGCTTGCCTTGATAATCCCTGTTTCTCTATTCCCTTTCACAAGCGGACTGTACTCCAAATTTACCTTAAAGGCATTACCTTGTGTGTGATTCATGTTTATCCATGATATGTTGAATTTCAGCTATATGGTGACCTTTCCATAAAATATGGGCGTGGGGTGCTGTTAATTGGACTTGACATTTCAAAATATAGTTATGCACGATCAAACTGATGTTTGGTTTGATTTGCACCCATTCACACAAAGATCGCCATGTAGTCACTTTCTTATGCATTAAGATCAACTAGACTTGTAAATGAAGGAACTTGTTTAAACTTTAAGCCTGTTAAAACGATGAGAAGTGAATTAACATTCTCGCTGATTTCACATCTACAAACTATTAAATCTGTAAGCAAATTTATTGATCAAAAAGAAATATGATGCAAGTGAAGTTTGTATGTGTCAACATCAACTTCTAGCTGCTGGGAGAGGTTCAGTACATAATGCTGTGTTTGGATTGCGGGGAAAATCTCCTCCAACTATTTTTTTGGGAAAAATCTTATTTACAAGGCTCTCTCCTTCGCATAAGTTCATATCTGATGCATGTGAAATCCTGTGATGTATAAAATCACGTATTTTATTTATTTATCATATTGATGTTTTGTTGTGTTCTCTTTGTTGACAGGAGCCACAGTTAACCTCTTACCAGCCTTTTGATGTTTATACAAGACCGTTTTCACTTTAAAGTTCCTACATATTTTTTTTTCATATACTTCGATTGTACTTAAATCTAAAGGAAGGGCACTTTCTCATGCTCATGTAATTTGTTCGCCGAAAACATGCTGGAGATATTGTTTGCGCTTGCAGAACAAGGTTTCTTTCAGACACTCAATTTTGTTATATGTAGCTTGTTATTATATTATATTTTTTTCTGATTTTTATGTAAGGTCAGGTGATTGACCAAATGTCTCAACTCATATACAAAGAGGATGCCTTTACAAGTTATCAAAAAAAGAAGAGAGAAGATGCTTTTATAAACATAAAACCGGGATGATGGATGTATTGAAGGAAGACGAGTTCCCAGGTAACCTGCAATGAAAAGCTTGGAGTTCTCTGCGGCGAAATGTCATCATGTCGACTGCAGATATCAAGGCCGTGGACTATTCATCATGTCATTTACCAGAATATGAATGTGGAGTGATGGAAAACTGTGATTTAAAGCCGTTGTCTGGGCCAGGCGTGCGTTGCTTTTACTTGTTCAAGGGATTGAATAATATCATCGCAGCCCCATTCCATTCTATCTGTTTTCCTAGCAGCCATGATTCTATCTGTTTTCCTAGCAGCCATGCCAATCACAACCATAAAAAGGGTTGCATAAAAGATTCCACGTTATACTTTAAAGATTCCCTCGGATTCATCCGTCGAGAGATTTTGCTCTGCAGAATCCTCTGTGAAAAACCTTGAATCGATATCAAAAGCTAATAGAACGACCAGCCAGCTAAAATACATGAAGGTTATTTTTGCTTTTTCCCGAACACCAAGAACACAGCTCTTTCTCATCCCTAAAATTCCACCACCCAGTCCCTTGGTTACTTTGGTACCGTGTTTTGTCTACAGTTTGTATATATCTACGGGATGTTTGGGAATACAATTTTAGTTGATTTTTAAAATATTTTTTGCTCAAATATATTAACCTAAAATACTTTTTATTTATATATATATATTAAAAAAAGTATTTTTAACATTATTACTTCAAAACAATAACACTGACACATGCCCAACAGTATGATGCAAAGTTGTCAATACCGTTTCGGTCGCCGTTCCGGTTTTTCTATTAGAACGGAACGTTCCGGTTTCGGAGCGTTTCGGCGTGCCGTTTCGGAATTGTACTGTTCATATATAATTAATTATATATATATATATATATGAAAAAACTTAAAAAACAAAAAAATTAAATATAATTTTTATTTTTATAAAATCAAAGTTAACAATAATTTTATTTTTTTTATAATATATATTTTTTTAATTTTTATTGTTTTGATTTTCACATTTTCAATATATCTCATAATATATATATATATATTTATTTTGCGAACCGCCTGCAAATCACAATCACCTCATGCACCCATTTTCTTCCTCCCGACTGCTTGAGACTCCTCTCTTTTGTTTCTCTAACTAAAACGATGAGCTGATAAGGAAATCAACAGATCATCTGCTTTCCTGATTTCCTGTGCTCTTCTCTCGTGTACATTCTCTCTTGCTCTACTGATTATCAAAAGCCTTCTCCCTCTCGCTCGCCTGGAACTCAAGAACGCAGGTAACAATTATTTTTCGATCGAGACTTTGAATATTGGTTTTAGGCTGTTCAATCGATAAAAATAAGGGTTTAGGGAGATTTTGAGTGAAATTGATTTGGGGAAAAGGGGTGCCGGGGTGCTGCACTTAATTCAATTTTTTTTTCATGGCCGAAACGGCACACCCGGAGTGATTCCGGGGCGTTCCGGCAGGAATTTACGGAACGGGCCGGAATGAAAACCGAGACGAAACCGACGTCGTTTCGTCCCGGTTTTCTCACTGGCATGGCACGTTCCGGCCGGAACGGCACGGAAAATGACAGCTATGGTATGATGTCCACGAACGCTACCTTCATGCCGGTGATGAGCTCAATTCGAAAGCAAAACAATTAACCTAGAATTAACCTAGACCGTACACTTCCAACACCACATTATAGATGCTAGCTAGCCCAACAGGCGAATCGATCATAGAAACATGAAAAAAACAACGGAAAACATGGTGAAAACCATGCAAGAAGCAAAAAATAGATGACTGCCACAGAATCAAGACCTAAAAATTCAGAGGCTCAATTGAACCTTTCATATTCAAGATGAATATTTGAATAATATTAAGACTCGTAGAAGGAAATCCCATATATAAATCTCCCACCCCACCCACAAGGAAAAATATTTATGAAAACTGACAAGTAACCTAGAATTTGTTTTTCCTAAAAGGATACAATGAGCATCGCTATCTAAATGAACTTTTCTAGTATCCTTGATCTGTTAGGATCTGGAGGCCGAAAATCTTCAAAACATAAATTGGAGGTGCGGCGAATCTCATTTAATACACCTTGCCCTTTCTCAGCTTTGATCATCTCCAAAATACTTCCAAGAACGTCCCCAGCAAGCCCAAATTTAAGAAGGCTACCCGGTACCTCTCCACCTTCATGTAATAACCGCCCAATCTCTGTTAGTGGAACAACATTTTCCACGACTACTCTGCCGAGAATGCATCCAAGAAATTCTGGTGCTTTGGGGGCATCAGTCACAGCATCCTCCAGGGTAGTCAGAACTGATTCAAACCTGGCCAGACAAAATAAAAAGAATAAAATTGTAGACAAGAGAGACATTAAACTCAATCAAACACACTGTAAATTGCTCCTACCCTTTGATGAGCTGGTTTGAATCTAAAATGCAATCCTGAGATCTTGCAAGACTGGCAAGAAGCTTAGCCAAAAGATCTCTCTCCATGTCCTTCCTTTCAAATGAGTCTGAGACCCAGAGAGAAATCATTGAAGGGTGGAAGCTTGGGGAATTCAAATCTTTTATGCATTGAGCAACTTCTTTCTCATCTCTGGCACTGAAAGGAGAGAATTTCAATCAATACATGAGAAAATCTACACGCACAGTTTTATGCTATATTTACACTGACTCATGAAACACGACTACTTTTGCCATAGCACAAATATCATTATCTTTTAGATGACAAAAAATTAAAAAAAAAAAAGAGGGGAAGAAACTTTAACAGCAGTGAGGAAGAAATTCGCCAGATACAGACATCAAATTGAAATTACACAAACTACCTTTATCCAATCCCAGCCCTTTCAGGATCATCACATTCATCTTATCAACAAGGACACATTGAAGCTAAACTGAGTTAAAGTTTCCACTGAAGTGCATGAGACTCCTTCACAGCCTACCACGCTCATATCCTGTCTCAAATTGGGATTTCATTCTCAAACATTGCTTTACTTGTGATTTCCTAAAGCCGTACAAAGTTGATTGAACACAAATGTCTTTGGGAAAACATTTTGTTTTTCCCATGTACCTAAAACCCAAAACTAACCCCTAAATGGACCAAGTATAAATGAAATAAAGCATCCATTTCTATCACAGATTACTATTACCATCACTCCAGTTTGGTAATAGGAATCTATTTACTACTCTGTTGATACAACCTGAACCAGAGGTCCTCTAATTCCCAGAATAATGAGCTTAAATTCAGGGAAAACAAATGTGTGCATGAAAATACTGCCATACCCTAGGAAACAAGATTGAATTCAACAATTGTGAGACAAATTGCTGAAGTTTGTGAAATATACTAAACTTGGGACCAGGCCAAGTATAACTTCAGCACCAATAAAACATGATTCTTCCTTAAAAAAACAATAATATAGAGATGAAAACACATTCATGGAAGGGAATTTTACCTGTAAAATTCTTTTATCGTGACCATCGACTTATCTCGCAGGTGTTCTTCAGGCCACATCTTTCCTGTTGGAATACTCTGGGTGAAAGATGGTCCTTGTGTTTGTGTTGGTGGTGATGATCCCAACAGCCTATCAAAACCACGATCTGGATTCCTCAGGTCCCTGTTAACATAATTCATATTTCGTTCCTGACCACTCATTTGATCATATGCAGGTGGAACTGCTAATCTCTCAGGATGATATCTTGGAATGAGATCTTCCCTTGGACTATAATTTGATCGTTCTGAAATGGCACTAAAACCATTCGAACCAGCTGCCATTCTTCTTGAGTCACCTGGGCTTGGAGAAATCTCAGCTACAGGAGCACCTGCAGGTGTTCCTCTAATGGACATTCCTCTTGCAAGACCACCTTGGGGACCCAAAGTAATTGAATCATCACCAAGAGGTCTTTGAGGTAAGGGAACAGACACAGTCCTAGCCTCGTAAGATTGTCTTTCCTCATGCCGAACATCCTGGTTGCCATACCCACGAACCTGAGAAGGAAACCCTCGGAAACCACCCACATGTGCATTTGGAGAAGATAACATTGTTGACCCTCTTGAACCAAAATCCATAGGGCCCCTTCTTGGAGACGGATTCATGCCAGGATTGCGAGCCAGCCTACTCGTCTGCAGCTGTCGTTCTTGAGCTGCATCTCTGTGCACTTCATCGATCTTTTTTGGCCCTTCAACCTTCCTCCTCTGCTGCCATTTGTTTTTCCTCAAATCAATTGCATCCTTCAGCATAAATCTAACCCTTGATGAGAGTTTCATGTTGTTTGATAATTTTGCCATCATGTCAAAATATGCATCCATATGCTCCTTGGCTTTAGGATGGTCAATCATCTCTCCAATAGTACTCATTAGTTTACAGAGAGCCTCAACATCCTCCTCATCGGGATTCTGATATTGACCTAGCAACGTTTTGATGCACTCATGCATTATTCTTTCAGTCAACATTTTCTTTTTATAGAGCTCACCAATTAGTCTTATGTTACCAAGCATTCGTCTCCGTGTCTTGATTCTCTGTTCTTCTCTTTCCTGTTCAGACTTTTTAATCTCACCCTCTTCATCAACTTTATTAGCTTCCTGTTGCTCTCGCTCCCCTCTCTCAAATTCCTCCTGACACTTGTTCAGAAGTAACCTCTTGAAAGTCACTTTTTCATCATCTTTGATGAGTTCAGGCAACTCTGCCGCTAGATGAAAGCAAAAATTAGCATACATTTCACAGAAAGTAGGCTCCGTTAAGGCTTTGTCAAAGATCTGTGAGATAACGCCAGTAAGTGTGACAACATTGTCAATGTTAACAGCTTTTACTTGCTCAAAAAGCTTCTCAAAATTCTGAGGGGTTAGCTTGTTCAATATGCCTTTCAACTGTCTTTGTTTGGCTGCTTCTTCATCTGTCACTTTACCCACTTCATACTTTCTCTCAGCTTTGTGCATCGTCTGTAATGGAGTATAAGGAGAAGGGATCAATCCTTTATGCACAAAACTACCACCGCTCTGCCATCTGTCAGCATCTGAGCCACCTCTTTGCGGCCCTCCCTGCAGACCCTTTGATTGTGTGGGTCCAGATAGAATCCCTCCAGCATTCTGTCCAGGACTCTGTGCTCGCGGGTTCCTCGGAACACTATGGTTGCCTCCTGAACCAGGTCGAGAACCAACATTAGATCCATAACTCATTTCCAAGGGCAAATCCCTTCCCGGACCAAATGGACCGGGCTGTTTATTCCATCGGAAATCATCATCTATACCACTCCCACGTCGGTCTATTCGAGATCCACTATTAGACCTGTCCATAACTCTAGCAAAACTGGGGTGTGAATCAAGATCAGCAATATGAGAAGCATTGACACTCAAAACCGCTGCTATATCAGATCTAATTTCAAAACCTTCAGGAAGATCAGTAAATTGCTCAGAAAATTTAAGGAGAAAATCTCTGGAATATTTTTTGGCTGAATTTGCATTCCCATCTGAATCATGTTGTCCCAATCCTCCACGTGATAGTTCCCCATCACCATCCAGTTTCGGTGTAGACATGTCAGCAGCATCTTCCCAATCATCTGGCTCAGCTTTATTTTTCTCGCTTGCTACAGAGTCAATCTGCAGGGCATCATCAGGTGTCTGCTTCAGAATAGGGCTGGTGCCTTCTGTGACTTTTGGAGATATGACATTTTCTTTCTTTTCCTCAGGGCCTTTATATGCCCCATAAAGATCAGAATTAGTCCCAGCAAGATCTGCTTTCAGAAGAAAGTCTTTTCTCTTCTTCTTGACTCTACTACAGGTACTCTTTGATATAGTAAGCTCAGTGGGTTTTTCTTTGGAGCTAGATATTGCATGGGGGACTGTTCCACTGCCAGAGTTTTCCGCGCATTCCCCTTTGTGTATTGCAGTTTCCGTAGAGAGATCAGGTACTGGAAGAGAATTCTGCTGACCTGATACACTAGATTTTGTATCAGAAGCTTCTTTATCACCAATGCCATCACCGTGCCTCAAAGATGCCTCTGAAGGCTTTCTATCATCAGCAGAATCTAAATTTCTGGATTCAGAAACATCGACGCTATCTGATACCCTGTCATTTGCTGCATGGCAGGTCACAGGTTCCACCAGCCCCTCCTGTGCAGTTTCTGAGGCTGGAACCTCATTGCCAACAGATGTCCCTGTCAAATCAGATACCTCTTTATCTTGCTTGACAAGGTCTGCAGATTTTGAATTAACTGGTGCTGGAGACATGCTGCAATCTTGTTCGGGGAATTCAGACAGCGCTTTCTGTCCTTTCTCTTCTGCAGTTGAAATTTCACATTTTAGTTTTTCCTCTGAGGAGTCATCCAGCTTAGTTTGTGGAGTGGTCGTCTGTGGGGTTTGAGCAACTCCAGCAACAAGAAACTGAGCTGAAACAGTGTTGAAACCATTTCCAGCATTCCCAACCTTCACTTCAGAAATATCAGGATTCGAAGCAGAAATTGTTGGTACTGGTTCCTTTATTGATCCTGTCAAAGCGTCACTGTTTGCAGATGATGGGGAAGGAGCTGCATTAGTTTCTGCAGTTTCAGAAACCCCACTGCCATAAAATACACCAAGTTCCACAGTGCGAGAAGACAAGCTCGCACACAAGGTATTCTGTCCACCAATCTATATATTAAAAGAGCAAATGAAAAAATAGAACCGCCTTACCGAAAATAATTGCATGATGATTAATGGAATATATGATCTTGAATGCAGAGAATTAGTACCTGATGCTGAGGCTCAACATTTCCTTTCTTGCCTGGTTTCTTTTGACTACTCGGAGCTTCCTTTTTTTGTTCTTCAGCATTGGATACAGCAACCTCGGCAGGCTGTTTTGCTGCCACTGGTGGTGACTTCACCAGCGATTCACCACCAGGTTTTGTTTGCTGTAAAGAGCTTTCTGATGAAGTCTCTGAATCTCTTTGAGAAGGAGATGGGCTAGCTTCCCCAGATGACCTTGAGGATTTGTGGGATCCGCCTTTTTCGACAGGAGAGATATTTGGCAAAGATGGTTCCACAACTTTCTCTCCAATAGAACTAACAGGTGGTTTAATGGTCACTTGTACTAGTCCAGATGGAGTTGAGGAGATTGCATTAAGTGCATCTCTGGCATGTTCTGATTTATGCGGTTCTGCAACATGAATTGCAATCCCAGACTTGCTAACTGGAAGTGAATTATGTGCAGATGCACTGGTATATGGAACATTTTGGGGACCCTGGCTAGGTGGATAATTAAACCTAGGTGGTGGCTGAGAATTTGCTGCTATTTGGCCTCCAGTTAATGGTAGAGAGCTTGGAGTTTGAAAAAATAAATTGTTTGCATTGTAACCAGGATAATAGTTGTGTGGATGAGAAGGTGCAAATGATGGAATGGGCTGGGACTGGGGAGCATTGAGATGAGACCTTAGACCTGATGGTCCAGTGTCTGGATATGGATCTGTCCGTTTATCAAGCCTCAGCTCTTCATGTGTCTTTGGATCAGTTATCTTGACAGATGTTTTACGCTGACCACCAAATTTACCCCCCTGTTGTGGAGAATATTGTGAGGCAATGTTCATTCCTAAGCTGCCTAACTGAGGAGGTATCTGAGGACCCATTGTGGTCGTAAAACTCAAGTTTTGCCCTTGACGCATCATTCCCTGAGGCTGCATAGGATGGTGTTGGATATACACTGGCTGCTGCACTTGAGGAGCACTGCCCATCTGTAATGGCACTGGAATTGGCATCTGATGAGAAGTTGGTGGGACGCCCTGGGTCTGAATTTGTGGGCCTCGGCCACCAAACTGCATAGAGACCTGTGGCTGCAGATATTGCATTTGCATAGAAGTCATAGGAACCGGAAGAACAGAAGGCTTCTGTGTCTGGCTTGCAGATGGTGCAGGTGAGACTTGTGTCTCCTTTTTGGCCTTGGGAACCAGATGAACCTCCCCGGAGATAGCTTGGTCTGCTGTGCTCGCCTCCTTCCTCGGCAATTGCTGCTTAGGAGCAGGAGTCGGTAATGAAGGAGCAGGCCTAAATGTATTGAGGCGTGCCTGCATGTTGAAAGTATGGCATAACTGCTTTGATATTTATTTATAGACAAAATGACAGTATAGATCTCTAGCCAAAAACTGTGCAATATTGAGTACTGTGTCTAGGAACATTGCAAGAAAATATAAGGGCTAGCAAGAGAACATTGCTTGGTTGGGAGGGAACACACATACCTGGTCACGTTTCTGCTCGTCCAAATTTGGGGGAGCTGAGCTTGTTCGAGCAGGAACCTAGAACATAATCCTTCAGTTAACAAACAACTAAATATAGATAATTGCATGTTGCAATAAGAGCATAAAACAGTAGCAAATACCTGCATCCCATTCATAAAGCCAGGACTAATGGACCCAAATTGAAAAGCAAATGCCTGAGATGCATCTGCTGGGGCTGTGACATCAGAAATATTGTAAATACATGACATACTGTTCCAATGGAGGAACATAAAACAATATGAAAGAGAAACAAACAGTGAAAACTCCCTATACCAAACATGAATGCAGCAATGAAGTTACTTGTTCCCATGGTAGCGTGTAGAAAGAGCAAACTTACCCTTGGCAGGAGTAGTGGATGCTCCACTCTTCGAACTTATGGTGGCGGGTTGAGATGTTGGAGCCTTTGGAACAGCTCGGGCACTAGTCGGAGTGGCTGATGCTTCTGTCGGCTTGGTAACAATGCTTGCAGGCGGTGGAGCATCAGATGTTCCTAAAAAATAAAGCAATCACTAAAAAAAAAACTTACCACGCAAAAAAACATCAAAAATCCAAACTTTGCATTCAGTTATCACATTCCTTCCATCAAAAGTACAATTTTTTCCGTACATGCAGGTAAAAATCATCCAGCATACCATGTAATGGGGGTTGCGTCGCGGCACCATTCTGTACATTTCGGTTTGTAGAAGCAGCATTATTACCGGAATCGGAAGAATTCACAACAGGTGCCACATTTACCCTACTAGATTGCCCTCCTCCTTGTGGAACATAACTAGACCTCTTATTAAAACTGCCCATCATCCAAAAAATCCAGCCGATCAAAAAAAAACCCAACTCCTCATGGATTAATAAAAACCCTAAACTTAAAAAAAAATACCTGCGATTGGAGGAAAGAGAAGAAGAAGACGGTGAAGGGACTGGGGGGCCGCCGCCGCCGCCGCCCTTACCGTAAGATAGAGAGGAGGTCCCTTGCTGATTAGAGCTGACGGATCGTCCTGGTTTCCTATACCGTGACTCGCTCTTATCACTGCCACTCCTTGATTGATTGTAGGACATATATTCTTCTTTTTCAATAATTTCTCTGCAGAAAAACAAATATCAGATCCACCAAACAGTCTAAAATTCAAAATCAAAATCAGTAA
This sequence comes from Salix brachista, assembly GCA_009078335.1. Taxonomy (NCBI): domain Eukaryota; kingdom Viridiplantae; phylum Streptophyta; class Magnoliopsida; order Malpighiales; family Salicaceae; genus Salix; species Salix brachista. The sequence continues at coordinate 3,166,034 of CM018585.1, forward strand.
CCGTTAATAATTGATTAGGGTTTCTAGTTGAGAAAATCAATTGATATCGTACCTGATGTTGTGAGGAAGAAGAGAAGGAGAGATGGAGCGATTAGGGTTTTACTGGACGGTCATGACGGGTGACAGAGGAGAGAAGAAGTATAAAAAAAAATATTAAGAGAAGCAATATATGTAACGAGTTAAGTATTTATAATTAAGATAATTGTGATTAAAAAGGAAATAGTTTACAAAAAAAACAGGGGGAGAGAGAAGGACAGGTGGAATAGGTAACAAACTTAACTAAAGTCTAGGTGACGGTCAACTGTTTAGTTTTTTTAGGAGATCCAAATCCAATATCGAATAGGTCAGGCAGTCAATTGTTTTTACCTTCGTACTCTTTTTTTTTACCTTCTTTTTACTAAGTTACCGACCAAGGTTATTTTTAAAACAAACTGTGGGTTTGGTTCACGCGCCGCCATGGTGGTGGGGTTGGAGGGCGTAGGGGGTTGTGAGGAAAGCCTGTGTGTTGAGTGTCGGGAAAGGTTTTTGCTTCTAGGGAAGACTTTTTGTGAAGTTCAGTTTGGTTGTTGGATGTTGAGTGCCTTGGGGGTTTCTTTTCTCGTATTTTAGGATGTCTGTAGTGCGGTATAATGTATTTTTAAATATTTTTAAAAAAATATTTTTTATTATTATTTTAATGTGCTGTACTGCTGGTGCTAAAAATAAATTATAGAAAATAATTTAAAAATATTATTTTTATATATTTTTATATAGTAAACAATTTAAAAAATAGCTTCTTCGCGCAGTCTTTTGTAGACTTCAACTTTAAACAATATATTTTTTTTGTATTGTTGTTGTTGTAAATAAAAGTTTAAATTTCATAACTTTTAGGAGAGGGGCATCATGTTATACTTGTTAAATTATCTTGGACGGTGCTCTTAGTTGAATTAATTTAAATATTAATTTTATTAAATATATTTGATTTTAACTTCACCATATCATATCATATTATATTAAATTGAAAAAAAAAGTTTTAATAAAAAAATTATAATTGATTTGAATCCATAACCTTCTTTTCAAATCAGTTGTGAACTTGTGATGACATTTTGCATGTAAATGAAAGGAGTTGGCGTCCCGAGTTGGTATCCGTGAACTTTGTCTTATAGTAAAGGATTTGTAATGTGTAAAACATGTTTCGAGATTAGATCAGAACATGTATCTCTTGTAAATGTGTATCTTTTGTGAGAGTTAGTATCAATTAGAGTTTTTCTCGATTATATAAACCCAAAAAATACATTTATCAAGTATAAAATTTATTCGCATGAGAAAGAAGTTGGTTAAATTAGAGTCGATATTGTATTTATTACATGAGATCTTTTTAAAAAAAAAAAAAACATCTCACATGTATGATGTTTGTTGTTTGACATCATTTTATTAAAAAATATATTGATAGTATGTATAATATCTTGCTATATCAAAGCAAATTATTCATGAAAATTTTATAAATTGTTTAAGAAATCTCATCATTGCATCAACATAAGACCCTCTCTAGCATTACATTTCAAAAATATTTTTGAAAAAAAAATTATTTTTAACATTACTTTAAATTATTATTTTTTTTATGTTTTATATTATTTTTATGTACTAATGTCTAAAAAAATTAAGAAAATATTATTTTAATACATTTTTAATAAAAAAAAAATTAAAAAAAAAACTTCAATCACGCTGCATTTGACAGTTGGAATGTTGCCCTGTACGGATAACCTGGGATATGTTTGATACAATAATGAGTATTATTGATGAAGTCGCTGATTTTGGGCATGTTTAAGAGGACGGTTGCGGTTGCTTTTGAAATTGTTTTTTCATTTAGAAATACATCAAAATGATATTTTTTTTATTTTTTAAAAATTATTTTTGACATCAGCACATCAAAATGATTTAAAAACACCAAAAAAGTTTCATTTAAAATGAAAAAAATAAAAAAAAATTGAATTTTGAGCAAACGGCGGCTGTACCGCCCTCCCAAACAAGCCCTTTGATATAGCCATGCTAAATTACGATATATTTATTTTAAATAATATTATTGATGTGTTTGCTTTTGCGTAATATTTTTCAGGGTGTAAATTTATTTATTCAGATTTACTTATATTTATTTTTTAGATTATGAATTTCTCAAATTATAAATTCTTTTCTTACTGATTTGGATAATTAAATTCATTAGATACAACTAGATGAGTGTTCTATTTTATATAATTTAATATCTTGATGATTTATACTTTTAATTTTTTTTACTATTATTAACAATTTAATTTGAAAACCTGGTATTTGTGTAAAAAATATTTACAATACACAGCGAAACAGAAGCTAAATATTTACACCTGGTGTTTTTCTACTGGCGAAGCCTCGGCCTTTTTTACACATAAAAAAAAAAAAAAAAAAAAAAAAAAAAAAAAAAACGTTCATAATCGACGGATACTGTTTGTATTGAAAACAGGAAGGCTAGGATTAAAAAAACATAGAAGGAGAAAACAAAATAAGAAGTCAAAGGAGTTGTTTGACATTATCGACGTTTCCATTTTATTTTTTGTTTTCATTTTTTTCACAAATACAATTAAAACAAACACTTGTTTGTTTTGTGTTTTTAATGAAAAATGGACAAAAATAACAACTGCCATTACAATTTTAAAAAAAAATCATCCTGCCTGGCTTTGAAAATCCTGAACCATTTGTTAATTGTTCAAAATAAAATATCATCTGTTTATGTAAAAATAAAAAAAAAACAATAAAATGGATGAAAACAACGTTCATATTTAACACTGTAGTTTAAATTGTTTTTATAAAAATATTTTTTATTTAAAAATATATTAAAATAATTCATTTTTATTTTTATTTTGAAAATCAACATATTAAAATAATTAATATTTTTCAGACAAACATAATTAAAAAAAAACGGAACTCACACCACTAAGTTGCGGAAAAAAAAATATTTTATATTTCAAATTAGATATTTCTAATTTTTCTAGATAATTTTTATATACTGATGTCAAAAATAATTTTAAAAAATATTATTTTAATATATTTTTAAATAAAATTAATTTTAAAAATAACCTCGAACATAATTCAAAACAGTAACCTATAGTGTTGAGTATCCAAGTAAAACAATGATAATTTTACCAGGCACGGAGCCCTGGGTAATTGACAGCGCACTGCTTTGAGGTGTTAGGAAAACAATTATTTTTTTTTGAAAAAAAATAAAATAAAAAACTGAAATATATTCTCAGACAACAACACCACCTTGCCTTTGCATGGAAAGCCTGTTTAGTGCGAACGTGCGTGGAGAATACATAAATCTGCCTATGCCATGTCCCTCGTCGAATCAAATGAAACCTAAGCTCCTTTCCATGGACGAGCTTGCCTGGCTAGAAAGGTTTGATATTTCTTTTGCTTGGCAGTTAAGGGTATTTTGAGATCAGGTTGCTTATTGATTAAGATTGAGTTAATTATATTCTTAAGGTTTTTAATTAAAGACTCATCCTTCGTGTCATTAATTAGTATATTGTGAGTAATATTAGTGTTTCTCAAGCAGAGTGATGGTGTTCATTCGCTTCTAACTTTACCAAACAGCACCGTTTTCGTTTTATGGTTAAGTTTTTATTTCTATGTATTCTAGATAAAGCATAAATATGAAAAACTCTGGGTCCTATTTTAAATGAAATATTTTTGATATTTTTAGATTATTTTCATGTTTTAATATTAAAAATAATTTTTAAAAAATAAAAAATATCATTTTAATATATTTCTGAACGAAAAATATTTTAAAAAACAACAACAATAACACTCTCAGCAGTAAAAAAACAAAACATGTCACACGTCACATTAAAAGCGTGTAGAAGACATGCATTAAAAAAGATTAGCATCTTGATAGGACCTCTAATCAAGTGCTAAAGACATTTTCTTTTCAGCAAGCCTATGGCCTTTTCTATTAATTTATTTTTTAATTTTACTTTCAATATCGTATTTTTATTGAGTCTTATCATCCAGGGTTGATTGTGATTTTGTGTATTTTATATTATAAAATAAAATAAAAAACTAATCTAATTCAGAAGAGCTGATACTAGAAAGAACATGATTTGATTTTTTTTACTTGAATCTATCAAAAAACAATTTAATTTAAGACTCTTGCTAATTAAAAAGTTGAATCTTAATTTTTTAAATTTAAATTGTTATACCACCTTTAATAACATCAACAAAAAGTTTGTAGCCATCTGGATTATTTTTTTTAACATTTTTTTTTCTCAAGCTGCAGTGGCAGAGGGGTAGGACCTAGTTGACTGCCAATTATATGCATGGAAAAACACACGCCACCACCACTTTAACGAGAGTTTTGTGGACGTAACTTCTTGTTGAAAATTATTTCCAAATAAAGACTAGATTTTGCTCGGCATGGTGGCTCCTTGCTGTTTGTTTGTTTATTATCTGGTGTCAAGGGTACAGATCTCTGTATATGCTGGATTCATTGAATCCATCAGTAGCAATAGTTATCGGTGTTTATTTTGAAGTGCGGTTCAAGTTATTTTTTAAAGTATTTTTTGTATAGAAATATATATTAAATGATGTTTTTTATTTTTTTTAAATCATTTTGATATCAGCACATCAAAATGATCTAAAAACACCAATTTTTTTAATTTAAAATGTAAAATAAAAATAAAATTATTTTTTTTCAAAAATATTTTCAAAAAACTCCCAAACATCCCTTAGTTTCTGTGCTTTTCTTTTTTTAAGCTACAAATTGTAGCAGAGAAACAAATCTGTCCTGTATTTGTCCCTGGCAAATATTCGTCAAGTCTGCGAGGAAAACGTCAAGGGAGCAGAGCACTTGGGGGAGGATGGAACCCCGGACAGGGGGGCTGAAAGTTGTCGAAGCTCATCGCTGACACCTGGCAAAAACGTGATCAGGAAAATCATGTCTGATAACATCATTAATTAGTGAATAATTATCGTTTCCTGAGCCTATCAGCATCAAACTGTCAGAGTTTTAGACTTTCTCCGAGAAAAATCATTCGAAGATGTTCTTGGTCTTGGTATAACTGGTGTCGTTGAAATTTTGATTTTAAGTGCCATACAATAATATAAATTTTATTTAAAAATTTAAGTTTTTAAATGAAATAATTTTTGAACATAATATTAGAATTTTGTTGAATTAGCGGTCACGATTTTGAATCTCACAATTTTTATTCTATTTAATGATAATTAAGCACAAGATATTATGAGTTTGTATATAAATTTCAAACTCAAAGAATTTTCATTTGAGAATGTGTGTTAAAAAATAATTTAAATCATATTCTATAATTTTATCTAATAGCTAAGTTTTTAAATAAGATGTTAATTAACATTGTTCATTGGTGCTGAAGCTTTTTTATTCCTTGTCGTTTAAGGAAAAATTAAAAAACTAATTCATGTTAAATATGCTAATTATTTCAGTGTTGTCCTTGAACTCAACAGCTTAGAAAAGATAGCCTTTCTGCTGTAAAGTTGGGTGTCGGCAGGATAATTTGGGGGTGTTTGGCACTACTTTTATTTATATTGGATGATGTTTTTTAAAAGTGTGTATATATATATATATATTATAAATTGATGTTTTTATAGTTTTTATGATTTTAACGTATTAATATAAAAATATATTTAAAAAAAAAACACTTCAACTCTAAACAACTCCTAAAGTAGAATCGTAGACCGACATAAAAGTGATAAACAAATATATCAACACACGAGGAAAAAGAATAAAGAAAAAAAATCTAAGCATCCCGTCTATGTTGATTTCTTATTTATTTTAGCAACGTATAGTTCCAGGAAAAAGGAAAAAAAAAAAAAAACAGTAAACATTATTTCCTCGCATGGATCCGGGATCTGGGAGATACATGGCCCTGAGAAGTGATTTTCCAACAAATTTGAACTTTGAGTTTTATTTTTTTGCTTTAAAATAATTTATTTAAAGTTTTTATATTATTTTAATATACTGATGTTAAAAATATTTTAATATATTTCTAAATAAAAAAATACTTTAAAAACTAACAACAATCATACTTGCATGCAACCTGCCGAAGGGATGGATCATGGTGACTAGGGATATTTAATGTTTGTACGGTAGTTTGGTTGAAATTGTTTTTAAAAATGATTTTTGTTCAGAAATACATCAAAATGATTTAAAAACACTAATTTTTTTAAAATTAAAATAAAAAAAATAAAATTTTAAAACATAGTACTAAACATTACCAATATCCCCATTTTACAGTGACATGGGAAAAGCAAAAGCTGTCCTAAATACACCGAAACCCACCTGCCTAGCAAAATGTGAGCCCAAAACTACTGGGCTCATGTTGACATGGGAAAATTGCAAAAGCCTCCCTCTTTAAGGATTGCATCTCGGACCGAGCAGACGTATACGAAGCTGGGCCCGTTCGAAAATATCTGGTTTTCACCCGACCCGTTCGAAAATTGCCCAAAATTTTGAGTTTTGATGCTCTGGGCCCTTGCCTTTCACACTCATCAACCACCCAGCCCAGCTCATCAAGTAATTTTCTTTCATTGTTTATTCTCAACATAAATTATTAAATTATTTATTTTCTTGAATGTGGTTATTTAATTAACAAGAACATGTTAGAGATAAAATAAATAAAAAACAGATCAAGTTCCGACCCCGCAAGAACTTAGTCTCGAGATGTATTATACAAGATTCAAATCGACACAAGGAGAGGAAAATTCGGACTAGTTCAAACCATTATCATTTATATTTTTTATAAGATAGAGAAGTTGACTTGGTTTAGAGTTTGATTCATCATTTTATTGAGTTAACTTCAATTAATTTTAAAACAATATTATTTTATTTTTTAAAATAAAATTATCGTATTTTATTTAAATTATTAAAGTTAATCTTACTCATCTCGTGCAAGCTTAACTAAACTATTCAAGTTTAATCAGATGAACTTCTAAATTAGTTTGAAAAAAAAATGTGGTGTCGGTTGATTGTTGGGTTTTGATAAGATATAAATCAATATCGTGGTAATAATTGTTTAAAAACCTATACCATTTTAAAAACATTTTCTCTAGCTTTTTCAATCATATTTTAGGTAAATAAGGGTTAAGTATTTTCCATTCTAACTAGTTATTTTTTAAGTTTAAGCTACTACTATATAGGATTTTTTTTGGATACGAGAAAACTCCACCCCCCGAAAGCATCATTTGAGGGCACAAGTAAACGAGTAAAACCCAGACTATCCTAGGTTCTTACAAAGGATGCACGCTTCTGACTCGAACTTAATACCTGCTGTGCAGACCGCGAGCCCTCTGTCATCACGCGATGTCCATTAGGGACAACTATATAAGGTCATAATATATAATATATATTATTCTCTAACATACTCTTTCAAATAAAAAAAATTTAGGCTTGAAACTTGCATATACCACATTACCTTGTGTTATTAATTAAATCTTATTCAAAACAAAGAATGTGAGGGTGATTAGATTCAAACTCGTGATCGTTTGGTCATCAAGACTTTAATACCATGTAAAAAAACTATCTCACCTAAAAGGTTAAGATATTAGATGAAGTTTTAAAATATGATTTATATAATTTTCTGACACGCCCACTAAAGTGAAAACTCTATGAGCTTGAAAATTGTACAAGTCTACGATACTTTATGCTTAATCTTCAGCAAATAAAATAAGAGTGGTGATATTCAAACTTGTGATCGTTTGATCAATAAAGTTTTAATATTATGTCAAAAAATAATTTCACCTAGAAATTTAAGTTGTTAAGTAAGTTCCCAAGATATAATTTATATAGTTTGGGACCTCATGTGACAATTTGAGCTTTTAAGTTGAGATGATTATTTGACATAATATCAAAATCTTGTTGACTAAACGATCATGAGTTTGAATCTCATCACCCCTATTCCATCTTATAAAAAATAATCACAAGGTATTAAGGACATGTGCAAGTTTGAAGCCCAAAAAACTCTAACTTAAAAGTGTGTTATAAATAATAATATAAATCATATCTCGGGGTCTCACCTAACAACATAACCAATTAGGCTGTATTGGTTATTTGACATAATATTACAGTTTTGTTGACCAAGCGGCCACGAGTTTGAATGTCATCATTTTTATTTTATTTGATAGAAATTAAGCACACTGCACGAGCAAGTTTAAAGCCCAAATAACTTCTACTTGAAGGAATATGTTGGAGAATGATATAAATCATATCTTAGGGCTTCACCTAACAGCTTAAAATTTTAAGTCAGGTAAAATTGTACATGTATGTCCTAAAAATCATCCTTGTCAATGTCCTCACCATCCATACAATAAATAATAACCCATTAATTTTAAATACTAACCTTCTAACCAATATTGAAAATTGTAGCTTCTAGATGAATTAACTATTTTGCTCTCTTATTAATTCATATCATAAATGATTAGGTATTTGTATATCATAAAATACCTTCATCCTTTGAAATGTTCCTGAGGAGAAAGAAAATCGCTATCATGTGTCATAATCTTTGACTCCGTATCTAAACCCTACTCTTATCATATTTACTTTAAATAAAAATATTTTTATTATTATTTTTTAAATACTAGGTTAAATCAAGTAATAGTCATTGCATTTGTTTGTACCCCTAATTCTCCCAACATTTACAAGCCTACACTTGTTGTCTTCAAACTAATATTTTTCCATTTTTTTGATTTAATCATCAAAGATCATTGATCTATCATTCAACTATAAAAACTTCTTTTATAGATGTGTTTGTAGACTTTTCCACCGGTCAAAAAATATAATGATATGAGAGACTCCCTCTATCTCTCTCAAAGTGCCTGGCAGAATTGGAAATTAGATTCTGTATCACCGTGATCGTCGGTGCCCTCAGATTCAAAATGCTGTGAAAACTGAAAACGATGGCATAGATGGTCGTGAAATGGACGGCACCACCTGGCTGTCCCATATCTCCTCCTTGAACGAAAGCATAATCGACGGAGTCACCACCACGTACACGGCTGCAGTCACTCAGCCGCTGCTTGTTTCATAATTGCCATCAAGTACTCTCAAAATTGTATAGATTTCCTCCTCTCACTTGAAAATAAATTAAACCCATCATAACGATAGTAATTCCTCATTAAAATCCAACTTTTTTTTTTTTTTATAATAATGTATATATTATTTAAATTTATTGTAAAATCTAACGATTTGGATGATGAAAATGCTCCTCTTTTTTCTTCTTCTTCTTCTTCTTTTTTTTAAAAAATAGGCAGCTAGCAAAAGACGAAGAAGGCACGCCTCTGCCAATTATTTCAAGGGCACCCGTGACTGAAAACGAAATATATCCAACAACTAAATAGATCTCCGTATTTTCTCTCTTCCACGTACTGTTTGTAAATCTTGAAGTTGACTTTTCAAATATTTTACAGGGCTCATAAATTTGGCTCACAGATTTTGTTGGTCAACAACAGGTTCAGTTTAATGCTCTATCCAATAAGTGGTTGCTTCGACGAGCAGCTCTTTCAGCGATGAAAGAAGCAATTAAGAGAGAGCATGGGATTGACCATATAATAGTTGTCCGAGTGCTAAGAGTTCGGATTGAATGATTTGTTTTTTCTATGATTTCATGTTTGAGTCATGTAATTGCTAATATGATAGTTACTGGAGGTTTATATGGTCATTAACTTTCCTATGATTTCATGTTCGAGCTATGTGATTGCTAATATGATATCTACTGGAGGTTTATATGGTCATTAACTTTCCTATAATTTCATGTTTGAGCCATGTGATTGCTAATATGATAGCTACTGGAGGTTTATATGGTCATTAATTTTAGGACCCATGAAATTAATCAAGTTACGCGTAAGCTAACTCAAACACCTACATTAATTAAAAAAATAAAAAACAGAGCATGGACTCTCGATGGATAACTGATCTTAGTAATTATAGAAGTAGGAGAAGTGTTAAATCAACATTACAAAAGTTAGTCAACGTAATTAATATAAGATCATAGGCTCTGATCCTTGTTTTATTTGTTGAAAAATGCTAAATGAGTTAATGAACACTTGTAAATTGTAATTACTATTCCTTTCTTTCTATCTGCCCTCGTGTGACCAGTACACAGCTCTGCGCGAGCATGCATGCCCTAGTTGTAATTGAGGAATCGTTTCTTAATTTTTGGAAAAAAGATTGGTTGAGAACAGCTAGTATCGACCGCATACTATTATTATCATTTTAACATTAATTAGCCGAGGCTTTAAGTAATGTGATTTTTTTTATTATAATGATATTTTATTAACGATTTTTTCTTGATTTTTTTTATAAAAAAAAACAATTACCATTTAATATTCAGTTTATATTTTATTAAGTTATTCTAGTCTCATGACATATATTATAGGTTTGATGTGTTAACCTAATTAACTCAAGTTTTTTTTTTCCTTTGAGAATTTAGTTTTATGATATATTTTGATTTGTTTTAAAAGATTATATATTGGTCACAGTACCAAGGTTGCAGGTTCTGATATTTTAATCCCGATTAAATAAAGTTATTTTTTATTTTTTTAATATGTTATCTCTGTCTCATGGTCCAGGTCCCAAGTCCTTCAACACTGAATTTGCTTTTTATTGGGTTGTTCATGTCTTATAACCCGGGTCACAAGTTTATCAAGTTAACCTAGCTGACTTAATTTTTTTATTCTTTTTTTAATTGATTCGCCCCCTTTAATTTCATCAATTAATATTTTGTTTGATTGTGAATTAGACTTCATGATATATTTTTAATTTATTTTTTTATTATGTTATTCTAGTCTAAAAAATAATACTTGAATGGTTAACCCGGGTTGACTTGACTCATTTTTCATGTCGCTTTGTTATTAAAGTTTTTATAGATTTCATCATTGAATACCAAATCTGACATGAACGATTGAGAATCGAGTTTTATAATCTGTTTTGTTTTGCTCTTTATAGAACTATCTTAATCTCATGATTAAAGTTGCATTTTTGCAAGTTAGTTCGGGTTAAATTATGTTATTTTTTTCTTTTCAATGATATCATTTTTGTCTCATGACTCGGGTTATAAGTTTGATAAATTGACTCAGGTTGGACCTTCTAAATAGCCTAGCAAATACTTTATGAAACATAATAGGAGGATAAAATTAAAAAAAAG